>QLNU02003225.1:113838198-113856570 GCA_006491805.2 Dysdera silvatica | reverse complement strand
TCTAGCTTTCTTCTCGGCAAAACATTTGATTATATCATTACATGTTATTAATTTTGTTATATCGAAAAATTGTTATATCAAAATTTTGCCGCCCTAGTCTATAGCCTAGTATAACCTGTTGGGAAATACGGCACTGCCTGTATCTCCTAATTGGTAGGATTCGGGAAGGTGCTTTCATTGAATTTTTTGTTCCGCGTGACGAGGGCTTCCCATCGACATCATTCTCGACCAAATCGAGAACTCACAACTCGGGTGGTTTCATGGTAAGTTCCATCCCATTTGGACCACGAGGTCCCGAGTTCGAGTCCCTGTGCACGCATAAGCCACTTTTTTTGATTATTTTCAATCTTCTGCCATTTTACAAGACGTAAATTGCAGCAAACAGTTCGTATTTTTCTAAAGACGATGTCTATTTTTTCACATTCTTAAAACGAACATTTCATTTTTAAATCAATTTTATAGAATATCTAAAATTCAAGATTGAAGTACTAATTTTCCTTTAAGAACTTGAAGAAAAAAGCTGCAATTCACCTGTAAACGTTAAAAAGTAAGAAATTTATTAAACACTAAGAAAATATTTAGCTTGAATTTTAAACAGATGGAAAGCTATTCTAAATCTAAGAAAAAATCAATTCTTAATAAAGTTTCATATTCAATTTTTCATAGCAAGTATATTCATTTCAAACCCCTGACTCTTAAGCTATCTGCATAAATTAAAGCACATTTTTTTACTGCCTGCATACCAGTGAAAAGCTATCTTAAGGCAATAGTTAATCTCTGATTAATCCTTCTAAAAATTCCCAACCATTCAGCCACCTTTAAACCCATTTGAACGACGAACTCAAGGGGTTCGATACCTCGTGTATGCCGAAGCACTTTTTTTTTTATGTTTGTCCGTTTTACAAACCGTAAATTGCATCTACTAGATCTTATTTTTCTTATAGGATGCATACTTTTTTAGAACTTTTAAGACGAATATTTCAATTTTAAATTAATTTTAAAAGATACCTTAAATTAAAGATTCAAGTAATAATTTTCTTTAAGAACTTAAAGGAGAAAGCTGTATTTCAACTGTCAGTATTACATAATAAAACCTTTTTTAGACACAACGTAAATATTTGAATTTTAAACAGAAAGGCAGCTATCCATGGACAAAGAAAAAACAAATTTAATAACGTTTGATATCTAATTTTACCTACTAAGAAATTCCATTTCAAACCACTGTCTTTTACATAAATAGAACAATTTACTTCTACGGCCAATTCACCCATAATATTCCCTCTTAAGTCAGAAGTTCATTTGTCATTCATCTTTTTAGAAAACCTCAAGTATTTCAGCGACCTTTATACGCGCATTCGGAACATGACATTCCGGGTTCGATTCTTCGTGTACACAGAAGAAAACTTTTTTTTTTTCAAATTTCATTCGTTGTACAAAGCGTAAATTTTATCAACTAAATCGTACTTTTTTAAACACGGCGCATATGTTTTAGTACTTTTAAGACGAATATTTCTATTTTAAATTAATTTTAAAGGATACCTTAAAGATTGCATCACTAATTTTTCCCCAAAAACTTTAAGGAAAAGGCTATATTTCACCCAGGACAGTAATCAGGATTTGATTTCGGGGTGTTTTAAAATTTTTACAGCATGTATCGATACAATCATAGCATGCAAGGCCGTAGCCAAGTCCCATTAAAAATTTAGTTTCGTGAGGGGACTGGTCCCCTAATACGGGCCCTCTGAATACGGGCATGATTTCACCTGTCAACGTTAAATAATAAAGCATTTTTTTAAGCACGGCATAAATATTTCGCTTGAATTTTAAACAAGAGGGCAGCTATTCTTGAACTAAGAAAAAAAAATATTTTTAATTATCTTTGATATCCACAATTACCTATTAAGAAATTCCAATTCAATCCTCCGTCTGTTATGACACTTTTATAAATTAAACAACTTACTTCTAAAGCCTACATACCCATAATATTCCTTCTTAACCATAGACGAAACTTGGGGTTAAATACAGCGTAAACTGGGGCAAAACGAAAACCAAAACTATATGAAGAAAAGTAATTTTTACTCTTTCAAAAAGGGAAGGGACAAGTGCCCCTTTTTCTTCACCAGATTGCGCCTATGTTCTTAACCTGTAATTAATATTTCATTCATCTTTTTTTAAGAAACATTTTGCATTGTAGCAATCTTTACAAACACATTCGGAACACAAGGTCCTGGGTTAGATTCCCCGTGCACGCAGTAGAAACTTTTTTTTTAAGCATGGCGCATATTTTTCAGCACTTTTAGGGCGACTATTTCATTCCTAAATCAATATTAAAGATTGCCTAAATTTAAAAATTGAAGCAATAATTTTTCCCTAAGGACTTACAGAAGAAAAAAAAAAGCGCTATTACACCAACAGACATTAAAACAAATCAAGCATTTTTGTAGACATAATTTAAATATTTAACTTGAATATTAAACAGAAAAACAGCTATTCTCAAATGAAGTGGTGGGGGGGAACTCTCTTAATAATATTTCATATCCCGTTTTCCTTAGTAATAAATCTCGCTTTAAACCTATGAATTTTATTTCACTTGTATAAACAAAAAAAAAAGCTACGGCCCACATACCGTAGCAATCTGCCTTCAGTGAATAGTGCATTTCTCATTAAACATTTTAAAAAATTTCTAGCAACTACGTTCCATCCCATTCGAATAACGAGGTCGAAGGTTCGATACCTGCTGCACGCAGAAGACACTTTTTTTTATCAATTTTCACGTTTTAAAAAGCCGTAAATTTCATCAAGAAATCATGTGTGTTTAAACATGATGCATATTTTTTAACATTTTGGAGGTGTGTATTTAATTTTTAAGTCATTTTTTTTAAATATCTAAAATACATGAAAAGATAATTAATTTTCCTCGAAGAACTTAAAGAAAAGGCTGTATTTCACTTGACAACGTTAAAAAATAAAGTAATTTTTTAGACACCGCTTAAATATCTCACATGAATTTTGAAAACCTGGACAGCAATTCAAATCTTCGAAAAACAGCTTCGTTAATAACGTTTCATATCCGGTTCGCTCTACTAAGAATTTCTACATCAAACCTCTGTCTTTTGGCTCTTAAAACTCATTTTTCTACTAAGTACGTACTTATAATTATCTCTCTTAAGGCAATAGTTAATTTCCCATTGTTCTCTTTAAGAAATCTCTAGCATTGCAGCTACTTTTAAACCCATTTGGACCAAGTGTTTCCGGGTTCGATTCCCCGTGCACGCGCAAGCCACTTTTTTTTTGTATTTTTTTAAATCTTTATCCCTTTTCAAGCCGTAAATTGCATTAAATATGTCGTATATTCCTGAAAGCGTTGTCTATTTTTTCCACATTTTTAAGACCGACATTTCATTTTCAAATCAATTTTAAAAAAATTCTAAAATTCGAGAATTGAAACACTAACTTCCCCCTAAGAACTTAAGAAAAACTACATTTTGCTTGTCAATCTTCACTCTTAAATACTATTTAAATATTCAACTTTAATATTAAATAGGACAGCTATTCTCAACAAAAAGGGGAAATAATTTTATTAATAACGTTTCATATCCTGTTTCCCTACTAAGAAATTCCACTCCAAACCTATGTTTCATATCCTGTTTCCCTACTAAGAAATTCCACTCCAAACCTATGTCTTTTATGTCACTTTCGTAAATGAAAGCACATTTGTCTACAGAACACATAACCGTAATAATATGTCTTAAAGGAATTGTACATTTCTCATTAATCTTTTTAAGAAATTTCTATAATTGCAGTCATGTTTGACCCCATTACGACCATGAGGTCACGGGCTCGAATCCTCGTGACCGCACAAACCACTTCTATATTTTTTTCAATTTTCGCCAGTTTTGAAAGCCGCAAATTTCATTAAATAGACCGAATTCTTTTAAACATGTCAGATATTTTTTAACATTTTAAAAAAAGTATTTCATTTTTAAATAATTATTTTAAAATACCTAAAATTCACGATAGAAGCACTAATGTAAAGTATTTTTTAAACACCACGTATATATTTAACATTTAGCATCTTAGATAGTGAAATCGGAAATGAATTTATAAAATCAAAATTAGTTAAAAATATCAGAAAATTTGGAAATACATTTCTGCGCTGACGTTTCGCTCTCAAAATTTACAAATTGAAACTTTACGAAACTAAATTTCTTAAAATTTTTGCGAACTTTAAATTAACCGTTGACATTCTTATGGTTACTAAAATTTGCAAAATTATTTATTTTCAATACTTTTCATAAATCAGTAATTCAATCAATCGGTTTTTTATTCTTCACATGTACATTTAAAGTTGGAAAGAAAATTACATAAGACCATGAATTACATATGCAGGATTTAACTATACACAGAAAGATCTCAGAAAAATATCAGCTAGGCTATAAAATACCCTAGGACTTGACGATAGCAAATCATAACTGAACATATCAATTAACCATATGCAATTATTAAATATTAAAAATCATATAGTAGATATATCATAAATCCGCCAGTTTAATCTAATACATTCAATTCCAGATCCTTTTATCCCGTCCATTTTAACCTCTTGCTTTTTATTTTGAATTTAAGTATGTTTTTTATATTGGTTTTGAATTTATTGATATGAGTCAATTTCCTTAAGTTTTCTGGCAATTCGTTTCAAAAATTTGGACTTTTGAAACTGATGTTGCATTGTTCCATTTCTGTTCTTATCTTAGGTAAAATCAATTCATTATATTTAAGACAAATATCTCTGTCTCACTCATTAAATTAAATTTTTATTAACTCTACATATTTATGCTTTTTCCTTTCAAATATTTTAAAGATATTTTTTAGTTAATCCTGTTATATACATATCTTTATATATATATACTAATTACTTCCATTGCTTTTTCTATATAATTTTTTAACTTAATT
The DNA here is from genome assembly GCA_006491805.2 of Dysdera silvatica. Lineage (NCBI taxonomy): Eukaryota > Metazoa > Arthropoda > Arachnida > Araneae > Dysderidae > Dysdera > Dysdera silvatica. Next base: position 113,851,620 of record QLNU02003225.1, on the reverse strand, counting down.
ATGTTAACTGCACTAATATCTCCCCAATGCACAATTACAATATATAAGATAACTCTGATTTGGTGAGTAATAAAGTTCAGTTCAATTTTGTCGTCAAAAAATTACCCATTCGTCTTAGTGTTTTTTACTCTCTTACTATTGTTTTTTGAAATAATGCTTAAATTTTCATTAAGACTGTTCAATAAATATTCTTTATTTAAAATAAAAACCTCCTTTAAAAGTGACAGACTTTTTCGTTTTTTTACAAGAAGAAGAAATAGCAGGTACTTTAAAAGTTTTAGGCACAAAATAACAGAACGTTTCAGATCTTAAAACAGTAAATGTTTCGTTGTTCTTATTTTAATAAAATATCTGATAATCCACTGTAATTACGGAACGATTTCTGTGTAATTATTTTCCGAGAAACAAACACTGAATACCCAGTTAGTTTAAGTATATAACTAGTGTGAGGAAGAGAAGTTTTAATGTAAAGGAAAGTAATTTTAAAAAGTGTAAACATATACTAACTAAATCATTTATTTTAAATGTTTAAATTAAGAATTTTGAATATTTTGATATGAATTTACGTTAAATATTCGTATTACATAAAATGTTATATATATTAATTTATATTATAATATTTTTATCAGGGTCATTAACGACAAAGATTACCAAACAACTGTAGGATGAAGATCTCTCTGTTATCACGCATGAAAAAGAACGAAGAAAGAAGAAGAAGAAACAAAGAAATTACGTCTATTTCAATATTATTCTAATATTACAATTAATATTTCTGTTTGTTTGTGGTTTTACGACTCAATTGTTACAATGGTTATGCTACGCCGGGACCTATTGTTTTCCGGGGAATCCGAACCTCGGGACCTACTGTTTTCAGAGGAATCCGAACCTCTTAAGGCCTAGGGAACCAAACCCCGGACTACAACGAGCAGTGCGATCTTTATGAGATGTCTGAGTAAGAGTTCTGTTCACCGTTGGGAGTCAAACCCGAGTTAACGGCGCACTATGCGAACGCGTTACCACACTGTGCCATTGCAGGGCCTTAATATTTCTGATATTTGAAAAATAGTAACATGATTAAGTAAGAAATGAAGGAGAGTATAAGGCGGTAGATTATTAAGAGACCCTCCTCCAATTAGACAATGTATTCCATAAATCATAGTCTAATATCTACGCAATATGACCCACCCCAAAAAGAAAGTTTTGACCTTAAATTCATCATGTTGGCCAGACGTGTAAGCAAGCTGGGCCTACAATTTAGCGAAGAAACTGAATCTCGGTCCTATAGTTTTTACTGGTCCTACATTGAGGCGGGACTCGTTATATCACCCTCCAAGCAGAAGACGCTTCTTACGTCAACCAAACAGGAACTGATTTCAATATATTAATATAATATTAATCCCAATATTGTTCCCAATAGAAGACAGCTGCGAGATAATAATTATATATAATAAAATATTTATATTAAATATTATTTTTTTTTTAATTTGAGAGGAAACGACTAGTTCCATTTATATTCTCAAAATCATCTCTAGGACCAAGATATTTTTGCTATAGAAAGGTAAAAATTTAAGTAACATACATTACGTACATTTTAGCTTCCATTTCATTAAGTCGTGAATGTCTTATGACTAATTTCCTTACACATTCCTCATTAGTGAATAATTTTATATATTAAAGTAGTATTCCTGATTTTTAGATTTGAACTTTCAGTTTATTCCCAATTCTTTCAAAATGAAGAAGTGATTACACTACTTTAAATTTAAATATTAAAAATTAAATCGTATTAATTCACTTAAAAATTTAATTTTCATATGATATTTTGATGTAATATCATTTTACGAACTTAAAATATGATATATACATTTATTTCTCGAATTCTTCCATGGCAAAGATTATTATAAATTGATATTTTCCGGTACGAAATTTACAATGTTTAAATTCTTTTTATATTCTTGAAGTGTCAACATACTTCCATAGAAGCATTCTTCAAAATTATGAGAAGTAGAATGAATTTAAAATATATTTTGAACTGGTATATGAAGTAAAGATTTTATTATTTATTTTGAATTTCTGACTGCCTTCTTTTTTCACAATCTCCTTAGAAACTTACAAAGATGTAAATGAAGCGTTAAGAAATGCCAACACAGCAAACTCAAGCCAAAATATCTTCTAATCACGTAGAAATTGCGGTGTAATATCGGAAAAAATAACGTGTTCTTAAAAGTTCAAAATGCGGTGTTTTTAACATTTATTTAGTTCTTTATTTTAGAGCACATGGATTCATTACTGGAGTACTTATAAGATGGGACGATGTAACAATTTCAATAAAAGTAAGTAACATATAAATATGTTTGCTAAATTTTTGCAAAAAGAAGGTTTTTACAATAGGAAACAAAACTTTTAATTACTGGCTCTTAAATGTATCATCTATTTCTAGAAACGGGACATTTTTTGAGGAATAAATATTTTTTATGAGACATAGCACCGTATATCTTTATTTTTAATAATATTTTTGTTCTAAACCACCCAGTGTTTAATTTAAAGGTTTTTCTGAGGCTCTGAAAACAGGCTTTAAGAAACTAGTAGAAAACTAAATATAATAAAAAGATTAAATCATAGAATGAATTTAAACATGCATGAGCAATTAGTTTAAAATTTATCGCTTTTGTGAATTTCACAATTCAAAATAATTTATTTCAAAATATAAGAAATAATATTATGCGCATGTGTTGTACCTTATTTTTTAAAAGTAAGAATTTTATGTCATTTCATAAAATGAAATTTATAGCACATTAAGTGCTCTAAAATTACTTAAAAAGTCACTTATTTAAAAAAAAATAATAATCATTTGCTAGCTGCTTTCGAAATACAAAGCTTAGGACTCTAAAAATTGGAGTTTAAAATTTTAGCTTGGACCTGCCATTATGATTGAAAATGCAATAAATTCATATAATTATAAGAAAATATCCAAAACATCCAAGATGATCGACATTTTTTTGCTTGGAATAAAAATAAAAATCCAAGTTTCTTCATATTTTAATTTTGTTTTTAAAAGTTTGTAAGCATTTATAGTATAACACTTTTACCGCACCATTTCATTAGCATAAAAATTTCAAGGAAAAATTAACTCAGAATTTTAAATATGAAGCAAATTCAAAATAGTTTAAACGTTATGCAGCAGCTAAAAAATGAAAGTTTGTTAATATTTTTTCACCCTAATTAAAAAAATTACTAAAACACACCTATTTTTTTTATCCAAAACGTTATCAAGGAGATCACAAAATATTTTTTTTTGAAAATTCGTTCTACCATATATTTTATAAAAATATTTTGATTTTATTTTAAAATATCCAATTTCTCTAAAAATGTAAAGCAAAACACAGAATTTAGATTCTAGCAAAAGAATGAACAAAAGAAATCTTTACCTGATAAAGAGAAAAGTAGGTATCGAAACGTTGCAGAACCTTTTCTCATATATTGGACCAGCGTCGTCCAATTTTAATAGTTAATTTTATTAGTTAAAGGTTACGATGTCTTAAAGAACTGAGGCTTAACAATATTTTGCCAATTACGGATGTTAAACATAACAAAAATTACGCAAAATAATTCGGAAATTGGCAGAAAATTGTAAAGTTCTCCACTAACGTAACTTTATTATTAGTGAAAATGATAATTTCTAGATATCCGATAAGAAAACTATCATTAGGCATTTCTAGATATAAATTAATCTTGGGCATTTATGCTTATGAAACTGACCTTAGATGTCTCTAGTTATGAAACTGACCTTAGATATCTCTAGTTATGAAACTGACCTTAGATGTCTCCAGCTATGAAACTGACCTTAGATGTCTCTAGTTATGAAATTGACCTTAGATGTCTCTAGTTATGAAACTGACCTTAGATGTCTCTAGTTATGAAACTGACCTTAGATGTCTCTAGTTATGAAACTGACCTTAGATGTCTCTAGTTATGAAATTGATCGTAGATATTGCTAATTACAAAACTGACTTTGATATCCTTATAAAAACTGATATTTGATATCTCTACTAACAGAACTAATATTAGATATTAGTGATAAAACTTACATTAGGAATTTAGTGATAAAACTGATCTTATAGGTATCTAGCCATAAAAATGGTCTTAGGATATCTTAAAGATAAAAATGCTCTTAGAATATCTTAAAGATAAAAATGATATTAAATCCTTATCAATAGGATTATCCATATTAATCGATATCTAACTTGTACAAGAAATAAGCTTTGCAAATCTATGCTTGTTTTCGTATATTTTCTTTTACTTTATCTTATTTCACCATATAGGTATTCCTCAACTTACGCGATTAATTGGTTCTGAGAAATCATCGCGTAACGCGACTACGCGTAATATGAGTTCATTTTAATGTGCGTGAAATTGATCATGAGTGATTAGTTCCAAGAAAAAACGCGTAAATGGCCACCGAAATGAAAATTCTATTTTTTTTTTGTTTTTTTTTAAATTGAGAAAATTTTTTTTTATTGAGAAAACGCGTAAAGTGAGATCACGCAAAACTAGGATGCCTGTTGTGATTCTTCATATTTTTTAACTAGAAGATCATATTACTTATTGAGGTTGTTTTAAATATTAATAATTTCCATCCTTTTATTAAAAGGCTAAATTTTAGACCATTAGTAATTTTAAGGTGACTTTTAGAAAATAATAATATCCATACTTTGTAAATTATGAAGCAAAAGTACTTTGATATTTTACACACCACAACAGGACAAAGAACTTGTACTACATAATATATTTTATACAAAATATAGTATTCAGTCGTATTATTATTAATTTATAGATCCGAATTAATAAATTGACGTAATAAATGATACAGGCTTTTCCCCAAACGCTCATTGCATTTTAAAATTTTAAATTAATTTTTAAATTAATTTTTATTTCATTTACTAGATGCGTTGGGTTTTGTCGAAACACACATAATCTTTATGTGTACTACATACACTATTATTAATAATACTCAAATTTTACAACGTATACAAGATATTAATTTAATTACGAAGCATGATTTATACTGTCATACTAGATATTGGTTATGGGTGCCAATTGGTTTTCCTATTATAATTGTATCATTAATGGGCCACACTTGAATTAATTAAAAGTTGATAATGTTAAAACGAATTAGCAGTTGATGCTACTAATATCAAGTAGATTTGAACTTGATTTTTGAGTTTAAGAAACACTTTAGACGGACAAAACAACTGCATCTTATTTAAGTACTGAAAATTAATCTAATATTTTTACTAATCAAATGCATTATTTCTAATAAATTTTATAAGGAAAACTTAACGTAGAAGACATTTTTTGCGTCAAAATAAGCTAAAGTTTTAGAATTTAATTAATTAATCTTTTAGCATACATTTTTTAAAGTTAAACGTTAAATAACACTAAATTATTTAAAAAAGTTTGAGAAAAAAATCACTCGATGATGATGATGGAAATGCAGGGGATCATTATTAAATAAGTGACATTTAGGGAAGATAAAATATCCAAAAGGTCACAAGACTTATTTATTTATTTATATATTTATTATTTATTATTATTGACAATGACCACTCGTGACTAACTTCAGACGGTAATCCATGGTAAATTGACTATACACATGTATACGTACAAGAAAAATTGTATACATACAGAAAAAATTGTATACATACAGGAAAAATTGTATATATACAGGGTAAATTATAAACATACGGGATAAATTGTAAACATACGGGATAAATTGTAAACATACAAGAAAAATTGTATAAAGATAAAAAATAGTTTGCAAAAATATGTATGCTCGGGTATAAAATGCAATTCATAGCTGCTGAATTAAATAAAAACTATTATCATTATTATTATTATTATCTGACACACAAGTTTAATATTCTTCGCATTTCAGACCTTTCCTGTACAATAACCTGGAGTGAACCTCGCCACGAAGTGTCAAGATTCTCTTCCTCATCATTACTGTGACAATCTGAATGAAGTGGCCATGAGGTATGAAGCTGAAAATTTATTGCAAGTAAATACGTTTTTAATACAGCGAAATCCATCCACAACGGTATTTTCTCCAGTCCTGACATTTATAATAACGTGTATTAGATTTCACCTTGTCTAGAACAATATTTTTTCTATAATACTATCCTTTTCCTCATCCATGGAATACCGTTAGAGATAGATTTCACTATTTAATAACTTTAAAACATACTTGTCCAACTCACTTCATTCCTGAGGCATTCCGGCTTAAACAACGTCAGTACTTTGAAAAATGATAAGACACAAGATGAAACAGCAAACGCAGATTTCGTTCGAGCTCGTATCGCACTTCGAACACAACTGTATGCGGTGTTCAGTCATCCACGGTCATAAAATGGTGACAAAAGTAGTTTCAGAGCCAAGGAGTCATAAATGTGGCTTTGGCCGTATTCGTCATTCAACCATTAGATGATGTCATAGACGGTCATGGAAATGAAGAAACGCAAGTCACGTGACAGATAATAACGTAAAGTTAAGGATCTTTTCGTGATTGACGTTGTCAGTTTATTAAAGGACAAATATTTTCGCACAGGGCTCTCAGCGTGACATATTCTTGCAAGAAGTTTTGGCAAAAATTAAATCTTATATACTCGTAAGAGTTAATTAACAAAAATATTAATTATTTGTTAAGTCTCTGCGAGTAAAAGCCTTTCGATTTCTTGAACAAAGTATATCTCAAAAATTTCTTACATTTATTTTACTCTTTATATTATATTTTTATTTTACATCCCACCATGAATAAAATATTAAATTAAATTAAATATTTTAAAATCAATAAATCATGAAATCATTTAATTAATTCAAATATTATATTTTTACAATGAATTTTCGGAAAATTTACAAATATGGGCTTAACATGCGGTTAACGAAGTGTATTTAGTGAGAGATTATTGAATTTTAATTAATTTCATGATGTGCTGAAAAATACGTGTTAAGTCTACTAGTGAATGATCACATAAATTTATAATTCATGCAATTTAAAATATTTTAGGACCAATTAGTATAACAACATAGCTGTAAAATTTTAAAAACTGAAAATTTTCACTTGTTATTTATGAGAGTAAAATTTTATGCACTTTTGTAACTCAATTCTTAAAAAATTTAATTATTTGTAAAACAAAATAAAACTACGAAGACGGTTGAAAATTTTCAACTTAAGAGTATAAAAAATAATACATTTTTTTAGAAAAATTTAGAAAAATTTTATTATTCATAAAATAGTATAACAAAATTTGGAGATGATTGAAAAAGTCAACTTAAGTATATAAAAGACAATAAAATTTTTTAGAATTTTTTTAAAAAGTTCATAATCTCTACAATAAAATATGGAAATGGTCGAAAATTTTATACTTCAGGATATAAAATGTAACAAAATTTTTCAGAAAAATTTTAAAAAATGCTTTTACTAGAAAAATTCACTTTTTAAATTTTGATTGGGAAAATCAATTATTTTAAAATAAATACTAAGAATTGCAATGTTAGTCTAATACATAAATCTAGATTAAACATTTAGTTGTAAATAGCAACAAGAGAGTAGATATATCGGTGACATTAAATCCTCCTGCATACATATTCTTATATTATAGTGAACGTACGAAATATATTTATGAATTAATCAAAGTTTTAAAATGCTATACGACGGAAAGCTAATTATCTCAATAATAAATAAAATATCTCCCAGAAGAATTTGAATGACGTAGGAGGTACCAAACCGGAGAAAGGGTGTTCAAATGGACCAATCAGAAAAGAGGATCGGAATTCATTTTATTGTGCTGCAGCAGGCTGACTCCGCCCCAAAAAAGTCCCATAAAATTCCCGGAGAAAACACATAAATTAGGTCACGGAGAGCTTTCACGTACAGTATTTCAGGACATTACTGAGCGAATCAGGACCGCCCGAGTCTTTTGAGACCAGAATAGAAAAAATTTTCCTGGAAGAAGCCCCAGAGAAATAATAAAAAAAAATCTATACAACTTTGTTTTGTGCGCCCTGATAAGAAACTGGATATATCCCTTAAGATTGTCTTCTCGGCAACGTTTTTTTAGCCAAAGAAATCTTTTATAGTTCCTTCCTTTTTGTCCAAGTACCCTACTAAAACTAAGATACAGGGGAGCTCGTAAATTTTGGCTACTTGATTACCAGTACATTTTGCGTTTTAAAGTGAAAATTGCTTTTAAATACTGGAACTTTCATAGACAATTCTTTATTAATTTGAAGTATTGACACTGCTCCATAAGTAAAAGCAGAGTGTAAAATGCCCATGCTGTAAACAAGAGCGAATCGAGAAATCTGTCAAGGCGATTTGTTTCCGATTCCTATTTCTAACGAAGTTTCCGGTATTTTTCATTTCATTTTCCATGATATAATTCTGATAGATCTAAGTCGGGGTGATCCCTCCATATAATCTGCCACTAGCTATGAAAGACGGACTTTTTCACTTGATAAAAAAAATTGATTATTAGGGAAAACGTTTAAAATTCTAGTGAATATGTTAATCTAATTGGATATAAGTAAACAACCAGCTCAACCTGTATATAAAGAACAGGAAAAAGATACAAGCATCAAAATAGTAAAATTTTACGTAATTCTTCACATTTTGACGAATTTGGAATATCTGTTCTAAAGTTTTTTGCCTTTTGGAAAATATGAACAGTTTCTAATAAACCATCTTATTTTATAAATATAATAAGCATAAGATAAAAAGGCAGAGTTATGTGTTTATGTAATGTTAATTTGATTAAATACCCAATAGTCAAATCACCATCAATAATCAACCAACAGTAATCTTATGCCAGACAAAGGACTTCATCCAAACTTCTCCAAGCGCACTGCGGTTTTTCCTAGTTTTGGCTTTTACTTTCCAATCAATCAATCAATCAATTCCAATTCATTTCGTGTTTCATACACTTTAAGCCACCCCAATCTTAAATCTAATCCTGCTTTTGTTGAATCCAAATACAGCTTGTTTATATTGGATTGAGTTCTGAATTATAAATGAAGCAGCAACTAGTTTCTTGTAGTCGAAGTCAATAATAGTAAAGGAGGAAAATGTCCTTTACATTCCCTTTTGCAAGCTCTACGAATTATACCTTCAATCCGAAGATATTTGAATATCAAAAGTGGTTAAATATTGATATCAACGTTAGCGAGCGTAGTTTCTGATATTTGATAGAATGTGTCGTCGACGTGTTTCAGATAGACTATTCTATCTCTGTCTGCAAGACATCGATATGTTCTACTCAATATCAAAAACCAAGCTCCATAATGTTGATATCAATATGTAATATATTTTAACTGGTGTTAAATTGACTTTAAGTCTACGTAAACTCCTGCTCAGGACATTAAGTTAACAACTTGCATGATAGACAAATTAATGAACGTAAAGACATTGATTGATTGATTGTTTGGCTTTTTTATGGCGCAAGAGCATCTGGGCTATACTGCGCCAACCGTAAAGACATTGACAAAGGCCATACTTAAACTATTATACCCATATTTTAGATATGACTAAAATATTTATGCATGAAAAAAAAATAAACGACATCTGGTAAAAACATTCGATATTTTTGTTGCTTTAAATTTAAATATTAAATGTATTTTAAAATGCTGTTTTTAGGAGAGTTGGATCCGGTAATATCAACCTCGGTTGCTACGGAAACTCTGCTACTCTGTCAAAATTCTTAAGTTCTCTCACGGAATATTTATGCATAATTATCATACTCGTATCCGGGGGGGGATATTAGGGACCGGTCCCCCCCAAACTAAATTTGTAAAAGGAGAGCAAAAGTAGGAATATTTATTTACTTGTTATACTTGTAAAAAGGGGAAAAAATTCTCAAACACTGAATGATTTTCAAAATTCTGACCACATAATTTAAAGAAAAAATATAGAAATCATTTTCTATGGAAGGGGACATTATACGAAATTAAATTTTAATGGCAAAACTACAAGCAAAAATTTACAATGATGTCTGAAGGAAAAATTGGTATTTTTCCTTTTAATCAACAACAATTTTTCAGGTAGTCAGCTGTGTAGAAAAACGATTATTTATTGCTAAAATTTTACGTTTGGATTCGAGCTGTGCGAATCATTATCAGAAGAGGCTAAATAAAGTGCATGAAAATTTTTTGAGAAAATTGTAGAATATACATAAGTTGCGGAAACAGTATAAATATGTTAAAAGAAATTATTATGAAATTTTAGAGATGAATATAAAAGCCAAAACAGAAGAAAATGAAATAGAAAAATAAAAACTGACATTTACACGTTACAGTTTTGTTAGAATGGGTAGCCAAGCAACGGGAATGGTTTTTGCATCGTCTCTATTAAAATTATTAGGATGCTTGATGAACTCTATTGCTTCTCTGTATAATCTGGGCCAAAAATTAGCTGATTTTGCCAGAACTTTAGTATGGTCAAAAAGGATTAAATGGTTATTTAAAATTGAATGTTCTGCTACTTCCGATTTTGTTATCTATTTATTCCTCACGAGGCTTTCATGCTCCCGTTTTCGGCACGCACTGGATCGACCTGCTTGCCCGATGTATACCTGTCCACAAGAACAAGGAATTTGGCATGCACCAAGAATTTTGTATGGATCCACAGGTTCTTTAGCAGAACGTAGGAAACTAAAAATCTTGTTTTTTGGAATAAATACTGTATCGATATTGTCTCAAAAGTAAACGGCCAATACGGTCAGTGATATTGTTTATAAATGGCAGGAAGGCTTTATGCTCATTTCTTTTAAAAGGAATATGATCAGGAATTAGGTATGAAAAATGGGCTTCAGTTTTGGACTTGAACACTTGTGAATATAATGTTGATTGTAACCATTTTCTTCCAAAATGTCACTAAGAAAATTGAGTTCATTCTGTAAAACTGTTTTGTTACTGCAAATAATATTGTCTCGTTTGAACAATGTATCAATGACCGTTTTTGGGAAGGGTGATGGTGCGATGTAGCATGAAGGTATCTGTTTGTATGCGTAGGATTCCTGTAAACTGAAAAAAGTAAGTTATTGTTTCTTTGCTTAATGACTAAAACGTCAAGAAATGGCAGTCTATTATCACATTCAACCTCCATGGTAAACTTAATTTGTTGGTGGATGTTATTGATATGTATTAAACATTCTTGTAACTTTTCTCTTCCATGAGGCCAAACCACAAAAGTATCATCCACATATCTAAGCCATTTAGTGGGTTTTAATGGTGCATTTGATAACGCTAACTCTTCAAATGCTTCCGTAAAATCACCTTCCTGCCATTTATAAACGATATCATTGACCGTATTGGCCCTTTACTTTTGAGACATAATATTGATACAGTATTTATTTCAAAAAACAAGATTTTTAGTTTCCTACGTTCTGTTAAAGAACCTGTGGATCCATTCAAAATTCCTGGTGTATACAAATTCCTTGTTCTTGTGGACAGTTATACATAGGGCAAACAGATCGATCCATTACGCGCTAAAAAAACGGGAGCATGAAAGCCTCGTGAGGAATAAACAGATAACAAAATCGGCAATAGCAAAACATTCAATTTTAAATAACCATTTAATCCTTTTTGATCATACTAAAGTTCTCGCAAAATCAACTAATTTTTGGCCCAGATTAAACAGAGGAGCAATAGGGATCATCAAGCATCCTAATAATTTTAATAGATATGATGCTAAAATCATTCCTGTTGTTTGGTTAACCATTCTAACAAAATTGTAACGCGTGAATATCCGTTTTTATTTATCGATTTCATTTCCTTCTGTTTTGGCTTTTATATTCGTCTCTAAAATTTCATAATAATTTATTTCAACGTATTTATACTGTTTCCGCAACTTATGTATATTCTACAATTTTCTCAAAAGTTTTTCATGTAATTTAACCTCTTCTGATGATGATTCGCACAGCTCGAATCGAAACGTAAAGTTTTAGCAATAAATAATCGTTTTGCTATACAGCTGACTACCTGAAAATTTGTTGTTGATTATTATAATGCGCTGTGAAAGTCTACGTGAAACTATTTTTCCTTTTGCTTTTTGTATAATGTATTTATATTCTTTTCTTCACGATAAAGATGACGCATCTTTATTTAACGTTATTTGAACCCCCCCGAAATGAAACCATGTCTACGGCCTTGATAAATGTGTATCGGTTATAACGTCAAAATTACGAAGGGCCCTTTAATCTCGTTATACCCGAATTCGACTGTACTTTAACAAGTTCTATTCATCAACGTGCTTTAACAAGGCACAGATTTCTTTAAGTTTCTTAAAGACTACATGTATATGAGAAAGACTGGTAAATAAAAAATTATATTGACACATTTTTAAGAATTTCCTATTTGTGCAGTTAAATTACATTATCTTCCATTGGAGCTGCCTATCTACAAAGACGATTCGAATTTCAGGTGAGGTAATTTCAGTGGAGGGTCATGCATTTGTAAATCAATTTATATGTAAATTAGACATTTGTAATTGAACGAGGACAAGACTCGTTCACGTTCAATTTTTTACTCAGTCAGACGAACGGATACACCGCAATTCTTTGCCATAGTGTCCGCCGTTTGTTCACATGAACGAACTGGCCCCCCACAATTCTTTCTTTGGTGGTAGTATGCGCTGGTAGTGCAGACGAACGGATGGACACCCACCATTTGTCTTTAGGGGTAGAATCGAAAAGCTGTCGTCCTTTGTTTAGAAGATTCGACCCTGGCGTCCGCCGTCATCGTGTGAGTTCTTCCATGCTGGGTTTATATCAATTTGATTAACTGCAACCAATGCATTTGAGGGTGGATATTATTATCTTCACCAAGGGCCCGTATAAATACTAGTTATAGAGATACCTGTTTTTATCAAATATAATGATAATAAACAAAAAAGAAATATCATGTAATTAAAGGCACTTGCGGAATTTATAATTTATTTATTTTAGTGTCATGTGCTATTTGAAGAATTATGAAATAAAAAATATTTGCCTTCACAAGATACGTCTTCTTTAGTCTTGCCTAAGTGGCAAAATAGCATAGACCCATACCTTTCTATGCGAATGAAGAATTCAGTTTTATAAAAGGTAAGCTCCCCAATCAGTGGCGTAGGCAGAAAGTTCATAAGGGGGTTATAGGCTTAATGGGAGGGGTTACAGAGCTACAACTCATATATTCCTATGTTAAATATACAAAATTTCATTCCAATGGGGGGTTACAACCCCCAAAACCACCCCCTAGCTACGCCTCTGCTCCCAATTGCTTCAAATAAACTCAACTATAATTTAATGACGTTTGAAATTTACAAATCATCAATAAGTAACATGAGCAAATGAATCGTCACACAGAATTTACGAATTGAAATTTATGGATTAAGAA
>QLNU02003225.1:113766362-113833332 GCA_006491805.2 Dysdera silvatica | reverse complement strand
TAAATCTCTGTTTTTTTAAGTTCATTATCTTTAATAAACAATTTTAGCAGGAATAAAAATTTCTCGGTGATTTGTAAATAAACAAGATTAGAATAACGCTTAAATTTTGATAACTAACCTTCAATTTTGATAACTAATCCACGTGGTTCCGATTTATGACTGTCAAGTCACGTCGTTATATCTGATATGAATTTCCCAAAATAAAATCTACGTAGACTACAAAATCGCCATCGTTATAGCAGGTTTCGTCATTATATACGATGTCGTTATAACCGATATATTTAGTATGGAGTAGAATAGCAAACCAAACTTCTTGTAAAAATTCCGTCGTTATAACCGCCTTCGTTATGAACGATTTTCACTGTATATAGGACGTCAGTTCTTCCATAAGGACAGTATTTGTCTGTATGAAGCATTCAGTGTTGGCTATAACGATTTGACATACCACCCAAACCAAGTACCGAAAATAAAACCCGGTCATATTAATTTTTTTTCACCAAAAGACACATTCGGGATTATTTTCAGGGAATGTCTTATTTTTCATGAACAGTAACCTACATTTTTTATTTATTCATGAACAATAACCTACATTTTTCATTTATTCATGAACAATAACCTACATTTTTCATTTATTCATGAACAATAATCTACATTTTCATTTATTCATGAACAATAACCTACATTTTTCATTTATTCATGAACAATAATCTACATTTTTCATTTATTCATGAACAATAATCTACATTTTCATTTATTCATGAATAATAACGTTTTTCATTTATTCATGAACAATAACCTACATTTTTCATTTATTCATGAACAATAACCTACATTTTTCATTTATTCATGAACAACAACTTACATTTATTCATTTATTCATGTACAAAATAGTTGTCATCTATTTCACTCATAGTTACTAACAGTTGATACCACATTGTTTTGATACCTTTATTTCTCACCAGCGGCGTAGAAACAGGGGGGCTCAAGCCCCCCCCATTGGATATCGAAACGCATTATTATTTTTAAGGCCGTGTAACGGAATCTTCTTTAAAGCCACTTGAATACCTCCATGAGTTTTAAATTACTGCCCCACTGCTTCTCACAATTATTTTAAGTATTAAAAGTTTGACCAAATTTGAAACTTACCAAATATATATGTGCAATTAAAAACGTGATTAATTATAATTTTATGCCCAATAACAAAACAACCACGATAAAATATTACATGAAAGGTGCACATATATGCTTGAGAAATTGCATATAGGTATATATTTGGGAAGTTGCACATACAGTAGAACCTGCCTAAAGAGACCACCTTTTGGACCAGGCTGCAATAGTCACCATAGCAAAGTTGTCACTATACGTGACATACTTTGGTATGGGCAAGACTAAGTTCCTACCTCAGTTCTCTCTTATAAAAAATAGTCACTTGATTCATCCGGTCTTTTTACCCAGGTGGTCTGTTTACCAGGTTACACTGTATATCTAAGCCAGCTCATATTATTTTATAATTCAACACGTCAGTCTTGTGTTGCAGTGAACGCAATAAATGCGTCCATCTGGTTAACAATCTTAGGGCTTACATTACGAGCATCCTTAGAAATCATGATAGGGCTTATTTTCCGGTTAGGGCTTATTTTCGGAGAAGCACGGTTAGTGTCGCTTTCCGGATAACATCCGTATTACGTTTTCCCGGTTGAAAAAGACTCTCTTTTGTACATTTCACTGTATCTATATATATGTTTAGAAACGAGCTTAGCAGGGACGTCAATGTGAAGAAAATATTGGGGGGAACAGGTACACTTCACTCCCATCCACTTTTTTGGGGTTTATATTTTAGTCTCAAGCAGAGAAGTGGTTTTTACCTTCACCAGCAAAATTAATTAAAAAAAATAAATAAATAGACGGCAAATAAAAAAAATTGAATTGATGTCAATTGCTTCCTAATTGTGATACTGCAAGTCTGTGTAATAAAGAATGAGCCTGTTTCCTGCTAAGCGAAATCCCGTTACAGCTTAACAGCAATAGAAAAAATTAGCAATAATGATTAACATATTATTAATTAATTAATTAATAATTAACATATTTTATATGGTACATCTTGGACCCAAAAATATGTTTTGCATTTCTTTATTTATTGATCATAAATTTTAGGAATGACACAGCCCAACAACTATTTTTGGGGCCCATGGAGTGGGCGGCCCTGAAAGTTAAAATAAATAAGTACAAAAATATGTTACGATATTTTATGATTTAAAAATGAAATATCGCTTAATCGATTAAAAAGATCGAATTTGCGCTATCCCCTTAAAAATAGTTATAAGCAAGTATCAATCACTCTATAAGACTTCCGTTTAGTAAAAACTTGGGAAGTGAAATAGCAATAAAACTTGCATCTTTATCTCAGCATTTGAGATTAAATATAAAGTACATGCAGATATTTGTTTCTTACTAAACGATTAGGTCTCTTCTATAATGATACCCTGAAATACATTTAAGATATTGATTAAATATTTTGATTAATTATGCAAGGAGTAATAAGTTTAAAATTATTTCAATTTTCTTTTTAGCATTTTGAAATTATACAACATAGATTCCGAGTTCTAAAGGTTGCGCCAACATTTTGATTATTTTGTAATCTATACTTTCGAATTGATTTAGAGGTGATATTATATACGCACCAGATCCATCAAGAGCTTTTCACAATTATATAATGCATTTTGCGCAGTGAAATCTGTTTATAACGATAATAAAAGGATAAAGCTATTATTATTATTATAGGATATTCATCGTTATAGACAAGAGTAAATGTTATACACTTTATATTTGCCGGGAAAATATCGTTACAGACAGGTTATAGATAGTATCGTCATAGACACATTTTACTGTATTTCATCAGACGTAGGGTTTTTTTTAGTAATATATAAAACTAATAAATATTTTTTATCTTTTTAAGCCATTGGTAATTTACAGAATATTAATTTATTGAATTTTTATATCTTTACTAATGGAATTTTCATTGTATTTTCAGATAATGTTTCAAGAAACCAGAAAAGAATGAAGTCTGTTAAAAAATTATCTGACCCTAACATTCCCATGGTATCTGAAATGAGATATCGTCATATGATGATGACAAATGTCAAGAAACGTCGTCATACAATGATGAAATTTATCATAAAACATCTTCATGATGTGACGAAGAATAACATAGGCTTATGTAACTTAAAAGACAAAAAATTGTCAATAATAGTTTGGTACAAATGTATTTATGGAAACTCAATCTGTAATACATTTCTTGCAGTGCTTGTTGGAGATTTAATTAAAAGCTATTTACAGTTTAATTATTGTTCAATTAATTAATCTTAATATATGTATAATTAAGTATTTTTCAATGTCGTTGATGAAGTCAACTAAAGTTTTCACTAACAATATATAATATTAATTAATTAAATTATGTTCGTTTTTGCTTCAATTTTGGTTGTATTTGCCGTGCAAAGGTTTATTTTATTTTCTGGATTGACCTCTTAGAAGGTCAGAAGCGAAAACTGAAACAGAAAATTATAGCCACTTTAGAAGAAGTCACTTAAACGATAACCTTCTGAAAAAGTTTTCCGAAGCTTAACTGGAACGAAAAGCAAAATAAATATTTAAAGAAAAATGTACGTTTGAAAACGAAGTTCAAAAATTATTTCCGCTAAAAAATACTTCAGCGAATCCAGAAAACGATGTAAGAAATGTCAAAACAACCAGAGAAAATAACACGTGAAATTTTTTTTACAAAACTAGAAATTGACATATTTGAGATCTTGGATAAGAAATTACATAGAATTAAATTATCTCCATTTAAAGAGTGTAATAAGAATATAAAAATTAATGCATATATGATAAGTCAGCAGCTATTTAATTAGCGTTGAAAGTAATCTGCCTGAAAACTAATAATATTTTATATGAGAGTTTCTCCCGAAGAAATAAAATCGCACATGTCAATTCATCCCGGCAGCGAAACCCATTAAATTTGAAGACAGCTGATTGGTCTGCTGGGAGATTACTTCCCATTATGACGTAATAACTATCAAAAGGATTCTGTCAACAATGAATGGGCAGCCATAGATCAGCTTACGTTAACGACCCTCGAGCGCTTATTGGTCTCAGCAGGTCACCTTGTAATTTTCAGAAAACTATTTTATTTTTCTGACTTAATTCTCGCCAATTTAGGCATCAGCTTACGTTCTCCAAATAAATAGGAATTTAATATTTTTAAATAACTTTAAATTTAATCAAATAAAATTTGCCATCTTATATGCAGCAAAGCACCTTCGAAGACGCCAACAGGTAAATATTTATTTATATATTTCCTCCGATTTAAACTAAGAAATAAAAATTTTGAATGAATATTTAAGGGAATATTTAATGCCGCTAAATTTCTAAGTTACTTTTGTTCGAATTTAGCATTAGGTTACTTATAGGGCTGTTTTATTGCATTCGAAGACTTGAACCTATTTATTTTCTTTTTTTAATTTTTACACTTCAAAATTTCAAAATTTTTAGAATTAATATATAATATAGAATAAACAGACTTTACTAGTTTTGGGCCCCTGACTTGGACTACGATGGCCCACGTATTAAGATGGCGCTAGTTATTTACATCTGAAACTTTGAACTTTTCATGATATATTTGAATACTGGGATTTTTTAGCTTTCATAGAAATGTACTATTACATTAATTACTTACATTAATTACTCTCTATTATTACAGGTAATAAGGAGCTTATTAATATAAAATGGAAATATATTTATCTTTCATTAACATTAAAACTTTTTCAGTTAATTTTTTAAACGAATTCGCACGTATAAAATAAACAACAACAAATCGAATAATAGATTCAGTTGTTTTGTAAGAATTTTAAGGCAATAATTCTACTAAATAAACAAATTTATATTTTCTTCTTCAAAGACTTGTAAAATTGAAAAGCAACACGCATTTTCATCGAAATTAATATTTTTTGTAAAAAGTTTCATCTAATTTCCTGTAGTTGTAGGTAACAATATTTAATTTAACTTGTAAAAATATAGGCTAATAGAAGATACATAAAAAAATACAGAAAATTCTTATTTTGTGTTCTAAGTAAAAATTAAACACGATAATATATATATAACGGCGGTGGTTTCATAGGTAAATGCTGATGATATTCTTGTAAATGAAACTATTTCAATTTGATATGGAAATGTGGAAGATGTGTATATTCAAAATAATATGGAGGGAAGAAAAACAAGCTGACGAACTAATTTACGCCAAATATTTTATCAATACCACAAAGAATACAAAAGGAAATACTGGTTGGGAATATTAATAAAAAATTGCAAACGTCCAGCGATTGGTATTAACCAATTCTTAAGTTCCAATTTTGAATTTATATTTGACTAAGGTTAAATTTTTCCTGACACAGTAAAGCCTAGTTCAAAACTGCGTTCAGAAATTAAGTAGACATATAATTATCGAAAAAAAAAAATTATATCAAAGTATAAAATATTACATTATCTATTTTATAGGATATTAGACTAATTTTACCATACTCACTGCGTGGTGCGAGAATGTGGTAATTTCAAACATTAAACTCCATCACATCTACCACACGTTAAGCTCTATCATATGTTAAGCTCTATCACATTTAAAAGCTTATTGTAAAATTTGTTGATTTGATCTACAGGTGTTTCTAAGCTACGTTTTCGTGAGGGTGCATTTTTTGCTCTCATTAAATTAGCTCAACACAATCGAAATAATTATTCAGTCTTGAAACACGTTAATCTCGTATAATTGTGGTGCATATTTCATGTATTATACATATATAGTAAACATATACAATATACATACACTAGTTCACAAAACTAGACTAAAAAACACTATGACATACTTATGAGAAGGAAGTGAGAAACAATACATTATAGTATACATTTTAAAATGGAGAGTATCAGATTTGATTATAATGATCAACTTCTGCGCAATTATCCTTAATGCTCCAGAATGCTCCCTTTCAACCCTACGCGCAGGCTTTCAAAATGGGTATTTTCAATTAAAAACAGAGGTTATTTGATGGAAACGAATGCTTTTCTCGTAAAAAATTTAAAGTTGATAATATAATTCAACTGGAGAATTTGACCCCCGAAGCCCCCACTTATGTACTGCCCTGTTCCCTTTGATAAACATGCTTACGATAAAAGAACCACGTAGAAAAGTACCAGGCCCGTATCCAAGCCGGGGCCAGCAGGGCATGGGCCCCAATTGCCCCATCGAACTATTTATATATATATAGATAGATAGATCAATCACTGGGTGCCCTGTGCCCAATATGCTCTTTGCCTTGCCCCAGTTTCCCCTTCATCCTGGCTACAGACCTGGGCAGTACTCAGCGATCAAAGCTTTGGAATATCGTAAAGACATCTACTTAGAATTCAGCCTCAGCACATGACCAATTTCCCTTTTTTTCCGCCTACTATAAAAAAATAAGTTCCAGTGTGACTAGGAAAATACAGAGGGTATATAGGACTAAACCGTGATGTTTGTTTATTAAGGTAATGAATGCAATGGAGTTAAACGTTAAACAGTATATGTCGGACATGTGCATACGAAACAAGGGGCGTACCTATTCATGTGCCCGAATTATTGATATGTTAAAGCAATGTTTCTCCAACTGTGGTCGCTCACTGATTACTTTAAGCATTCCTTTATTTATCGCGGATAACCGGGGTGACCGGATAACCGGGGTACCGCGGATAACCGGGGGAGGGGATTACTACTCCCCCCCATTAAAAAATATATTGCTTGAAATCAAAGTTTCCATCTATGGTCAACAATATTAAGCCCTACTTAGCAACCGCCATACTGATCTCCTCCCCGGCTTCTCCCAAAAAAAGACATAACCAAAATAATCCTCGATTTATGTGATTTATTGGAAAAGTTATATAGGTAAATAAAGGCTCTGCCAGGAGAGACTTATTCATTCATTGAAATATAATTTGTAGTTAATCTTAGCTCGTTTTGTGGTAAATTTTTTAAGCTTTTTGGGTTTTTTACTTTAAAAAAACACTAACTTTTGGCAGAAAATCTCTAAAATCTCCGATCAAGTTCTTAAAAAAATATGGGTTGGTTGTCAAACCCACCTGGAACAAAATAATTTTTAGAGTAATGCTATTTGATAAAGAGAATGAGTTACGATTTTATTTTGTCAAATTTCAACTAAAGTGACATCATTAATTTAGTTAAATAATATTAAGCAATGTAGACAGCATGGGTGTATTTAGAGGATTCAAATCTTTCACGAAATGCCGTAAAGTAACGTTTATAACAAGTAATATTTATGCTAGAAATTCTTTAAACCTCGCCGAAACTTTAATCCTAGCTACGCCGGCGATTTCTAGTTCATTTTTCTTTCTGAAATTTGGTGATGATACTGCGGACCACTGATAAGCCGCTGCGGACCACTTGATAAGCCGCCGCGGACCACACTTTGAGGAACACTGTATTAAAGAGAAGTCAATGAAGTATGGACGTTTTATATTTGTTGTGTTAAATGGTAGTTGCTTGGTTCAACTGTGTGAAATAAACATTGATGCTTAAAGAAGTTCTGCGACGTTGAAATTCTGCATCATTTCTTTTTCATCATCTTTCTGATTTTTTCATCCTTCGTCTTCCTTTCTGAAATTTCATTATTCCTTTCTTCACTTCGCTCGATAAAGGGAACTGTAATTCTCGAAACGTCGCGATATTTTCTTATGCTCTTGGTAAGTTTTACTTATTGTTACTTTTAATTTTCTTTTTATGTAACCTTTTCTTCTTCTTAACTTTCTTCTTCTTTAATATTTTTCTTCTTTCCTTTTTCTTCTTTTTAACCTTTTCTTTTTTGATTTTTCTCTTTTTTCCTTTTTGAATTTTCTTCTTCTTAACTTACATTAACTTTTTCTAATTTATTTTCCTCCTTTGCTTACTCTTACTATTTTTTCTTCCAATTTACTTTTCTACTTACTTTTTCTATTTTCTTTGCTTCTCTTTCCTTTTTTTCGTTCTTATTCCGATCAGTGACTCGTTATCATATCTTATATTAAATTCTCTCGAACGATCCAATTTAGCTCCAATAGAATTCCTTTTTTCGAATTCACTTTAGTTAAAAAATATATAATTTTCATTTCAAGGGAAATATACTCTCTCTCTCTCTCTCTCTCATCATTATCAGACGCTATCACTGCTATTCCTTTTTTACCGATCCGTCGTCTGGAGTTTTACTTTTCTCGGCAAGAAACGTTTAGTTTCCATCCAAGACCGTAAATAGCATGATGTTGGGTCGGGAGAGAAATAAAAAGTGACTCTCATTCAAAACATTGGAATTTATACTACCGTTTCAAATCAATTTATTTACAACATTCTAACTCCTACTTCAAGTCTGAAAAATTCCCACGTGTCTAATGTTTCCTTCGTTATTTGAACCGTCTAGTTGGTATAGTAATTAAATTCCAATTTTCCAATAAATGTACTGGTTTAAAGCCTGGTAACATTCGGATGTTGATATTTTACAATTATTTAGCTAATTTGATTTAAAATATGCGTCAAGGAGCATGGGCAGTCTATGAAGTTAAATTTGGTTAAAGTTACATTTAAAATTGTTAAAAAGCCAGCGCTCTTTATTTGTATGCATTAGCTGTCGCGCCAAACAAAATGTTAGCAAAATTAAAATACATTTATTTTATGCAAAAATGCAGAACACATCAATATCTTCGCACAAACGGGGAGAAAATTGGCTATCGCTCTATTGTCTAAAATATTGAACCGAATTAAACTAATTTTGAATTTGAAATCAACAAGTTTTTAACGAAATATTAAATTTGGTCGCATTGCTTTACATTTCAACGTATATGACATCTGTAAACAAATCCCAATAAATATAATAAAAGCTACAATATTCGTTTAACTTAAAATGTATGTACTCAGCTATTTCAGTAATTTCCAATTTGGGAACACATCGGTGATTAGTAATTTTCAAATTATGTGCACGTTGTAAAATATTACTACCCTTCACATGGGTAATTTTTCTCGCCAATTGCAAAAGTTTAGTCGTCAATTGCGAATGGAGAACTGGAGTTGCCGAGCAACTGGTGATAATGTTATAGAATATTTTTGCTTAATTGACAATCCTATGATGTTGCAAAACATTTTGTGTGTGAATATAAGTTGGCTTCTTCCATATTTGTTATTGAAAGGGATTCGAATCAGCGATGGACCCAAGGGGTGAATATGTTCTGTAAAACAACAACATATCTACAAACGTCAAACCTTATCCGAGCTCAAACTTTGACCCACTAAATCGAAACGCAAACAACATACAGGAAAATCCGCAATGAACTAAATTTATAACTGATGAAATCTTGATAAAAGGAAAATGTAAGTACGTCATTTGGAAATATTTAAAAACGAAATACACACAAATGCAGTTTAATGTTAGTCGGAGCAAATTTTTACAATTGTTTCGGTGGAAACAAACGTCCACCTTCATCAGAAATTTTTCCAAACACTAAATTGGACAAAATTCTGATGAAGGTGGACGTTTGTTTTCTACCGAAACAATTGTAAAAAGTCACTCCAACTCCTATTAAAGTGCGTTTGTGTGTATTTTGTTTTCAAATATTTTATTGTGAAGTGCATCTCTCATCTTTTCACATGAAATTTGAAAATGTTTTGATAAAGAAAGCTGATATTTCTTTAAGTTCTCCCATTATTATTAGAGCGACGATGATGGCGTAATATTGCTTTTTTCTTATAATCTCGGGTTGAATTCTGGGAACAAGAAATTCGATATTGCTGGGAGGTCTTGCAAAACTGCCGTCCCGTCAGAAACGAACTGTACAATCGTAGGGAAATGTATATGTGAAATTAACTAAACATGAAGTTATATGAAGATACGTGATAAACCGTAGGACGTTAAAGTATACGTGATGAATCATCAGAGGTTGTATACACGAAGTATACTTACGGATGCACGTGAAATTATTGCCTCATCGGATATCTGGAAATGTTCTTAAAATAACGAATAAATATAAATTCGTGCCTTCAAGACAAGTACTTGTGTTACAGACAAGTATTTGTGTTAAAAACGAGTATTTGTGTTGAAAACGAGTATTTGTGCTGTAGACGAGTATTTGTCTTGAAGAAAAATACGGTTATTTTTGAAAATGTATTTCGCTGCCTCAGACCGTTCGTCATCTCTATAATTTTCAGGGAACCACAGCGTAACGTTGTACAATCAGTTGATGACATGCTTTGCTCTGGGGCTAAATACACGTGCGTGACTTATATTTCAGAATTTTAAAATCAAAGTAATTTTTTTTTCAATAATTGAGATATCTAGAAATATAATCTGGACATGTATAGGCCTATATGTACGTATTTTAACAGTGGGCTAAGTCCACTCTTGATTGCGTAAAGGGCAGTTCTTTACCAATCCTTGCATGAAATTGATTTGTAACGCATCCAAAAAGCTACCTTTTCTTGCAAATTATAAAACACTGACATACACTATTTTAACTTTCTCATACAAATGTGAAATTTTGATACCTGTTCATAAATATATTTTTGTAGATCCAAATTTTTGGAATTTTGATCGTATTTAACTCATTAAAAAACTAAAAACAAACATTCAGCAATAGCGATCGTCTAGTAATGAATACTTTCTAGAATTAAATAACTGAAGTTTTTCTGAAGAAAGAAGTATTATGATGCCTCATGGACTTTCTAAAATTACTCGTTAGAAGTAATAGTCGACCAAATTTGACTATTAGTGCCTGCCTACCCCATTTTTAGCATAATAAAATGCGGGCAATTTCATCTTTGGACAAATCACGTTGCTTGAAGTTAATGATATGGGGGAAAATGTGGCGACATCAATATTAGACTGGCCCACTGGAACACGTATTCCCGTGGACATTAGCTAGGGCTCCTTTAAATTTGGCTCCGCCTCTTAATGGAATTTCAGCCAATGGTAAAGGTCATACCGAATTTTACTGGCGAGTCATAAAAATTTATGGGGCGAGTGGAATTGCCATAAAACCCCTAACTCGAAGGTAGCCATTAAATCTAGGCCAGATAGCGTCACAGGAGGGGTGAGCATACAACGGGCTATTTTTTTAGAACTCTCGCATTCTTCGCTCAATGGTTTGAAAATACTTTGTACGCCTGCAGCTTATTGTGCAAGGGTATAGGATTTCACGAGCATGTTTGCTTCTGCACCCAGTGTAACATAAATGGTACAATCAAGCTTTCAGGGAATTTTTCATTATCACTTTAAGCCTGTGAGTCATATTGCGGATATTAATACATATTATTCCCCTTATGGGCTGGTTTTATTGACCATGGTCAAGAAATGGGACTGAGAAACTGCGTTGAATAGCTGGAAGATTGAAGAGATTGGACATTTTGCACGCTTTCATAACCGAATGCTAACATCAGGCGGTATCAAGAGCAATAAAATTCTGATTTATTTGCCGAGAATGCCGATTATGACCCTTAAAATGCCCCCCTTAAATATAGTCTTCCTTTTCTTCATACTTCCATTAATTCTAATGGTTTCGGCACAATGTTATACGAACGATTCTTAAGCGTTCTCTATAATTCTTCGTAACATTTTTCCAATTCTACACCATTCAACAGAATTTACAAAACACTTAGGAATTGTGAGCTTTTCTATAGTGCCGAAAAACATTTGCATGGCTAATACGCAATGAACCATTCCAAAATCATAAAATACAGAGGCACGGTAGATGACGAAATCATCTGATAGAATAGTGGAAAATTATTGACTGCATTGCTAAGATATATCACCTCATTAAATAATAGTTTTGGGTGTTTCTGTGGTTAATAAAAAAGTTGAATAAACAAGAAAATTAGAATACTCCATGGCATGCTGCTAGTTAGTTATAATATTAACACACACATATACATATATAATCTCTTTTATCTTTATCAATATTATAAAAACACACGCCTAATTTATTCCTGTGTTCTAAAACTATACTATAATAAAAATATGTTTTTAATCACAACTATCATTAATACATAAAACATATTAAGACACCATTATAACACAATTTACACATCATAAAATGTACGAATTTAACATTACAATATTAAATAAAATTCAATTTATGTTAAAATACGATCGGGGTTCCAAAGAACGATTGGAAAGGAAAATTTGAAATTGTCTAACTAATCGTTCCACGGAACGATTAATTAGACAATTTCAAAAATATGGGAATAGACAATGAAGTTACCAAATGATCGATCAGCATTCGGTACTCGAACAGTGAATAAAAATGTAATAAAATTTCATCTTCAATAAAAGTTATTTGTGAAAAGAAGCCATACTTAGAAGTAAAAGTGTTTGAAATTAGGTAAAAAGGTTTTGTTTACAAAGAATTCAAAAATTAATATAAAATATTTTTTATCTTTGAATTCATACTTAATAAAGCCATTTTCTGTGACGCGCCAGAAGCAGTAAACGAGTTGACTAAACTTAACCTTCAGGTTACAGCCATGATGCTGTGATAACTAAGCTATTGAGACAAGCCATACATCCACTATTCTATGATTCTATGATCCCTAAGCTATTGAGACAACCCATACGTCCACTATTCTATGATTCTATAATGATTAAGCTATTGAGATAAATCATACGTCCACTATTCTATGATCACTCAGCTATTGAGACAAGCCACACGTTCACTGTTATATGATTCTATGATAACTAAGCTAGTGGGATCGCTATAATCGCTATGATTCTACAATCACTAAGCTACTGAGATAAGCCATACATCCACTATTCTATGATTCTATGATCACTAAGCTATTGAGACAACCCATACGTCCACTATTCTATGATGCTATAGTGACTAAGCTATTGAGACAAATCATACGTTCACTGTTATATGATTCTATGATCACTACACTATTGAGATCGCTAAACCATACGTCCATTATTCTATGATCGCTAAGCTATTAAGATCACTATGATCGCCATGATTCTATGATCACTACGCTACTGAGACAAGCCATACGTCTACTGAAATGACACTTTTATTTTTGTAAAAAAAAAACTAATTTAAGATGTTTACATACCTATCAAAATATTTTATACTAAATTTCATCACGATCAGGTGAGTAGTTTCTGAGAAAAAGATGCAAATACTAAACAATTTAAAGACCAATAAAATCTTTATTTAAATATTTTTTGAATAAAAAATAATAAACGTGAATATAACTAAAC
Source organism: Dysdera silvatica (assembly GCA_006491805.2). Lineage (NCBI taxonomy): Eukaryota > Metazoa > Arthropoda > Arachnida > Araneae > Dysderidae > Dysdera > Dysdera silvatica. The sequence continues at coordinate 113,820,028 of QLNU02003225.1, read as the reverse complement.
AATACGTCAAGCTATATAAAAATAATATGAGTAGTTTGTCAGAAAATATGAGTTGAATATTATTCCCATTTTCTGAACTCCCTTAAAAGTCCCTTAAAACTCAATCAAGGACTCCAAACTCCCCTTAAAAGCAAACATCTTCGCGCAGCATGTCCTTAGTTATTCTGTCGTCATAAAATATAAACAGCTCCCTTAGTACGAATAAGATACAAAATATCAGGGTGAAAAAATGAACATATAAAATGTTAAACACTTGTAAAATAGCAAAATGAAAAAAAATCACCAGTTTCCGCAGCTGCCATTATCAGTCCTTCATCAGGAGTAATGATTTAAAAAAAAATTCCACATCTTTTACGCAAGAAAACAAGTTGGAATTTATATCACAATATCATCATATTATGAAATGACGTAACCTATTTACTGTTCTATAAAAAGCAGTCAGTTCTTCTCCTCACTCTCTCACTATGCAAATGTTGAAGTAACTGAATATGTACACACCAAGCTTATGTGAGAAGTTATTTGTAATTGTTTAGCCTTCTTCTTCAATTCTATTTATGTCTGAATTCTGAAAATTTCTGCATAAATGGAAATCTTGCATCTTACGTAAACTTGGATACGAGTGGGTAAAATACCAAGTAACTGGCAAGGCCCGGTTCCGCCTACTCCAATGATTTACATTGGGTTTTCTTATAGTCAAATACCAGCAATCATTTGTAAGCCAAACATTACAAATTATGGATAGAATATTGTTTAATAATTTATAAATAATAATTAAGAAGCACCTTTTAAACGAACCTGAATTTAGCATATGTTTTTAAGAGAAGTAAAGTTTTATTTATATATTTGTGTAAAAACAAAATCGAAACCAAAACTTATGAAATACTTAAACTGAAAGTGGTTGCCAGATCCATCGGTGGCCACAATAATAATTTCTTCGGAGACGAGAAAGATCTGTTTCCATATTTCTTTCCAGCATTTGAATGCGTTTAAATATCGTATGAAATTGATTACTAAGTATTTTTACTAAATATAATTCATTACTAATTATTATCGTTTAAATACCGATTGATGATAATACTAATCCATCGGCTTGACGCGGTAGCGTAAAAATTTAAAATTTGTGGGGAGAGGCTCAAGTGGCCGTGGGGGAGGGCTCAATTGGCTTTAAAGATAATTATGTGCTGAGGGCTTAGAGAAAATAATGTGTTTTGATATCCAATGGGGGGATTGAACCCATGACTCCCCCTTTACTATGCCACTGATTTGACGTTCCAAGTGGATAAGCGGATGCCGTTATGGTTTCATATGGTTTTATGTATACGAAACCATAAAGGCACTGGCGTACGCAGGGGGGGGGGGTTCTAACCTCCGATTGCTATGAAATTTTGTATATAAGTGTACATATGGAATTGTAGCCCTATAATCTACCCCCCATTGTAAGCCTGTTATACCCTCCTTATGAATTTTCTTCGTAGGCTCATGAATAAAGGCCTATGTTTACTATGCTATTTCTGAACAAGGAACAACAGGAAGACAAGAGGTGGTGAATGGTATAAAATGCGTCAATTTTTATTACCACTGGTAAATAAATTTCTTAGACCAAAGATTTCCAAACAGTTTTTTATTTTCGAATCCCTGTTGACATTGAAGCATCCATGTATCTTTACGTTGATATTGGTCGATGATGGGCCCTATTTGTTTCATTTCTGTGGGGGGGCCAGCCTCTCCAATGAGCTCCGTATATACGTTTGAACCCAAAGCCACAATGAATCCATCAAACTAGGGCTATTTTTTGTTTAGGAGAAAAAGAGACACCGTCCTCATCCTGGATTCGAACCAGTTCTTATCCTCGTTTGTTTCGTGGTCTAGACACCCTAAGCTCAACGGGGGAGGCCCTGGTTCGAATCCGGGATGAGGACGGCGTCTCTTTTTCTCCTAAACAAAAAACAGCTCTAGTTTGAGCTTATTTCTACATGGGTGTCGAAAATTATTAAGTGAAAATGCATGTAATGGTCACAAATGATGAAAGTAGCTTTACGTCACTATACGGCGGCGGTGTGTCAGTGACAGAATCACTTAACGACTTTTTTCATTTACGGCAGATTGGCATAACCGTTCATTCATTCGTTTGGCGGACAATGTGGAAAACCTGTACGCTATAGGGTTCAGAGTTCGATTCCGGGATTGCAAATTCGTATTTTTTTTTTCATTAAAAAACAGTTTGGCCCTGTCCGATGAAACTCGATGTGGGGGAGGAGTTACAGAGCTACAACTCCATGTGTTTCTATGTTAACTATATAAAATTCCATTAAAATGGAGGGTTACAACCCACGTCAACACCCCCTGCGTACGACAGTGGGTACAAGGATAGCAAAGGCCATGTTGCGGCGGGACCATAGGCGTACACAAAAAGTCCATAAAAGGGTTATCAGCTGAATGGGTGGTTATAGAACTACAGTTCCATATATTTATACGTATATATACAGGGTGGTTATAATTAAACTTTGCCTATTTAGAGCACCTTGAAGCTTGAATCGTTCAGCAGATTCACACGAAAATTGGCATATGAATATCCAAAGAATGCGGAAAAGGAATTTGTACAAAAAAAGACCTTCGAAAACGTCCGCTAGAGCACTTTTTAGCGCAATACTGCAAAAGCAACCCATGAAATGACCAACACGCAACACAAATGACATTTTTAACATTTAGTAACACTTATTGCATCGAAACATTTTAAATGAACGTTGTGCGAGCAATAAGAGTACGCAGGCGCTGCAGGTGTACAATGAAAAAAAAAAAGGATTTTCACACTCAGTCAGCATGTGAATGAACGTAACAAGCAAGCAGCTGTTAATTGTGTACAGGATGGCGTAATGGAGGTTGCTCAATGTGGCCGCTATCATTCACTTGTAACGGTTTCTAGCCCTATCACATGATCTGTGACAGCCCTTTGGAAAAAGTGAATTGCTTTAGACCAGGTTTGTCCAACATACGGCCCACGGACCACAATCCGGTCCACGGACAGCTGTTTGAACCGGGAAAAAATCTTTTTGTTCCAGAAATTGAGAAAACCCGCATAGGTGACCCCTTTACATATTGTAAGTGAATAAATAAATAATGGGAAAAAATTCTGAAGAGAGAGAGAGAGAGAGGCTTTTTGTAATAATTTTTTTTATTTTTTTATTATTTATTTATTTTTTAAGAAACCCTCTGAAACCGCTGGTCCGTGAGATCCGTGAAAAATTTCTAAGCGGCCCGCTGTTCAAACAGTTGGACAATCCTGCTCCAGACATTTGTTTTGCTGCAACTACAGAAACGACAGTGCGTTACATCAACCATTTTCGTGCAAGATGGTGCGCACCCACATGTCGCACGATCCGTCAAAACTTTTTGCTCCAGCATCTCACCAATAAGCGTGTTATCAATCGTTCATTTACTAATCTTTATTATACATTCGCCGGATCTCACTTCGTGCAACTTCTAGTTGTGGGATCATTTAAAGAATTTGGTTTATTGTGGAAGTGTTGCTATGTTAGCAGAATCCAAGAATTCCACCACGCTGCATGTGCGAAGCATCACAGAGGTTCAGTTGCAATTAGCTATTGAACACACTCTGCATTGGCTTGAATTGTTACAAATAAATGATGACGGCCACATCGAGGAACACCCATTACATCGTCCTGTACACGATTAACAGCTGCTTAAATGTCATATTTCTTTACGCGCTGTCTGAGTGTGTAAAATCCTTTTTCCCATTGTACGCCTGCAGCATCGACGTACTGTTATTGCTCGAACAACGTTCATTTTAAATGTTTCGATGCAGTAAGTGTTACTAAATATTGAAAATGTCATTTGTGTTGCATGTCATAAGTTGCTTTTGCCGCATTGCGCTAAAAAAGCGCCCCTAGCGGATGGGTTTTTTTTTTTTTTTCAGATTCCTTTTTCGCATCCCTCGCATAGTCTATATATCAACTTTCGTGTCAATCCACTGAACGGTCCAAGCTCCAGGGTGCTTTAAATAGGTCACGTTTAATTATAACTACTCTGTATATACGTTTACAAAATATCAACGCAAACGTTACAAAACGTTGCAAAATCACATTGCAGTGGGGAGTTACAAATCCCATCATCACCCACCCAGCGCCAGTGGATGAAACATACAGTGTTTTCAAGGAATCCGATGTCCATAAGGCGTTTTTATTACACTGTCAAATCAACGTATTGCCATTTTATGAGCGTTTACTCTCTTTATACGTTAAACGAACTAAAGAATATTTCTTTAAACGAAGTAAAGAATAAATTAAATAACGGGATATATATATATGTTAAAAGTATAATTTAATATAGTCATCATTAACGGATTCTTTTGGAAACGGCTGAAAACCAGGTTCAGGAATCTCCATCTTAGATGAAGCTTTGCAAGTGAAAAAATCTTAAGACATTGGACGCAGTGAAATGAAATGTAAAAAATGCACAAAGTGTTAACTTTTCTGTTACATAAATATAAAAAATGCAAAACTTCTCTTTGATTAAAACTGTACTATACTGAAATATCTTACTTCCAAATTTGGCATACGCAAGGGCGGACCCAGGATGTTACTAAGGGGGGCGGTTTTGGGCCCCTCACAGGGGAAATTTTTAGTTTTGGACTATTAAATAGTTTAGGTAAATGTTGTTATATTACTAGCCTTCCTTTATCTTCACCAAAATATTTAATTTATGACAATGAAGTAAAGTTGGGCTTTCCTTTAATTAAACTATATGGTTTAGGGTAGATTATAGTTAAGTATGACAGAAGGATAAGCTAGTAAAGGAGACCTATACAATAACAAAAATGATAATTTACAATGTAATTAATAGAACAAGTTTAAATTTAAACTGCAAAAGCGTTGTAATTATTTTTTTCTGTAACAAGCAACATTTTTAAAAAAAAATTAAGTTTATACTACGAAGTCAAATCATAACGAAACAATACAGAGTTTCACCAGGAGATTCCATAACAAACAGTTATTTCGACACTGGCGTAAGGTTTAAAAACACAGTGAAAAAAACAGTGTTTTTAAACCTTACGCCAGTGTCGAAATAACTGTTTGTTAAGTTAAATCATCTTGGTTTCTTTGAAAATTTGTCAATCACTTTATTTACATTAATATGACTGCCTCAGTGGGTGTGTATTAAAATCATCTCTTTTCTGTCATTCGTGTTCGAAGTAAAGTTTGAAGGCACTTCAACGATAAAAACTAAGTTCTGCTGAAGCAACACTTACTGAAAACGTAGTTTGAAGGGCGAGAAGCTTGTAGACTCGTCAAAAAACGTCTGACTCGCATCTCTCCAAGAGTCGGAGACTTTGGACGCTAGTGAAAGATTTTGTTTATTACAAACAAACAACACATAAAACATTCTCCGTCGTCTTTATTTTTTCCCAGTTAACCTTGACAGGGGGCGATTGCCCCTCCGCCCTTGGATATACATCGAAAATACATAAAACAGAACTGTGAGGTGTTTATTTGAATTAAAAGAGGGTGCCCTTTACAATTAATCCCCACATTCTCCACTTTTTACCTTGAAAGAGTGCTCCAAAAAACTAAAGGGTACCCTTCTCCTAGCAGCTTGTCCATGCTTCAATCTTCGATGTACATAAATCTACGTTGAAATTTTCGAAAAATCGAATAACAAACAAAAATAAATAAATCTACATATCTGAATAATAATAAAATAATTTAAACACAATAATGATATCAAAGTAAGTTTGTAAATATACAGCAATGTTTTTATTCCAACTACTTCTCCTTTCTTCCCGTGATCAAACCTAACACTTCAAAATGTTTGCCGCCATTACAGCCTTGTTATTGGCCTGAAGAAAGTCGTCCATATTCCAGTAACTGCGGACAGATCAGCAAGTGTTCTGAGTTTTTCCACAGTCGCACTTTAGGTCTCTATCCATTAATATCCCCCCACTTCATCATGTTCGTCTTACATTTCGGCACTCCAGCCAAGGTCGTAGCCAGAATTTAATTTCGGTGGGGGGTTCAATAATTTTTACAGCACGTATTGACACAATTACAGCACGCAAAGCCGTAGACAACTCCCATTAAAAAATTGGTTTTGGATGGACCGGTCCCTAAGATCCCCCTTCTGGACACGGGCATGACTCCAATTCTCATCCTATCCAATGTCCTCCAGACTCTATAAGGGAGTTCATGTCTTGTAGTCTTCTCTCCTTCTTGCTTCTATTTTTCTTCTGGTAAGTTCTTCCCTCCATTTAGCCAATCGACTTACTTCCGTAGAGTCGTGAAGGGCTTTTGTTCTTGACATAAAACTCCTCTTAGACTAGAGACGACGATTCTGGGACATGTATCCACTTTATGGGCGTCGAGTGCCATTTTCTTGTTTGAATCAATCGGCATCCACCGCCACATCCCTTCTAAAATGGTGGGTGATTCCAACAAGAGAGTACAATTTATCAGTTGATGTAGGTCTAAGACAGGGTTCTTCAACCCGCGGTCCGCCAACTTGTTTTATACGTCACGCCAGCTCATGGAAAAATACAAATCATTTCATACAAAAATAAAGATCCCTGCTCCCTCGGAGACTTAAATTTATGTATTTTATTATTTTTACCTTTTCACATTTCGTAATAAATATCTTAAAACGCTAGAAAACTAAGGTAACACACGGTCTTCCCTCAATTGTGTTTCACTTTAGTTTTCTAGCGAATATGGGCATTAGGGGTTGTTTTATTGATTTGAAGTTCAACAGTAATTTAAAAAAAAAAAATTCAGCATAGGACTCCTTGAATTCTATGCTAAATATGTCGGTAAGAACATCTTACCAACTTTCCGACTAAAGTCTGTGAAACTGCTCTCACTATTTGGGAGCACTTAAGCCTGCACATAGACGTACGCAAAAAGTTTATAAAGGGGTTACAGACTTACAATGGAGGGATTATAGAGCTGCAACTCCATATTTTCACATGTATATATATACAAAACTTCATCGCGATGTGGGTTATAATCCCCAATGCCCCCCCCCTGCGTACGCCAATGCATCTGCGAAAATCTCTTTTCAAGAATAAAATTGGCAAAATCAAAGGCGGATCCAGGGATCTCTTGAATCCTTTATTCTAATATTGGTGGTACAGTAATGCGGCTTGCAAGCCAACAAGAATAAGAACAAGTGGCCCTTGCATCGAGAAAGGTTGAAGACCCCTGGTCTAAGGCATCCTGTGAATATGAGCATTGCCTCGTTTACTGCAATGTCCACGCGCCTGTATGACGAAGATTCATTCCAACTAAAAATATCTTACTAAAAGTTCAGTTTCCTTAATATTTTTCTTACGTATAGTTGATTTTCAACTAATGTCTGTAAAATGTCCCTCTATGTCAATAACAGCATTTTCCATTTTACAAATCCGTTTTCCTTGAGATTCGTTGATCACTGAAAATGTTTCGTTGTCTATTGATTATCGGTTTTCCTTGTGCTGTGCTCCACATATTGCACTTTCAATTTTTACTTTGGCGATTTTTTTTATTCCAGATTTGTATTTAAAAATTATTTTATCAATGATTTATGCAACAGAGTTAGTTACTTTATGCGTGTTCAAAAGCTTATTTAAAAAATATATAAATTTATACCCAGCTCTTAAGTTTAAATGATCTCTCAAATGCTGGCTCTCGTTCGCTCTCTCTCTATCTATCTATCTCTCTCTCAGCTGTAAAAATTTTAACTAATGAGCCCTCAGAATTTAGCAAAATAGTTCATGACTATTTTTTTTATTTTCAAAAGTATTTTAACAACCGGTATATGTTTGAGCAATGTAGGCCTCTTTACATGAATTATGCTCATCAATGTACTAGAGTATTCCTCGTCACTGTACTAGAGTATTTCACATCACCGTACTAGAGTATTCCACATCACTGCACCAGAATATTCCCCATCACTCTACTAGAATATTCCGCATTATTGTACTAGAGTATTCTTCATCACTGTACTAAAATATTCCTCATTACTGTTTTATCACTGCACTAGAATATTCCTCATCATTGCACTAGAGTATTCCTCATCACTGTACTTGAGTATTCCTCGTCACTGCACTAAAGTATTCATCACTCTACTAGAATATTCCTCATTACTGTGCCAGAGTATTCCTCATCGCTGTGTTAGAGCATTTCTCTTCACTGCACTAGAATATTCCTCATCATTGTACTAGAGCATTCCTCTTCAATGCACTAGAATATTCCTCATCATGGTACTAGAGCGTTTCTCATCACTCTACTAGAGTATTCCTCATTTTGGTACTATATTTCTCATCACTGTATTTATATAATAAATATACTTCATCACCATACCAAAATATTCCATCGTGTGCTCACCAAATACAAAACTACTGTTAGTAACTCTAGAAGTAGCTTTCCATTGTGTGCCTACCAAAGGCAAAACTACTTCTAGAATTGCTGCAGGACTTACATTGGCCGATTAAATGAAGCATTCGAACACATCCCAAATACGTTTTATTACGTATATCAGTCCAATAGAGCAGGACTCCTCAAACTTTTCTACTTGACAATCTTATTAACCCGATCATATATTTTCACGACCGAATGTATATATATATGTAAAGTAGAAATACGAATTATATATAAAACATTTGCTGAAAATAAAGCGCAAAAAATTAATTCGAAAACATTTCTTTGTTATACATACGAATATAATTTTATCACGTATAAAGAACAAATATTAGATTCATGATAATGATCAGTGTGTGCTTGTTTACTTGTATATAAAAACTTAAATATTCGATGAATATTTGATACTATGGGAAGTGGAGCTTCATTAACGTTTTGCAGAGTTAAACGTTTTTTGATTTCATAAACGTTAATGCTGAAAACGCAATTTTGCATAAATACATAATACAAAAAGTTTGAAGTATGTTTAGAGATTTTTCAGAATATGTTGGAAATTCTGTTCAGCCAAAATTTATTTAACTATATTTTGAAAAACTCGAGTTTTAAACGTGAATCTTTCGATAACTCGGAAAATTCTTCTCAAGCGTCTAATGGTAAATGACTGGCATTAATCATCTTAAGCGAGTAAGGTTTCTGAACACAAATTTTTGCATAAAAAAATTGAAAGAAAATCTTTTTGAAATCGTGTTTCCAAACACTTCAAATGACCAATTATACCTTTTAGAATTAAATCTTCGGAGAGGTAATTTTCAATTATAAAAAGCATCCATAGTTGCAAACATTTCTAAAGACCCGTTTTCTACTCTATTTTTCTACATATTTTGAAAAAAATTTTAGTCGTTACGCGTCCAAAAAATTTTAAATTTTGCTAAATTTTTTACGATACAAAATTTAGTTACGCGATCCCATCTGGGGTCGCGACCCACACTTTAAGAAACTCTGCAATTGAGCATCCATGGGACAACATGAAATGTCACAACCAATTTCTTTTAACCAGGGCTCTCCACGCTGATAGAAATTTTACATGAGAATTGGAATAATATCCCGACACAGTTGTGGAAAACATACCTAAAGAATCTCGGTGCAATCATATACTAAGCACCATATACTGCTAAAAAGTATATACTGTAGTTATGCGCACATATATGCACAACTACAAACATACAACCAAATAAAAATGGACGCTGCATTAGTTTTATAAATGATAATGTGATATACTGTGAATAAAATAATAAACAAGATATTGTCACAGTTAAGACTTACTAACGTTGTTAATGTTTGTTTCAGTAGTCACGTGATGCCTCCTTCAGAACGAAACAAACAATATGCCAGTCAAAGTTGCCATCACGCGCGTCATTGTGTAATCAGTTTCTAATGAATTAAAACGAAGTGGTCCAACCTACGGCCTGCAGACCACATACGGCCCACCAGGTACTTTTTCGCGTTCCTCGGTAAGATTTAAGAGAAAACATCCCTTTAAACTTTAAAAATAGAATCTGTTAACTGTCAACATGTATTCAATTATTCACATAAATTGCATTACAAGCAACGATGTTATTGTAAACGTACGCATTTTTTCTCGAAAAAAATATCGAAATCTCTCTCTCTCTCAACATTTAGAAAAAATACAAGTATGGTACTCTTTAAACAGCTTGGTTACCGGTTTCAAAAGCAATGCTGTTAACGAAATTACACACCACTGTTTGTATATTAAATAAGTTTAATATTAATACATATTCAAACTTCCAGTTGCGTATTAAATCATACGTTTAAATTAATAAAATAATTGTGCATATTAAATATATTGCAAACATTTTAATTTACTCTATTCAAGCCCGCGACTTCTGTGTCAAAATACCCTTGCTGGCTATTTGGTATAAATAGTTGAATAGCCCTAAAGTAGAACGTCCGGATATTCTGAAGGGGCTCTTATTTTCTTTAAACATAAAAGTACATAAAAATTATTAAACAATATAGGGTATTTTATAATCTTATAATTGTTGAGGTATTTTATAATCTTACAATTTTTAAGATATTTTATAGTCATAACTTTTAATGTATTTTATAATCATATCACTTTTAAGGTATTTCATAATCATATCATTTTTAAGGTATTTTATAATCATATCATTTTTAAGGTATTTTATAATCATATCATTTTTAAGGTATTTTATAATCATATAATTTTTAAATATTTTATATTTTTTTATTCTGGGAGAAGTACATTTTCAGTTTCACTTAGATTATTGATATAAATTGTACAAATTAGAAAAATATGTAGTTTATCTAAAGATTTAAGACAAAATAGAATGTAAACCCCTCCTAGTAGCCTGATATTTGAAAAGGAAAAACGGTAGCTCAGTAACTCACTATTCTCTCATTATTTGTACCATTCCACCTGTGTCTCGTATTGAATAAGTTATTATTATTATTATTTGTATTATAGTATAATAAAAGTATACAAAAATTGAAATTTACCCTCATTCGTTAAACCAATTATATGTTCAGGGGCGGCATAAGAGCCGGGCGACCCGTTCGGATGAGGGCGTCACACTGAAGTCAAGTTCAAATTTTTTTTAATTGATCCAACGGTAGAAAATCTCTCTAAAAAAAGACAAGTTTAAAGAAATTTTTAGAGACATCTTTAGAGAATTTCTTTCAGAGACTGTTGGCCACTTTTATCGCGTAGGCTATATGGCTCACTGTGCATCTGTGAAAATCTCCTGTTTTCGCTGGATGAAGGGGCGCCAAAAAACAATCCGTACTGGCCGCCAGGGTACAAAATCAACATCGGGCCGCCCCTGTATTCGTTCAACCAAATTTTTATCAATAATGAACTGACAAGTCATTATTTCGCTATCTATGGATGAAACGTAACAAAAAATGCAGAATAATAAAAAAATTCTTTAATTTATGAGTTCTTTAAAGAATATTAATTTATATTTGGAAGGTATCTCCTTTCATAACTTTGGTAAAACTTTCTGTACCTAAAGCGAGCAGCAGAAATCTCGGTGGTAATGATATGTGGCTCTTCGATGAAAAAAATACAGGTTCTCCTCTCCTAGCTTGAAGCACATGAACTGCAAACAACTAAAAGTTTTGATACGAAAGTTATAAAAAATATTCAGCCATTTTTTTAAAGCTTACCATAGATCAGCCTTTTTTTAAAGCTTACCATAGATCAGCCATTTTTTTAAAGCTTACTGAGTCTGCATTGAGACTTACTTATTTACCTTTTTATGCTTTGAAAAAACGTTGAGAGATCTTTTCCAGTTAACATTCCCAGCTTTTGAGTAGATCGGCTAGCTGATGAATTGATATATAAATTTATTTCCAAGTGAACTTATAAATCATCTTTAAAGACGTTGATATTTAAATTTGTCCCTCAAAACACGTGATGTATTTAAACGCCCATGACTTTGACTTTTTAAATACCCAGCTGTAGTATTTTTTTTTTCATGCATTTTATAACATCAGAACAGTTATTTGTTTAATCAACAACAAATTTTTAGGTAGTCAGCTGTATAGCAAAAAGATTATTTATTGCTAAAACTTTACGTTTCGATTCGAGCTGTGCGAATCATCATCAGAAGAGGTTAAATTACATGAAAAACTTTTGAGAAAATTGTAGAATATACGTAAGTTGCGGAAACAGTATAAATACGTTGAAATAAATTATTATGAAATTTTAGAGACGAATATAAAAGCCAAAACAGAAGGAAATGAAATCGATAAATAAAAACGGATATTCACGCGTTACAATTTTGTTAGAATGGGTAGACAAGCAACAGAATTTTTTTTTTTTTTTGCACCATCTCTATTCAAATTATTAGGATGCTTGATGATCCCTATTGCTCCTCTGTTTAATCTGGGCCAAAAATTAGTTGATTTTGCGAGAACTTTAGTATGGTCAAAAAGGATTAAATGGTTATTTAAAATTGAATGTTCTACTTGCCGATTTTGTTATCTGTTTATTCCTCACGAGGCTTTCATGCTCCCGTTTTCGGCACGCAGTGGATCGACCTGCTTGCCCGATGTATACCTGTCCACAAAAACAAGGAATTTGGATGGGATATACACCAGGAATTTTGTATGGATCCACAGGTTCTTTAACAGAACGTAGGAAACTAAAAATCTTGTTTTTTGAAATAAATACTGTATCAATATTATGTCTCAAAAGTAAAAGGTCAGTGACATAGTTTATAAATGGTAGGAAGGCTTTATGCTCATTTCTTTTAAAAGGAATATGATCAGGAATTAGGTATGAAAAATGGGCTTCAGTTTTAGACTTGAACAGTTTTTGGAATATAATGTTGATTGTAACCATTTTCTTCCAAAATGCCACTAAGAAAATTGAGTTCATTCTCAAAAAACATCTCGCAAAAACCATTCCTGTTGCTTGGCTACCCATTCTAACAAAACTGTAACGTGTAAATGTCAGTTTTTATTTTTCGATTTAATTTTCTTCTGTTTTAGCTTTTATATTCGTCTTTAAAATTACATAATAATTTCTTTTAACGTATTTATACTATTTTCGCAACTCATGTATATTTTACAATTTTCTCAAAAGTTTTTCGTGTAATTTAACCTCTTCTGACGATGATTCGCACAGCTCGAATCGAAACGTAAAGTTTTAGCAATAAATAACCGTTTTGCTATACAGCTGACTATCTGAAAATTTGTTGTTGATTATTATAATGGGCTGTGAAAGTGTACGTGAAACTAATTATTTGTTTGTTCGGAAGTTATGACGCAAGAGCATCTTGACTATATTGCGTCGCAAGAGCATATGAGTTTAACTGCGCCGCAAAAGCATATGAGTTTAACTGCGCCGCAAGAGCATCTTGGTTATACTGCGCCGCAAAAGCATCTGCGCTATACTGCGCCGCAAGAGCATCTACGCTATACTGCGTCGCAAGAGCAGTTAAGATCATGCTGTTTTGCGCTAGACCTATAGTTTTTCAAGGGATTCGAACTTCTAGCCCCTAGACCTATAGTTCCCCAGGGGATCTGAACTTTTAGCGCCTAGACCAACAGTTTCCCAAGGGATCTGAACTTCTAGCGCCTGGAAAACTAAACCCCGAAATACGGATATTTAAAAAAAAAAGGAAAGTATTTCGTACCAATGAAATTAAAACCCTAGTTTTTTCCATGGTCATCAACTGCGAAAAAAACATTTGTTTCCCATGCAGAAAATCGGGTAAACAAATTCATATAAAGCATTTATTTACTTTGGGTGGTAGGCTATCTTGTTGGAAAATAGTTTCATTATTCGCAGAAAATAAGAACAAAGGGATGTAAATGACCAGCTAGGACAGAGTTCTCCAGGTTTACGAGAGACAAAGATTCCCAAGAAAATGCTGCCCCAAATTGTTAAATGGCTGCCACCAGCCTACAAAACACTCTGGCAAGAGGGATCCATCGCTTTATGAGATTTTCACCACATCCGCACTCTCCCATCGGCGTGAAGAAGTTTAAATCTTGATTCATCTGACCAGATTGCAAGTTTCCGATCATACATGGTCTAATTACGATGTGTTTTTTTAAACTGAAGCCTCATAGCACTGCTTTTTGCAGTCAGCATAATGAAGCCATGTGGACGCCGGCTGGCCTATCCTGCTTTCACCATGGTACGGTTAATGATCTTTGTGCAAAGGTTTATTGATGAACCTGCTTTAAATGTCAAAGTGATCTGTTGCAAAGAAGCCTTTTCATTGCCTAAAACTTTGCAAGATAGCCTACTCTCTCTGCTCGAGAATTGATGATTCGTTTATGACCACATATTCCCCTCTGACCAGCAATTTATTCAAATTTCATATTGTCTTGGTACACACGTGCCACGATACTACGTAAAGGTTTTAAAATGAAATTTTAAAATTACTGTAGTCGAATATCGAGCTTGACTCGCACCTACAATTTTCCTGAGATCGCCATTGATACCAAGTAATGCCGAGGAAGATCAACAGATGCATATATTTTATCACAGCATGGAACTCGCTCAAGTTGCAGTTAGAATTCATGAGTGTAAATATACACAAATTGAAAAATTAAATACAAACATGAGAAAAGAGCGCCCGATCTCGGAGACCCGGATCTTTCCCATTACATGTAAAACACTCTAATAGAGATGAATTTAAGTCATTTGGTGCAAGCCTAAAATTTGGCGCCCCCTGAGTATCAATTATTTTCAAAATAGTTCCTTCTATGGAGAAGATCCTTCTTATTTATAGGAATCTCCTCAACAGACTACTGAATCTTATCACAAAAAACACCAAATACAAGACATAAATCTACGATAATAACTGAAATTTCCACCCAATAAATAGCATGAAACTAAACCACAAGTACTTTTTCTGAAGAGACAAAAATTAAATTGTTTTAATATAAAAATTAAAGTTTTACGTGAATTTCAATAAATCTGGAATGTCCTCTATAAAGTCAAATACCTATGTCCATTTTTTATATAGTTTTAACTTTCCTAATTTCTTACAATGTCATATTGTATTATACAAAGAATCTCTACATAGTATTCATCCTGTATTATCCTTCGTTTGCCATCGGTTTCAGGAAACATGTGGAAGTAAACGTAATTATATATTACATTCATAAAACATCAATTTCATTTATTGAAATTATTTAAGAATAAGCGCTTAGATGATCCAATTGGATTTGGCCTTGTCTGCACTTCGGGGTCATTAGCCCGTTTTATTGCCCCTCTTGATTTGGCGCCCAGTGAGGCGGAACCGGTCACACCGCCCTTTATAGTATTCTATATATATATATATATATAATTTTTATATTTTATTTATTTTTATGGCGCAAGGACAGCAAGGGTCATTCTGCGCCAACGAAGGTGAAACGGTACATACGGTTTAATTCTTCACAAATATAATCACTTACATATTATTGTGTGAAAGGATAAGCTTTGAGAAAAGCCTACAAGTTGAAATATGGAATTATAAGCAGCTGGACGCTTACACGTGTTAGTCTATGGGAATTCACATTAAGAACGAACAAAAGAATTATTTAAAAATGGTGTTTTCATTTTGGACAAAAACAGCTATTCTAGCAAACTTTCTGACGATTTTTATACATTGGCTCTTTTTGTTTGCAATTCCATCATTAAATTACATTTGTTTAAATGATGCACCGTTGTCGAACTTTCAGTTTTATGGTGCCAACGAACAACATTTTTAATTAGCATTACATTTTTAAATCTCACATTAAGGGAGTATTTGTGAGAATTGATTCATTTATTCTCAGTTAATTGTATTCACCTATTGCATATTAAATAAATGAAAAACAATGACTATTTAAAATAACAAGATGTCGAAGAAATGTTTGTTTTATTTCATATCGAAATAGCCCCTGTGATTCAAAATATATTTTCGCAAATTTCAGAGAATTACTCCAATCGTGTGGAAATAAGTGCTTTAAAATCTTTTCACACCTCTAAAACTTCCCAAAAAATCTACTGGCACTACTTAATTTCAGAAATTTATTTCTGACATGAAATAGATCAAATTTCTTACACCAAATGAACCAAATTTCTGACACCAACTGTTCTAAAATTTTGATACCACTATTCAAACTACAATTTTTTTAAACCCTTAATGAGCTGCAGGAGAAAATCATTATAATACTTAGGCTGCTACTTCATTAATTTATTCACAAACTACCTCGTTTTACTTGAGAATTGCCTTTTGATACTAATTGGTTTAATAGCTCTAAAATATTAGTGAATCCTCACGTTTCTGAGACTATTACGCTATTTGAATGTTGGAGAAGCTAAAAGTTATTGATGAGTTCCGTTTCTATAAACAATTACTTCAAATTCTATAAATAATTGCTTCAAATTCTATAAACAATTACTTCAAATTCTATAAACAATTACTTCAAATTCTATAAACAATTACTTCAAATTCTATAAATAATTACTTCAAACAATTACTTCAAAATTACACCAATTACTTCAAAACAATTACTTTCACAATTACTTGAAATTCAACAATTATTTCAAAAATTACTTCGATTCGTAGATAATTATAGACCGAAAATATGTTCATTATAAAGCATCCTTATTTTCAGATTCCACAGCGAAAAATGAATTACATAAAAAGGTTAAACACTGGTAAAATAGCAGGGGACTGGTAATCATCAGGAGTAATGATCATTACTCCTGATGAAGGACTGCTGCTGATGCGTCCGAAAGCTTGAGTGATCTTTTTCATTGCTATTTTACCAGTGTTTAACCTTTTTATGTAATTTCCTCCCTGGTACCCTGTATGAAAAATGAATTCTTTTAAGATACGAATAGCATTGTAAGCAAATTGGTAAGCAGCGGAATATGGTTTGTGCTGCAAATTTCCATTAAAATATGAGTATCATTATTGAAATTACAAGGCGTTTGATTATCTAGTCACCAGCCTTTCCATTAAAATATACAAATAAGAAAAAAATTAAGAAAGAGGTAAGCTCTCGACGCTTTAAAAACAATTGTTTTGTATGCAATGATATTCAATAACAACATTATTTCTTTATGTCGATGATAGAATTATTTTAATTCTAAACCCAAAACTGATCACTAATATCACAATAAATTCGTTGTTAATATGTACGGTTGTTATACTACTGAAAATTGGATCACTCCCCCAATTTCTGCTAGCGTGAAAACAGCCCATTAGTAACATTACGATACTGCATCTTTCATCGACATTGATATAGACATCCAATAAAATCACTGCAATGTTATTAACTTTCTTCTTCTCTCTTCTACCAGAACCTCTGCCATTGGTCGATTTAGGTGTGACGTCACTGACAAGAAAAGTTATTGCTCAGAATGCAGCCTATAGGATAGGCTATATTACAGTTTCCCAATAAAATTTATGGCTACCAAGATCATACTTT
This sequence comes from Dysdera silvatica, assembly GCA_006491805.2. NCBI lineage: Eukaryota > Metazoa > Arthropoda > Arachnida > Araneae > Dysderidae > Dysdera > Dysdera silvatica. The sequence goes on along the minus strand of QLNU02003225.1, from coordinate 113,802,656 downwards.
CAGTGAGTCTTCTTAAATTTATCACGTACTTTAAGCAAGACCAAGAGTACGTCCTAAAACGAGACAGCTCCAGAGAATAACCGAACTTGTTGCTAGAATCTCTTCCCTTATCTCTCTTACTATAATTCTTTGAATAAAACGTCAAGATTTTTAAGGACATGATCTAAGAAATATTCCTTTAGTTAAAAACGTATTATCACTTTAATATATATTTTTATATATATATTATTCTTTTGATAGAGACATTTGTAAAAAAATTGTTAAATACCGTTCAGTTTAAGAATTCAATTCTACTTGTGCTTAACAGAATTACTTACAATTGTAATTAGTATACTGAATATGCATAAGCGAGCATAATCCTTACAAAAGCATAAAAAAAAAGGGAAAAAATTGACAAGATTTAAAAGATCAGAACTCAATTATGCTGTAAATTTCATTTTAAAAATATTTAACGGATTTGCTTTCAGCAAAGGCTATTTTTAAAGGCAAAGCAATTTTAAGATGAATGAAATAAATACAAATATTATTTTTTATATAAATCTATTTTTATTTGTGCAAAATAATTTGCAATAAACATGTTCCAATTTCTTTAAAGGTTTCGGTATCAATTTCGCTTAAAAGGCGCAAGTTATGTGCCACTTAGAGTAAGCGCATTTTATACGAATATATATTTTTGATTTTGTACTCATTAATAAATCTGGTTAAATTAAATATTATAATAAATATTTCTATAATAATTATTCTTAGAGTTCTAAGAAGAATTATTTATTATATTACATATTGTATCTATATATAAAATTTTAATTTTAATTTTAACTTTAATACAGATTACATAATATTCACCTGTTTGACCTTTATGTCTAATATTTCATATTTACTTATCAACTCGAAAACTCACAAAAGGAAAATATATTATTATTTACTATTTCTAACCTTCGTGAGTGATTTTTATTTATTTTCTTATTTCAGCAAGCAACAGATCTGTAGAAGTATAAGAAAAAAGAAAATGTTTCAACATTGCTATGAAAACTATATTAAACTATATTAAAAGGTAAAAGAAAACGATATTTCAATTTCGTCGTAAACTAGTATATAAAAAAGTACTGTTTTGGTTTGATAGTTTATAAAATATATTTATTAAATTATAATTTTACGTGCACTCATTTCATGTATATGTAAAATTCAATGACTATTTAGTTATTATTATTATTTTTTACAAAATAGGAAAGAAAATACCAAAAAGGGGGTTTCGTAATCAAATAAAACAGGTTGAAATAAGGTATAAGCCCTCATAGTTTGAACATCGCTTCATATTTATATAATAATACTTTATTTATTCTTCTTGGAACAGTCGTTGTGACAATACATGACCACACAAAGAAAGGTCCTAAGTAAATATCTATGATTAATATAACAGGCTTGAGGACCTCAGACTGATTCAATATAACAATTCACCCAAACAATAAATTCGGCCATCAGGCTATTTCCACATATTTCAACACCCCTCACTCTTTACTAAAGATCACGCATATGTAATGCACTTCTTATGTGAGTTGTTTTTATAATTTGTCTTTAATTGATTGGTTTTTTTAATTATCGATAAATTGTTGGACATTACTGACTATCCAGTATCTTTTAAGCTTTTTTTTTAAATTTTACTATATTATTTAACCGCTTTAGTTTATCTGGTATTCCATTCTAATATTTAGGTCCTATGTAATTTATGTTGCATCTTCCCAATTCTGTTCTTATTTTGGGTAATATTAATTCGTTATAGTTTCGATATCTACTTCTTTTTCGTTTAATTGAATTTTTATAAGATCTGTATGTTTATTTCTCTCATCCTTTCAAACATTTTAATTAGTATACAGTATTTATGAATCTATTCAATTTGCAATATATTAGAATTCATTAAAAAATTCTTTAAGTCTATTCTATTGTCTCTATTAATCAGTTTGATTGATTTATTTTGCAAATTTTTTATGATATCATCGTTAACAATACCCAAATTACCCTAAACGCAGTTACAATATACTAGATGGCAATTAATCAGAGAATTATAGAGTTCTTTTTGGGGATTTTATTTTTAATTTTGATTTTATTTTTGGAGATAGATTTTTACTTATCGATCTTAGAATTCCTATACATTTACAAATCCTTTTTGTTATTTTGTTTATATGACCATTCCAATTTAATTTATTTGTAAGTTGAACTCCTAAGAAATCAATTTTATCCACTATTTCTATTTTCTTATTATCTATATTCTTATTAAATCGAACACTACGCAGATTAAATTAAACAACAATATAAATCAACGTTTATTGGCGTAGTGATACCAGCGCCGATGTTATGGCGTGATTAGATGGTGAAACGTTCGAAAGAAAATAAATATTTCTGCGTTCGCCGATACCTGAGTAGGAGGTCGTGGGTTCAGGTCCCACCGAAGGCAGAAATATTTATTTTCTTTCGAACGTTTCACCATCTAATCACGCCATACCATCGGCGTTGGTATCACTACGCCAATAAACGTTGATTGATATTGTTGTTTGATTCTCCTCATATGTTGAGCGGACTGCAACATCAGAACTAAAAAAAAATATACGCACTCACGTAAACGATCAAAAAATTAAAAAAGAAATACAAAAAGGTTTCGAGATTAATGGGAAATATTAAAAGTATTAGATAAAACATAAATTTTTTCGTCCCCCTGTATGAAAACTTAATGAAAAGCGATAGCTGTATAGACTCGTTGGCGCACCAACGCCGCTGACTTTACTAAAATTCATCCGCTTCACTATATTTACTCCTAAATGGGTATAATTCTAAAGATTTTAAATTTAAGTTTATTGTGTAAATCTTAGTTCAGAGGGAATTGGAAACTATTAGTTTGATAAGATATTTTTGGTTGGGCTATTCCTTTATTTTCGCATGCATAATAAAGGCACAATACGAGAAGTATTTTTGCACTAGTTTATCATAGATATATGAAAAATACACAGAGTCAAAATTATTTATATATGTTCATATTTTTAGGTTACTTGTGGTTTCCAAACATCAGTGTTAAGATATCTTATTTTCCAATTTACAGAAGACTTTTTTGAGAACAGCTAAATGATGTTTAAATAAAAAACAAGGGCATGTTAAGATTAAACGCGGCTTCTCATATAATTAGCCAAAGTAGTATGCTTTGCAAGCAAAAATAATAATTTGGGTGTAAAAAATTAGATATTAGAATAGTACATATTTTTTTTGTAGCCATGGTATTTCAATATTATGTTTATTTATCTTTTTTAGATGTGGAATACCTCGTCTAGGAAGTTCAAGATATAAAGAAATAGGAAAAAGTCGGAACTTCGATGTAACGTAATTTGCGTAATTGCGTAATTTGCTTGATATCAAATACTGATAGCAAGACAATACAAAATTTCACAAGGAGATCCCATGACAATTGTCATGAAATCCTTCTCCCAAATTTTAATTTTGTTCAGTTCTTTACATGCACACGTATTATAATATTTTGCGAATGAAATGCAAGGTTTCCATTGGTCTCACAAATGGACCAATTTTGATTTTGATATATGCTTTGTAAACGTAAAGACTCTTCCTCGCATGATATAAATGTGCATCGGGCGATAACTAAACACTTTGCTTGATATTTAGCTTTATATATAATTTTTACACATAGTGCATATAATTATCAATAGATTATGGTGACTTATTTATATGTGATAATTAATTATATGTGATAATTAATTATATGTGTAATTATTTATATGCAATGATTAATGTGTGAATTGCGAAATAACGTAGCCACTGCGGCTTACAATGTCAACAAAATCTCCAATGAATATATTATTAATTAATATTTTGGCTCTTGTTCAAATGCAGATGCTAATAGATAACTAAGAAATACAGATAACTAATTCCGATAACCAATACTTTGGAAAACGTCTTCCATTGGCGAAGCTATATTCGATAACGCGAAGCAATTTTTCAAACATTTCTAGAAATGTTGAAAACAAACTATAGGTTTATTATTAAATTCTATCTTTGTTTTTCTTTTTTTGGTGAAGTTTAAAGATTAAGTAAATGGAATTTCTTAACATTAAACACAACGGCAAAATATGTTTAAATTTATATTCTTCTGGTTTATTTCTTGGAATAATAATTAGATTTGTTTAACTAATTTCTTTTTTGGACGGATTTATCACTTCCGACGATTCATACAGTTTTTAAATATTATATAAATAATTCCTTCTAGATCTTTAAAGAAACCTGTTTAAAATTACGAATGACCAAAACAGCACCATACTTTTTTTGCCTGTAAAGGTAATTTCTTTTACAGAAATAAAACAATTATTTATTATCGCAATATTGTAAAAATGCGAGTTAAAATTAGTGATATTTACCTTGCTTGAAGAATTTCATGTGAAAAATCGTATGTTCCTTTTTGTTTGTCATCAACAAACTGATATTCAATATGTAACTCCCTAATATGCAGGGTATCCGTAAAGACTCTGTAAAATTTCAAAAATTTATTAAAAAGGCAAATGAAAAGATAGATAAGTGAAAAGTATAACAAAATGAGACGTATATATTTAAGTTTGGTTTTTTTTGGCTCATTTAATACACTTCTATATGAACACCATTAGTCGAACGGCGCACATCAAAACATTACTCGATTTCTTGCCATGTTCACCGTAGCATGACCTCATCAATTGTATCAATGGCATCAGTGATTCTCTGCTTTAGATTAGTGCTGTCCCGTTCCTTTGTTCGATATACGATATCTTTAACATAACGGCATAAAAAGAAGTCGAGAGGAGTGATGTCTGGTGAAGGAGGTGGCCAGGAAATTGGGCCACCCTGTCCAATCCACGGGTATGGAAATGTTTCATTTAGGAACCCACGAACATGCAGTTCCCAATATGGTGGTGCACCATATTGTTGGAAAATGATGGTTGCTGAAGGTCGTGTAATTGTAATGCCACATATTCAGTCAAAAGGTCAAGGTAAACATTTGCAGTAATTGATGTCTCGTAGAAGGAAAACAGACCAATGATTGAATTGCAACTGTCGCCATAAATTTTTTGTGTCATGCACGAATTGATGCAAGTGATGGTGGATCTCTTCCATATTTAGTTCTGAGTTTGCAGCTCCGATTTGGATTCAATAAACCATTATATACACACTGTGCTATATACACTCTTGAGGAGTAGCCATTTTATAAGGGGTTCATTTAATAGTATCTTATTCATCAACAGGGTATTTGAAATATACAAACGCAATGTGATAAAATCTTTGATAACCATTGGGTATACAGGAAAAATCTGACGAAGGTATCTCATCAATTGCCTTTGCAATAAATTTTTGAAATTGTAAAGAGACTTTATGGACACCTTGTACATACATGTTTTTACATTGATTTTAAATTTTCTGAAGGTTTTAAATTTGAAATTTTGTTATTGACCTTTCTTTCAAAATATACAACACTAAATCGAAAATGAAAACATTTAATTTTTTAGTATTAAGACTCGCGTATTTTAGAAGATATTTGCCAACTTAAAATTTTAGTATTGTATTAACTTCTGTCGATTATTTAAATACTATTTAGCTTGCTCTAAAGGGGAAAAATTTTAAAAAAATTACTTATGATATAATGGGAAAGAGGTTCTTAACAATACTGACATGATTTGTTTTTACTCAATTTACCTTTCCCAATAAAAATATAGGTTTTTATATCTTCTGGCCTATAATTTAATCTATTTTGGTTGCGTAAATTACACCTACAGACGAAATAAATCAATAAATATTGCAATAAAAATATACAAATTAATTTTAATATGTTTAGAAATAATTCTAGAAAGTTTATCACGAGTCCCTTTGTTCTTTAACTGAAATTTTAAATAGTTGTTTGATCTTTTAAAATATCATGGAACTGTAAAGTTATTTAAGACGAGATCGAAAGCTTGTGTGGACCATTAAGTAAGCTGACACTCAACATCAATTGTTTTATACGGACTGCATTTTATGACGAGGGGTCAGGCATAATTTTCATAATAAGGAAGCGATAAGGACCATCCCATTTTTCTCTTTTGGGAATCCAATCCGATTCATGAAAAAAAAGAGGAAGACAAAATTATGCCGCCTTGAAGAAAGCATATACTAATGAATGTTTTATATGATCTGAACATAATTTCTATATGATCGAGAAACTTTAAATTTCCTACATGTTTTATCCACAACATAAAATCAAATGACAATCAATTATTTGGAGAAAATTTTATTGTAAATTCGACCAATCATTTAAAGGAGATCGTCGTTTATCGGTGGAAATCATCGTTTGTATAATTATTATATATAACAAGTAAAATTGTGCCGCTGGTCCACCGTATAAGAAAAGATTTCGAAACGTCTCGAGAACTACTGTTCTCTTTATCAAACGGAATGTACTTGTTATGTCAACTTTTTCTTTTCATTTAGGCTTACACTTTGCAAGCTTTTTCAAGTTGCCATTCGGAGTTTGATCAAAGAAATAATAGGAAAATATTTTTAATGTTGGAAATAATTATTTCTACTATTTGTTCTCGCTGTGGATTAACATGAAATGTCTACGATTTACTCAGTTTTGTTATAGAAACATAAAAACCACATTCTATATTAGTCAAGAGATGTGAAGATTTAAAGACAATAATTAATATATGGTTTAAACCGTTTTTATTAAGCGTTTATAAAAATCGGATTATGATTGATGTGTAAATTTGATGTAGCTTTTCTTTCCGCTTAATTCCTGTTTTTCCACCTTCACAGAATAATTTTATAAGAATAATTATTAATTATAAATAAGAAACATGCATCGAAATTAAAATATTTTAAAAAATAGTATACACCTTGAAACACTGTTACGACAAAAACCAAAGCAAATTTTGCGATTTAAAAATACATGGAAAACATAAATTTCCTATTCGACAAATTTATATTCATTAGTGAGGTAAATACGAAAAATCGAACTATCGGGAATAATATTCATCTGTTATAATTTATTATTATTTTAATTATTTTTAAATTTAATTATTTTAATCAGTTAACCCAAGCAAACGCGCGGGGTGTTTCACACCCACAACTTAAACTTGTGAAAAAGAACCGTTAACTTTTGCTTCTGAAACTGGCTAAACTCTTTCCTACTGCCTTAAAAGTCACATTCTTTTGGGGTAGGATAACAAAGAGAAAATCCCACTTATTGTTTACTGTAAAATTGGACGTTTTTAATGAAATAATGATATATAATCAGATGAGGCGCGCGTTCCCGCGTTCCACAATTTGGCGCGCTTTCTCCCCGGTTAAATATTTTTTAAACTTGAGCACACTTATCTGATATAGTATTTGCTTTTTTTTGATATTCATATTTCCTTGATTTTTTTCAGAATTATTTTTTAAAACGGTTACCATACTATTGAAGTTATTCTATAACGCAAAATCAGAGGGTTGATCCTTAAACTTTGAGTTTTACATATTTCAATTATTTTTTCTGTAAATGTTTTTAAATTGCAATTAATTACATAGCAACAAAATACAGCAAACAAACTAACAACTCGCGAGTTGTCTGTTTCACGCATTACACTATTCTAACAAGGGAACCCCTTTCGCTGTTCACTGCACTTAGAGATAAGACCTATAGGATATGATAGTGCTTGACTTCCTAATCACGAATATGTAATCGTTTATCTGCTAAAATGATATGACAATTTTTTATGAATATTTAAAATCCAAACATGACACATTTTTTTCGCCAGGTTTGATATTTTTAATCGCCCTGTATGTGAGCAAAAACAGGTTTGAAGTCTGTAAAATTATGACGGATCATCGTATTTAACGGATAAACAAAAATTATGTCTCAACTAATCCAAACCGTGTAAAAAAATTAATATGAAAAATGAACTTTTATTATAGATATTTGACAGATATGGTGACAATTTTGAAGGCTACTCCAGGTTTTCGTTTAAAATAGTTATTTCGTATTACCGCAGCCCATATCAAGTTTCTTTTACATTTCTTTTTCCAAAATATTATCTCATAAGGAAAAGAAGCACATGAATACATATAAGCATGCATACATGAGTATAAATAAATGAAATGAATGAATGAATGAATGAGTATTCATATATGAAATGCCTGAATACATGAGTATGAATAAATGAAATGTATGAATATTGGAGTACTCATATATGACATGTATTAATATATAAGTATGAATATATGAGATGTATGAACATATGAGTATCCATATATGAGACGTATAAATATATGGGTATCCATATATAAGATGTATGAATATATTAATATGAATAAATGACGTGTATGAATAATGAAAAGCTGCTATATTTAGGCAACCTGGATGTGGTTATTGCATATCACATGCTGTTGCAACCATGGAATTTAAAAAAATTGTGAACAAAACTTAATAGTAGGCTATTTGAAAATGCATTTATTGTAATTAGAAAAAATGTGAACAAAATTTCATGAAATGTATTTTATTTCATGAAGTTATGTAACCATAAATTGTGGATTAATTGTTGAATTATGCTCTTTATTTAAAAATGAGAAAAATTAAACTGTGTACATCTCAGGAAAGTCCTGAAAGTGATACAGTACAAAAAAAGAAAAGAGTGAAGTAAAGCAATTGATCACAGTGGGCACATTTTAAGAATGACAGATTTTTGCAATTATCTCGGCTGCAATTGTTATATTCAATTTCAAAAGAAATTTCCTCAACATTTTTGAATTTTCCGGGATCATGATCGCTATAACAGCACCTAAACCAAGCATATTGTAATATAAAGCGATATTTTTTAGACTGTAATTGATTGTGAACCAAAGAATGCATTTTTATTATCTCATTTCGATGTCGTATGTCAATATCCATTTCATCGATTGCTATTTTATTGGTTATTTTTTTGTACAAATTTTTTATTTTGTCGAAAGAAATGAACATCCAGCAGTTGTATGAGGGATGTTGCTTTTTTTGGGGTGGGGAGGTATTTGCAAGGATATACAATTTTCCGGAAAATCTTAATAAGTGTTTGGGTCTGTACTACCTGTCCATGAGTTTAGTAAAACACAGGAAGGAGGAGACATGATGGGTTTCATACAACATTCTACCCACTTTCTCATTTTGATTTTGTCCATTTTTCCCGACTTGGAGCATGTAATATATAAGTTTGAAGGTTGAAATAAATTCTTTTTGACAGTCGGGCCAAATGTTTCCTCAGCTTCTCTTAAACAAAGTAACATTTTCCCTGTCAGTTCCCCATTCATTGATATTACTATATATGAATATGTTCTACCAAAATTAGACCCTATTAAAGAAAATGTCTGTTTTTCACCTTTATGCGATAGCTGCCTTTAATTTGGAAGAAAATAATTAAAACCACTTTGATCAGAGTTAAAAATTTGTTGGGGGATAATATTAGCAGTAACATTTCTCGTTATCAAAATAAATTCTATGGCACTATCTTCTATATTACCCATATTCTGGGTGTATATTTGAGTGATGTATTTTGTTACTTTCCGCGCAACTATTTTGTTTTGGCTCTTAAAATTATCTATAAAATTATCGGAACATTTAAAATCCTCAAATCCTAACTCTTGGGATTTCAGGATCGCCCATCTTTTCAAATCTATATCATGAACAGGTAAATAATTTTCCCTAGCTTTTGTAAATCTGGCTAACATTTCATTTTTTATTATTTTATACTTTTCTATATTTGTGCCCATATTTGATATATATTTTCTAAACCTCGAAATATAAGTAGGGTATTTTACTGTTGGATATCTCCTGTTTGTTTTTTGGAATTTATTTTTTTTACAACTGTCAAAATACTGAACAATTGTTTGCATATTTTCTAAACTGAATTTATTTGCCAATTGATCGCTCTTTACAGTACAGTTATAATATTCGTCAACGACTATACTAATATCACTTTCTTCGTCTATACGGAAATCACAATTGTCTTCAAAATCTAAACTGATACTTTCACTGACATTGTTATTAAAAATTATGTTTTCGATTTTCGACAATACTTCCCGACTTTCCTTAAGTTCTTAGTCTGTTATTAATGACGGAAGCGTGTCGTATTTATTAACCAAATTCAAAACAGATTGAACTATGTTCACTATATTTTTCATTTTCTCACAATCGGAAACTCGTACAATTATATTGACGTTACACTTGCGGACGAGCTTATATAGCTAGTGGAATGCGAAACTTAAAGACCCGATAACTCTTCAAAATTGTCGCCAAATATCTATGCTAAAAGTTCATTTTTCATATTAATTATTTTATGCTGTGTAAATTTGCTGGGACATAATTTTTTATTTTTATCCGTTAAATATAATGATCCTTTATAATCTTACCGGCTTCAAACCTGTTTTTTTCTCACATACAGTGTAATTAAAAAAATATCAAACCTGGGGTAAAAGTGTCATTTTTGGAATGCAAATATTCATAAAAAATTGTCATATCATTTTAGCAGACAAGTGATTACATATTCGTGATCAGGAATTCAAACACTATCATCTCCCATAGTTACAATCTCAAAATGCAGTGAACAGCGAAAGGGGTTCCCTTGTAAGTTGAAATAAGGACAAAGGGGGAAATATTTTTTATAAAAATCGTATAATTTAAATAAAAAAAAGATCTTAAATTAAAAGTATATATTATGGACACTGAGTATACCTTGTATTCAAACTAATTTGACCACTGTATTTAAACATTATTATAAATACAGTGAATGGTTTAGGGATAGCTAGAATTTAGGGATATATAGAATATTTAAAAGGCAGAACAAAATGGCTATTATTTTTACTATATATGGGATATTTTCAACTGAATTTTGAAACATATACTTAAAGCATGGTTAAAATCTACTACAGCACACTATAAATGTTTTTAAAAAATTTTATCAAATAATTACCTAAATTTATTTTGAATAATGCTATATCAAATATCAAGCATAAAGTTTTTGGAATGCGACGCAATACCATTTCACACATAAGGATTACAAGAGCCGAAATAGATAAATTAAAATTTCGTATTCATTTTCAGAAAATATAATACTTGATATATCAACATATATTTATCAACGCCATTTACCTCCTTGATGATATTGACTCATTTATTTAGTATATGCATCTAATTAATTTCTAAAATATGCAAAATATCTGTAATCAGTTTCAAAAGCTTCTTACGATCCGTTAGATTGTAAAAAGTTGCGTTCTTTTATTATTAATGATAATAAATAATATATCGTTAAATATTCTATATATCGCCAATATATAATCGATAATTTTTTAATATTCCTTTATGATACTTTAATATGCATGTGAAATATCACGTCTTCTCTTTATGAAATATTTACGTATGTCAGCGCTAAATATCAAATTAATAAATACGGAAGTTTAGTTCTTGAGCTAATGAGTGTAATAATGGAACGAACTTTATACACGACACATCGTACAATATAACACATCCATGAAAATTTCCTATGCTATTCCATTCCATTTATGCTATCCTATTCCATTACCCCTGATGAAGGACTGCTGCTGATGCGTCCGAAAGCTTGAGTGATCTTTTTCATTGCTATTTTACCAGTGTTTAACCTTTTTATGTAATTTCAGAAGTATTAAGCAAACGTTTTTGAATTATTCCAAGAAATTTGTCGAAAATTCCTAATTTAACAAAAGAAATACTTTGTAGAAACAGTATATTCTATAAAATATAATATAAATAATTTCTATCTGCCGCTTTAATTTTTAGAACAATGGTGCATACACTAGTTCATAAATTTTGACAGCAATTCATGCATGCCTACAAATTAATATTTATATATGAATAGCATTTTATAGATAGGTTAAAGGAGCGGTGATTTTGGAATGAATATTATTTTTAAATAATTAATGAAAATTAATTAATTAATCATATAAATTTTGGATTCTTTGACTTACCAATTAATTAACTTGAACTTCTTCCATCATTTTTTGTAAAACACGTTCGCGAATAACTGATAAGGATACAAATAATAATTCAAATGTTCAATCTCTCATCACAGGAGCGACGTAGAGAGGTGGTCATAAACCTGACGTCACAAAGAAATCTGATTGGCTGGCGAGATTAATAGCAGCTGGACTCAAAAGATAGACGACTGTCAAGATCCGGGAACTAAGGAGAAATTCCAATAAAAACGAGATGGAATCAGCGACAAACAGGAAATGGATGGCCATTGGTCAATGACTAATTGGGCTTCGTTTATAATGAATTTCATTGGTCGATTGCTAATTGCTACACTTCTGTTAATGCGTTTCGATTTTACTTCTGCTATCTGCTATTACTTGTTTATATTTGACATTCTCACAAACAATTTTTTTGAATTCTAGCTTAATTTTGTGTGTCTCAGTAATTATTGCGTAATTTTACCAGAGAATCTTTTAAAAATTTCAAAAATTCAAAGTTTTCAAAATGGTCGTGAGTAAATTTTTATTTCATTGTTGTTTTTTTAATTGATGTGTATTTAAATTTTATTTATGTAAATCTAACACTACGCAGATTAAATCAAACAACAATATTAATCAACGGTTTTTTTTTTCCATAATAAATAAATAATAATAAATAGATTTAATATCGGCCTCTTCGTAATTTGGTTTAAATAGTAGTCCATGTTACTACTCCATTTTGGAAAATAACCGGCTTCAGTAAATAAGTCTCTAAATATGTTCGTAAGAAATTAAAAATTGTCGTTTGCATGAAATTATATATTGTCGTTCGTAGCTCAGTGGGTAGAGCCTCCGCCCGGCAAGTGGAAGGTCGTGGGTTCAGGTCCCACCGAAGGCAGAAATATTTATTTTCTTTCGAACGTTTCACCATCTAATCACGCCATACCATCGGCGTTGGTATCACTACGCCAATAAACGTTGATTAATATTGTTGTTTAACATGTGTATTTGTTTAATTTTTTTATTATTTCATGCTATTAAGTATTTGAATAACTATTTTAATTTAAAAAAAGGAAATGTAAATAGAAATATTAATGCCGGATTTAAGCAACTATCGCCCATGGAAACAGGCTGCATTGTTTTGCACAACAAAAAAGGCATAATTTTGAAAACAAATTGCGCTCTTTCACTTCCAACTCTTTACATGTGAAAGCAATTTTTCACACATATTTATTCAAATTAATATTTTAACCAATAATTTTATATAGTAACTAACAATGTGTTTTAAGGCTCTCAGCTACTACCATTATAAATGGCGGACATAATTATTAAGTACGCCACTCTAAAGGCTTTTGTAGCCTGATAGTGTGCAGGTTTACGTTATTTATTCTGCTCACAAACGATTTATGTGAATACAGATGTTAGACATATCTATTCTTTATTTGCATATTTGTACTAAAGAATAGTTTTATTATCATCGTCGACTTAAAAAATTTGTATTTGTGAGCCCTATCCCCAAAATAAGTGCCACTCCTGAGCACATGCGCCACTTACGTGCCACCCCTGAGCACATGTGCCACTTACGTGCCTACTAAAGAATTCGCCACACTGATATAAGCCTATTTATAAGATAGTTGCTGAAATATATTTTGATATCTGTAGTAAAATATTTTGTACATTAAACGCGCATAACTTTTAAATTTATAGGAAGCTTGCTATATCCTACTAACTATAAGAAACGATGACGATCTTAGTTATTCAAAGATGTTCTTAAATATATTCTGTTATACATAAAAAATTATTTGTTTCTATAACTTTTTAAGAAAAGGAAGTGAAGCCTTTAGCATCCTATCCTAGATTTGCTAGTGATAAATATCAGATATCGATATTTCAATGGGTTATTTAAATTAATGTAATTATAAGGAATTGACATTTATTTAAACATTTTGTTGATCTTGCATAAAGCAGTGAAAATTTTCAGCCAATAGAAACAGCACTTAAAAAAAAAAGTAAATACGGTTAAAATATTAAACCTAAAACTGTCCATAATTTATAATAACTGTGGTGTAGTAATTTGATAAAAATATCTACTATAATTTGTTCTGAATGTGTATAGAGTAAATACCTTCAGTGTTCCAAACGAAAATTTCTAGCTCTAAACAAAGTAAATGTTTTCCCCTTTTAAAATGCACCAGAATTTGTTTATGACGAACATCGAAAGGCGGACGAATTTTCTTCGCTCTGTCGTTAATCGATATAACAGGTTATAAAAAATCGTACTTTTACATAATCGTTCATATTCACAATTTTTACATCGATACACTCTATCAACTACTATTATTTTTTTAACTTTTAAAAGAGACCAATATTTAATAAAGTGGATTATAAGATAAGAATCTTGGGAGATTTCAAATTATATATATATATATATACCATGAAAATAGAAAAACAGCAATAGGATTGCTTTCTGTTTTTATGCTAGAACCATTTGAATGATACTGGAAGTTTAGGTTTGCTTCGTAAATATTTCAAGACAAATGTCTCATTTTTAAAATAAGCAAAAATGCTACATCGTCTTTGAATATAAGTTTAAAAATTAAACTAGCAAGAAAAAAAATTGGTTCGGTATATTCATATAGAGTAAAACCTCTATTACGGATATCTTTTGTTAGCAGCTACATTTTCAATCCCGAGTCCAGATGCTTGCTAAGTCCTAACATATTCTGATAGATGGCAGGCACACAAAGCCCCGATGTATCCACTATTTAGACGTCTTTGCTATATATTGTATGTTAAATCCAATTAACTGAACTCATTTGTTCGTTATAGCCGAGAATTTGTTACAACCATGTTCGTTATAACCGAGTAAAGCAGCATTTTTACGTTGTTATTGTTCGTTTTATACTTTTTGATTACATGGCAACGTTGAAGTGATAAAAAAAACGCCATATCACATTTTGAGACACTGGAAAAGTTAGGATATGTTTTAAATTATGTCATTCGGTTTATCATTTAACTATTAAACACAAATATGAAAAATATATTGCATAATGACTTATTTACTGTCGCATTTTTTTAAATATTTAAAAAATTGAAAATTTTAAATATATTCATGGATAAAACTTATTTAGTTTTCTCTGAAAATTCATTTTACGTTAACTAGATTAAAATCTAAAATAAAAAAAATTCTTATTGTTAATCAATACATATTTTGATTAATTGTTAATAAATGTTATTCCAATTCTCAATTAATTATTAATAACTACTATATTAATTCTTCTCTTCGTTAATTTTAGCGAATTTTACTAGGTGTTATAAAAATGTAGATGAGCCAAATACGACTTGAACCTTGAATATCCTTGAATTTTTATAACGCCATTTTTGAATTAAAATTTTACTTTAAATCATAAATAATATAAATAATTATCAGTATCCTACAATTTATAAACTAAAACATAAAATCCAAAAGATTTCTTCTATGTTTTTCATATCGTTTATGACATGTACCTCACAAAATGTATGAAAATATGGTTGAATAAAAATTATTATTATCATTATTATAAGTCTCAAAAGTGGCAGTTGAAAAATATCCATAATTAGATAGCCTATATACTGTTCGTTCACGAAAAGAAGTCCGATGGAACAGTTAGAAATAACAGGAGGTGACGTCACAAACGGGCTAGTTGATTACTGCAGAGGAGAACTATAATTTCAGAACTTGTTTTTAGTGAACGTTTGTCGGCGCCAAAATCAAGTTCTGAAATTGGAGTCCTCCTCTTCTGTAATGGGATAGTCCGTTTGTAACGTCACCTCCCGTTATTTCTAACTATTCCATCGGACTTCTTTTCGTGAACTATTTTCTTAATCTCGTGGCAATATCGGATAGCTTTAACTTGCATAACGCTCTACTTTGTATTACAAATATATCTTTAACCTTAAGTAGCGATATTATTTGTTTGCCTTTTAAGACTTGCGCCAGAAATTACTGTTCTCCGCGGAGTCCAAACCTCACTTTCCTAGTTGATTGGTTGGTTGTATTTTTATGGCGCAAGGACAGCAAGGGTCATTCTGCGCCAATCAAAGTGAAATCGTACATACCGTATAACATGAGAATAAATTAAAACTAAAATGGTAAAAATGTATTGGCTGAAATGTAACAAACGAAACAATATAAAAAAACATATGAGATGGGAGAAACCAATATTGGATAAAAGGTTAAAAATGAGTTCATGATTAAAAGAATCGCATAAAATGTCACGAAGGGTACCTCCCTTTCCTAGGGAGCCAAACCCCGGACTACAATGAGCAGAAAGAACAACTCGCGTTCCACACTACCGCTGGAACCGAACCCGAGATAAAGGCATTATAGGCGAACGAGTTACTCCTCCTCCACTGTAGAGCATGGACCGGGTCTAGCTTTATTAATATTTTATTGAAACACTGTTTTTATATGAATGATGCAAGTGACGTCAGTACAGGACCAGAACGAGGTAGTCTATAATTTATAATGTCAGAAGCTAACTACTTGCCTAAGTCTATGAGATAAAAAAGAAAGCATGGGCAGGGCGTAAGGAGGCAATTTCCTCAGGCGGTTAACCATGGAGAATTTTAGTTCTAAACAAAAAAAAACAAAAAAATACAGGCTGCACCCCGCTCCTGATATTGACAAGAGCGGTTATGTATATGAGTTAGTGTCATAAAGAACTGTCGACATCAAAGTGTCGAAGTACGTGGCACCAGTCGCCAAAAGCCAGCAAAAAGCAACGCACTTCTGTACAATTCAGTTGACCAGCAGTACCACTGGCAAGTTAGTTGGCCCATTGTTAATAGCCACTCAGGAATCTCAAGAAAAGTTATGGATCCGCTGTAGCTAAAATGTTAGAAAATACAAAATACTCTAATGTTTTCGCCATGTATTTCAAATCTGACAAGAACAAGAAGCAACTAAATGCAAAATACTTCGAAATATTAAAAGAGAACGTCACCAAAGAGCATGGAATATTCAAAAATTGAGAGATAATATAGAAATCATATATCTACCTCTCCTAATACAACAAAATACTCACAGCCACTAGATGTTCAAACCCTTACAATTATAAATACATAGTAAAAAGAATGATGGAATATTTCTGTACTCATCAGGCAATATTCGGGGAAATTGATTTAACAACAAAAGGAGGTATGATCAATATTCATCACTTACTTCACAGTCAAATGTCAGGCCAGATATTTGACGAGATACGACGATATGCCTTAGAAAAGGCATTATTACTATACTGCAATCACACATCCCAACCTTTCAGTCTGTAAAGCGGATGTGCTTTCAGCTAACAGAAAAAAACATGTAGTGAATGCGAGAGTTCGCCGTTCTTGAAGAGTGCCTCGTGTACCCAAAATTTGTGCTTTTTACATGTGCGCTCTCATGTGGAAAAAGGATCATGTTACAGAGCATCTTTGACATGAACATAGAGCATTTAAAATATCGTATTAACGCGTGTGTGTTTTGTATTCACCATATGTCCCTTGACTTTGCTTTCCCAGCAGTACTGACTCCATGGTTTTCTTTAGGCGATATCTTCGTAAGTGCTGAATTGAGACCGGTAATTCCATTGACTTCTTTACTAACCGTAACTAAACATTTCCAACGATATCACTTTTGGCAAAACCGACGACTTACACCTCGCGAACTTCCTTAATTAGTGGTAACTTATTTGGCTACTAAACTGAGTAATTCGGATTTAGTTCCAGCAAACATCGAGTGATTTGTTTATTTATTTAATACGGATCCACATTCCTGGATCTGATACCCAATTTCCCAGGAAAAAGTTTCAATTCACAAGAAATTCTTAGGCTCTGAAAAAGCACGATCCTAGCTATCTTGTGCCCCATTAACGTAAGAAAAATCAATTAAAAGGCATTTCTTAATTTAATATTTGCATGTTGCTTTACTAAATATCACTTGGAACAACGTGACAGTCCTTGCACAGTGGAATTTTTATTTATTTATTTATTTCAGGCAAGCGTTCGATTATTCAAAACATTCATAATTATTTAAGTTAAATAGTTTAAAATTTGATTAAGTAAATGGCGGTAACATCGAATTTTTAGATTTTTTAATGCCTATTTTTTTGCCATCGAAGCTAATAAAAATATTATGTACATACATAAATTTTTTAATTAAATTGAAAAATATTATAACGTGTATAGGTTTATAATATGGGTATTTCGTTCGATTATAAACTTATGTGTTTAAATTTATGTATTATATATTATTTATATTATATTATTATATATTATTTATATTATATGATTATATATTATTTATATTATTATTATATATTATTTATATTATATTATTATATATATATATATTATATTATTATATATATATATATATTATATTAGTATATATATATATATATTATATTATTATATATATATATATATATTATATTAGTATATATATTATATTATTATATATTATTTTATATTTTTAAATTCAAGTTAGTTCGCCAGATTTTATGAATAGAATTTTGATACTAAGCTGAAGCGAAATTTTAGGTTAAATATTTTTAAACAGTGTGCAAAGTTTGTGTATACGATCGTGCCAGGAAAACTAAAAATACAAAAAATTATACAAAACATTTAGGGATTTATACAAAATTAACAAGATTTATTTTATTATATTATTTTATATTATATTACTTATAACAAAGTTATTTCACACATATGTACCCTTACCACTTTGATACCTTAGCGTAAGGTAAACCTTACGCCAGTGTCGAAAATAACTGTTTGTTATGAATCTCCCAGTGAAACTCGGTATTATATTATTTATTATATCATTTATTAGTAAGTATAATATTATATATGATCGTTGGAAGACTAAAAAATACAAAAAGATTATACAAAAATATTTACGGATTTATATAAAAATTAACACGAGAGTTATATTCTGCTTATGGAAAATACTTAAAAAGATCATTTTCAAAGTCAACAAGCGTCCTGCGTTTTTTAGTTTAAGGCTCAATACAAAAAAAAATTAAAATTTTCTGAAACTTTGGGTAGTGAAACAATTTCTATACATTTCATCCTAAACTTCCTTTTGAATACGAAATATTTCACTGAGATGATAATTCAAGATATCATGAAAATTAACTGTGTTTATGTATATCATGGTTTAGATAATGAGGTAAAACCTGAAGAAGAATGATGCAGTCAAGCTTTCGAACGCGTCAAACTGTCCTTCCTCAGTAAGAACATATGAATTATGTCTGGGTGGCTTTTAAGAGGCTTATAAGCTTCCCAGACTTTAGGAAAGCTTATAAGCCTATCCACTTCCTAGAATTTATTTATTACTATTGAGGAAGAGCAATTTGACGCATCAAAAGATTTGAGTGCAATTCCATTTACCAGTGTGTTTTAGCCTTTATATATTTAAATATAATATTGTAAATAATTTTCATTGGATCGGAATTTAGGAGCCACATTAGTAAATAACAAAAGCCTGTTAATTTTTTAAAGAGGTAAATTAACATACTGAAAACGCAGTAAATTTGAGGAGAAAACATTTGTGGTTTTAAGTGATTTTTCACTATTTACCACAAACGTAGTTTTCAAAATTAATTGGGGCAGCAAGCATATATAGTATATAGGCTACATATATATTTCGGTACATGTATGTAAAATTGCAATTTATTTTAAATTGTTGGGATAGGCTTTGGCCTCATAGGCCCATACGACTTTACACTGATGCTATTTATTTTGAGATAAAACATACGGAAATATTTCAACAGCAAAATACTCTACCGTAAAAATATTACTACATGTAACAAAACCAAATTCTGCTACTGAAATATTTACCCATTATTTTTAAATTCGAATCAAGACTAACGCGAACGCATGTAAATATGCTATGATCCGATAACCCTGTTAAATTAACTGGCTTCGTTCTCAAGTGGATGCTACGTATTATCTTCGAGTGATCGGGCGGGCTTTCAAAGTCTAAAATTTATTACAAATAAATTTGACACCCACATATTAGTAGCTCAAACTAGATATATTTTTTTTAATTTATGAACTACTATAACAAACCAAATATACAAAGATGGTGAATAGCCAGAAGCTGCTAACTATATTGGTATCATTGCATAAGATGTTACCTACTGAATTTTTTTAAGGTGTTGCCAAAAAACTGGCAACAGGCAAAGTGACCAGCTGCCATATTGTTTATGGCGTTTTTTTTAAATTTCCGTGAATCAGTGAAGGGTTTGTGGAGGAAGACCCCCCAGCCCTCCCCCCGCTGCAGACTGCGTGCTTGCTGCCTGGTCAGATAGTCTTCGAGTACCCGTGAATCAGTAAAATTCACCACAATTTGAACAACAAAAATTCTGCAAAGTGAGAAAAGAAAAAAAAAACAGTATTCACCTAGTTCCTGGGGCGGATATTTGCGGCGGAAAAATAGTCTTAATTGCATAGTTAATCCATAAGAAAATAAGAGTCAGACGCTCAGACATTTTCGCTACAACGAAAAACAATACAGCGAATGTGAAGCAAAAAGAAAATGGCGTATCGCACCAGTTCTCATTACACCATACAGACGTATATGACGTCACAAATTTACCTATTGAAATTTAGAACTATTTCAAGGGGACAGAGAAAGAAGTAGGGCCGGCATATTTAATAATATTTAATAAAATACTTGCCTTTATCGATTTTTCATAGTTTATCGATTTTCAATTATTAAATTATAATATATTCTCAAGGTTAACTTAAGTTGCTATTTATAATGAATAATCGTGTGAGAAATTTTAATTACATTTCCTCACATTAAGAAGCATTCAGGTATCACGTAATCAATGTTTTGGTCATTTTATTTCCTTCCCCCCCCCACCCCTGGTAAACAAAAATTAACATTGGCTAGCATAGGAAAATAAACACAACAGCAACCCCCTTCCCCAAGAGGTGCTTATGTAATATTTGAAAGTTCCCTTACTAGAATTATTAAGCCCTCTCGGAAGTTACCGTAAGTTACGATCTAAGTGGTCCATCAAATGGCTTTGGGTTTGATACCCAAAGCCATTGATTACCATGTCTTAAAAGCCGCGGATAATTAAAATCCATCCAAGGGCTCATGCGATATCATGGTCTGTAATATGGCTGTTTCCGGATTTTGGGGGGGGGCATAACTCCAAATTACAGGACCATTCTGAAAAAAAGCTTAGACATAGGTCTAATAACTTTTAGAGACCTTTCGAACGTGCCTACTTCGGTTCCAATCCTCGTTGGGCAGGTTGAGGGGTTCCCTCGTAAGTCCATATCAGTTCTCTGTCATAAAATTGGTCACTTTATTCAGACGGTCGATTTCCCAAGGTGGTCACTTTAACAGGTTCCACTGTATCTTTCAAACTTGTAAACAGAAGACATTTTGTTTTTCTGGCGTTAAGTGGTTGTCAATGAAGTATTCAGTTGAGTTTTTAAGATACTATAAATAAATCCGACACTTCGCCTTTAATAGTCATCATAGAATCAATTTTTCCCTTTCTTATAGTAACAGGAGGAAAGAAAATTTACGACACACTCAGGAGGAATTCGAATCAGCCGCCCTTAGATTGCCGTTTCGAGGCCATGGCAGCTAAGCCACTAAGCATAGCTCTGCATAGTTCTTTTCTGACGCACATATTACTAAAGGAAAGTATCTCATATGTGTATATACGTTTCTCTTCAGAATTTAATTGCTTCAACCATCGTGTAGGCGCGCGGGATGTTTCACATCCCACAACTTACAATATGTTAAAAGAACAGTCCACCCTTGCTTCTGAAACTGGCAAAACTCTTTCCTGTTGCCTTCAAAGTCACAATCTTTTGGGGTAGGGTGACAAAGTGAAAATTCCAGTTACTGTTCCCCGTAAAATTGGACGTTTTTAATGAAATAATGCTATATAATCAGATGGGGTGCAAATCACCCCGCGCCTCCTTGCGTTCCTCCGCGGCGCTCCTGCTCGCGGGTTAATTTACTCGCAACCACGCATAACACTGGCTCACTACATCTTAAATCTTTAAATCCACGTTCAATTTCGTCGCTAATTTACATTTAATTTTGTCGCTATCTTACATTTAATTTTGTCGCTATCTTACGTTTAATTTTGTCGCTATCTTACGTTTAATTTTGTCGCTGTTTTACATTTAATTTTGTCGCTATTTTACATTTAATTTTGTTGCTATTTTACATTTAATTTTGTCGCCATTTTACATTTAATTTTGTCGCCATTTTAAATTTTATTTTGTAGCTATTTTACATTTGATTTTATCTCTTTTTTACGTTTAATTTCGTAGCTATTTTACATTTAATTTTGTTGCTATTTTACGTTTAATTTTGTCGCCATTTTGCATTTAATTTTGTCGCCATTTTACATTTTATTCTGTAGCTATTTTACATTTAATTTTGTCGCTTTTTTACGTTTAATTTTGTCGCTATTTTACATTAAATTGAGCTAGTAACAGATTTAGAAAATTACCACAGTTAGACACGCAGAGACATTATTTCCACCCTTCCTTCCTTACAAAAGAAGGTAAAGAATAATTTGGAAATAAACACCACGCATCTTGCATTCTTAACTTTTTGATTAGATTCATTGTGAGATAACACTAACAAGGGAACCCCTTTCGCTGTTCACTGCACTTTGATATCAGACCTATGGAAGATGATAGTGCTTGACTTCCTGATCACGAATGTGTAATTATCTGTCTGCTAAAATAATATGACAATTTTTTATGAATATTTGAAGTCCAAAAATGACACTTTTTTCGCCAGGTTTGATATTTTTTAATCGCACTGTATGTGAGCAAAAACAGGTTTGAAGTCGGTAAGATTATGAAGGATCATCGTATTTAACGGATAAAAATAAAAAAATATGTCTCAGCTAATTTAAACAGTATAAAAAAATTAATATGAAAAATGAACTTTTAGCATAGATATTTGGCGAATTTGGCGACAATTTTGAAGAGTTGGCGGGACATTTAAGTTTCGCATTCCACTAGCTATATAAACTCGTCCGCAAGTGTAACGTCAATATAGTTGTACGAGTTTCCGATTGTGAGAAAATGAAAAATATAGTGAACATAATTCAATCCGTTTTGAATTTGGTCGTTAATAAATACGACACGCTTCCGTCGTTAATAACTGACCAAGAACTTGAGGAAAATCGGGAAGTACAGTCGAAAATCGAAAACATAATTTTTAATAACAATGTCAGTGAAAATATCAGTTTAGATTTTGAAGACGATTGTGATTTCCGTATCGACGAAGAAAGTGATATTAGTATAGTCGGTGACGAATATTATAACTGTACTGTAAAGGGCGATCAATTGGCAAATGAATTCAGTTTAGAAAATATGCAAACAATTGTTCAGTATTTTGACAGCCGTCAAGAAATTAAATTCCAGAAAACAAACAGGAAATATCCAACAGTAAAATACCCTACTTATATTAAAGATGATATAAGATATAAGATAATATATAAGATAATAAGATAATATATAAGATGAGATATTACAGATTATATAAGATGTACACAGTTCAATTTTTCTCATTTTTAAATGAAGAGCATAATTCAACGATCAATTCACAATTTATGGTTACATAACTTCATGAAATGGAGTACATTTCATGAAATTTTGTTCACATTTTTTCTAATTACAATAAATGCATTTTCAAATAGCCTACTATTAAGTTTTGTTCAGAATTTTTTTTAAATTCCATGGTTGCAACAACGTTTGATATGGGATGACCACATCCAGGTTGGATAAATATAGCAACTTTTCATTATTCATACGCATATATTCATACATCTCATATATGGATACTCATATATTCATACATCTCATATATATATAGATACTCATATATTCATACATCTCATATATGGATACTCATATATTCATACATTTCATTTATTCTTACTCACATATTCACACATCTTGTATATGAATACTCATATATTCACGCAGCTCATATATGAATACTCATGTATTCATTCATTCATACATACATTTCATTTATTCATACTCATGTATGCATGTTTATACATATTATTGTATTTCTTTTTAAAATTTATGAGATAATATTTTGGAAAAAGAAATGTAGAAGAAACTTGACATGGGCTCCGATAATCGGCAATAACTACTTCAAACGACAATCTGGCGTAGCCTCCAGAATTTTCGCCAAATTAGCCAAATATCTATGCTAAAAGTTCATTTTTTATATTAACTTTTTTACACAGTTTGAATTAGCTGAGACATAAGTTTTGATTTTTATCCGTTAAATACGATCCGTTAAATACGATCTTTCATAATTTTACAGACTTCAAACCTGTTTTTGCTCACTGTTTTTGATTAAAAAATATTAAACCTGGCAAAAAAAGTGTAATTTTTCGGACTTCAAATATTCATAAAAAATTGTCATATCATTTTAGCAGACAAATGATTACATACTTGTGATTAGGAAGTCTAATACTATCAT
Organism: Dysdera silvatica; assembly: GCA_006491805.2. Lineage (NCBI taxonomy): Eukaryota > Metazoa > Arthropoda > Arachnida > Araneae > Dysderidae > Dysdera > Dysdera silvatica. Next base: position 113,778,148 of record QLNU02003225.1, on the reverse strand, counting down.
CTCCTATAGGTCTGATCTCAAAGTTCAGTGAACAGCGAAAGGGGTTCCTTTGTAAGTTTAGTATGTAAGATGATGTATATGATGATGATGATAATGTAAAATTGAGCTACTAATACGTGGGTGTCAAATTTATTTGTAATAAAAATTCCCCACGAAAAACTCACAAAAATCTCGCCCGGGTGGCTTTGTGTGTTGACCAATATTTGGCTTAACTTTTTATGTGTGTGTGGAGGTAATTTTCACAGAATTTTTAAAAATAATATCGTAATTAATATTTGCGCATAAGAACAAACAAATTTTGGGATTTCAGCTTCCGCCTCTCCAGATTTTCAGACAGTATTATTAAGTACACCACGTAAAACGCGTTTGGAATTATCATTTTTGTGAAAGTTGTTTGTGTTCCCGTGTCATAAAATTTTTATGTCAAAATAGACATGAAGTTTCTAAAATTTTGAATTAGAGAGTCTCTTTTTTAAGATTTTCAAATTTGGAAAATCTTATTTTTGAACTGTCGACAGCAGCCCCATCCCCAATAGATGTAAATAATATTTGCATGAAATGTAAAATTCGATCATTCGCTTAATTCCTAGAGACCACTCTTCCTGAATTTCTGTAAAATATGCTCACTTGATGTCTGTAGGTAGGCTACTTTCGCTTAATTTCTAAAGAATACTTTATCTTGATTTTCATAGGACAATCTAGCTTAATTTTTGTAGGACATGCAACTTAATAACCACATAGGATATTTCCAGTTAATTTTGGTAGGGCACGTTCACTCTTAATTTTTACAGAACATTTTATCTTGATTTCCATAGGACAGTCTAGCTTAATTTTTGTAGGACATGCAACTTAATAACCACATAGGATATTTCCAGTTAATTTTGGTAGGGCACATTCACTCTTAATTTCCATAGAACAATTTTGTTTAACTTTCAAAGGACACTTTTATTTAATTTCCATGGAATATTTTTGTTTAATTTTCAAAGGATACTGTTATTTAATTTCCATGGAATATTTTTGTTTAATTTTCAAAGGATACTGTTATTTAATTTCCATGGAATATTTTTGTTTATTTTTTATTGGACACTTTCATTTAATTTTTATAGATCGTTTTCATTTAATTTTTATAGATCGTTTTCGTTTAATTTCCATAGGACACTTTCACTTAATTTTCATAGAACATTTTCGTTTGATTTTCATAGGACACTTTCATTTAATTTCCATGGAATATTTTCATTTAATTTCCATGGAATATTTTCATTTAATTTCCATGGAATATTTTCCTTTAATTTCCATGGAATATTTTCCTTTAATTTCCATAGAATATTTTAACTTAATTTTCATAGAATAATTTCCATAGAATATTTTAACTTAATTTTCATAGAATAATTTCCATAGAATATTTTAAATTTCTAGAATAATTTCCATAGAATATTTTAATTTTCATAGAATATTTTTCATTTAATTTTCATAGAATATTTTATTTAATTTCCATAGAATATTTTCATTTAATTTTCATAAGACACTTTCGTTTAATTTCGATAGAACATTTTCATTTAATTTTCATAGGGCACTTTCACTTAATTTCCATAGAACATTTTCGTTTAATTTTCATTGGACATTTTCACTTAATTTCCGTAAGAATGGTATGAAAAATTGCAAACTGAAAATTCTACCGACAAACGCAGCGAGGAAAAGCTAATTGATTTATTAAAGATTTTAAACTGTTTTTTTTAATCTTTGGAAGGGGTATCGATGTAAATTTTTTTCACAGTACCGGTTCTTTTTACTGTTGCACCGAGCAAAATTGCGGTCGCCTTTGACAATGCTTAATACACCTTGACTGATACAATGCTAATCTCCCGTGTTGCCAAGGTACAAAGCGCCCTCGTGTCGTAATTTTGGATCTTATTTGTACATGAACGATTCAATGCTTCGGGGATCGTTGTTAAACCTAAATAAATTACGTCAAGGTCGCACGTCTTCAATAGAGTTAAAAAACCGGTGGCTTATAGTATTTGCAATGACATAAAATATAGTAAAATAATAAAAGTTCTGGTTACGGAAAAAACTAGAACAACTTTCCCTGGTCATTTACAAACATATGGGACATCCAGAAGCAAATGTCAAATTCAAGTTTCCATCTTATTTTCTCCTTTGGCTTTATACCTATATATGTTATTATCTTCTAAATATAGCATTTATAGAATTATAGTATACTTTTCTTATTGCATGCCACTATTAATATTATCTCTCTTTCTCTCTATATAATGAATAAGTCCGATATATACTTTGGTTTCCATAAATTAAGCAACAAATGGAAAAAACGTGATAACTCATAAAATATACAACCAATTTGGATGAAATTTGGTGAAAATCTTTATCATACCATATGTAACTAAAAAATGTAAGAACATGTGATACAAAGCATTTACATTTTGTATAAGCTATATAAATAAAAAAAAGTCAGAAATACAGGTGTCACAATGAAATAGTAAAAAGTATCTCAATACAAAATGTGGTTACCTCAAACAGTAATACAGGCCCGACAGCGTTGTTCCATGCTGCTAACGATGTTGTCAATAAGCTCCGTGGGTAGCAATGCCCATTGTTGGCGCAAAGCAATTCTAAGCCCCTGCAGAGTTAAGGGAGGGGGTGGAGGCCAGCAACACGCCTCTCGAGAGCATCCCAAACATGCTCTATGGGATTTATGTCGGGAGAGCGTGCTAGCCATTGCATTTCGATTATAGTCTCTTCTTCAATTTACAGCTGCACGAGACAAGCTGTGTGAGGGCGGGCATTATCTGCCTGCAGTACAAATGTATCGCCAATAGCAGCCGCATACCGTTGAACAACGGGGTCCATGATCTCGTCTCTATACCTCTGAGCCTTAAGGTTGCCATGAGACAACACATAGAGGGCAGTACGTCCGCCTAAAGCTACGCCTCCCTATACAGGCAAAGTACCTCCACCATATGTGTCCCTTTCCTGCATAAGAGAGGGCTGATATCGAGTACCAGCCTCTCTCCAGATGAAAATTCATCGAGAATCACTCTGCAAAGCAAATTTCGACTCATCCGTGAAAAGTATGGACCTCCACTGATTTCGAGTCCAGTTCTCATGCGTACATGCCCAATTCATACCTCCCCCTCCTGTGGCGAGAAGTTAAGAGCATGTATAATACTGGTCGCCTAGCGTACAGTCCTTCTTCATGTAGCCTTCTGCGTACAGTCGAAGCTGATACAGTCTTTCCTGCAGCTTCAGCAAGCGCAGATCTGAGATGAGTCAGAGTAGCAGTCCTGTTTCGCCTTGCAGAAAGCCGTAAGTATCGGTCATCTGAGGAGGTCATAACCCTTGGCCTACCTTCGCTGTATCTTCGGGAGGCTGAATTCCTGGTTCGGAACTGTTGCCACACTCTGCTGACCACAGAATTGTCGATGTTCAGCCATCTTGCAACGTCCGCCTGCCGTTGACCAGCTTCAAGTCTGCGTATAGCTGCGTAATGTAATTCTACTGGCAAATGACGTTTCGACGTCATTTTTACAAATTGGCTATCTCGAAATCTTTTCATTCACCATCGCACATTAATTGGCGACTCACTGCAAAACAGCTAGTTTTAAGCTTTTTCGCATTTGCATAAATCAACACCAGCGCCACTCGTTTGCATCCTGTATATCGATGCTACATGCCTTTTCCAGTAACATACGCAAATTCCGTGCATTTTGAACTACATTTGGCCAAATTATCACGTTTTTTTCCATTTGTTGCTTAATTTATGGAAACCAGTGTAGATGAAATTATAAGTTTATTCTCGTTTTAAGATCACTGTTTGCTTGGCCAGCTCAGTCATTCTATGTTCTCGTAAAAAATGAATGCATATATTTTAATGCGCACTTATATACACACATATGTATATTAACACGCGTGTTACAGTACACACACCAGGGCTGTAGCCAAACCGGGGCTAGCCCCTGCTGGCCCCTTTGGCTACATCAAACTATTATAGATATAATATATACATCATTATAGATATAATATACAACATTATAGATATAATATACATCATTATAGATATAATATACATCATTATAGATATAATATACATCATTATAGATATAATATACATCATGCTATTTATATATATAGAGAGAGAGAGAACAATCTCCTGGTGTTCTGTGCCCTATATGCCCTTTTGACTTGCCCCAGTCGCCCTTTCATCCTGTATACAGGCCTGACACACACACTGGAATATTTTTAGAAGAATTGTTGTATCTCTGGTGTCAATTTCAGGACGATCCCTCAATAACTTAGCCAGGAAGCAAGGTTTGAATACGAGAAAGGGTCGAACCATAAACTACGTTTCTCACAATATCAAGGCGCAAAAACGTGAAGGCTCCACCTTCCCTCTCCCTTTTTTCCCGCGCATTCGCTTCGAATACAAGGAAACGCGACCTGTGGTTGAACAGTGAATTCAGGTTTCTTTTTTTCCTTGAGGCCACGGGCCCTTATCGGGACCTTAAGCCTAGAAATATGGGGGCCCTCTCTGACTTAAGAAGGAGAAAAAACTTCACTATTAGTTTTGTCAGGGTCCGTCTGAAGCCCCGGTGGGTAAAGCAGAATTTATGTGTGTCTGACAATAGTCGAAGTCAAAGCAGGTGGGAGCAAAGGAACTTTCATGTTTTGTCGGTCCATGGTACAATCGTTATTAGACTTGGTTGAAATGTTCGACTGAGTGGACATTCCGTTTAAAATTACAGAATTGCCATGCAGATATATCTCTAATAAAAGCTATCAGCATTACTCATAAAAATGATGTAAACATTCCCTCCCCGTCCGAAGTAAAGGGTAAAATAGATATACAGTAAAACCTCTGAGTTGTGGACACCTCGAGATTTGATCATCGGTCCGCCATTCGATGGTGTCTTCTAATCGGGAGTGTTGGTAAAGGAGAAGCATTGGGACTAGAAATTAGTAAAGTGTCCGTTTGGTAGAAGTGACCATTATGCAGAAGTTTCCGCTAAGGAGGCTGCTGAATCTTATTTAGTTAATTCCATTGAGGAATTTACGGGAAAAGCAGAATTCGTGAAGAACGTTGGTCTAGTGATGTTTAGAAATACCGTATACTTCGAGTTTTTACGAACTACTGTGTGGCTTTCGAAAAGTATCCCATAGAACTAACGTTAATTCCCATTTACGAACCTTTTTAGGTGTCCATAATCGTTCGTAAAATCAAGAGTCCGCTCTACTAATTTATTGCGTAATATTGTGGAAATAAGTGTAATGAGTTTAATATATTCAAAATATTTGCAGGCCTGTAGCTAGACGCTTGTTACAGTCGGGGCTCTGAATGTTACAAGGGTCAGAAAGCTTCAGGAATGAAGGAATGAATTCAAATTTATAAACATTTTGTATATTTTATTAATATATTTAATAATACTAAATATACATTAAGTAGACTAATATATTTAAAATTAATAAATAAATTTCTTAAAATAAATTTTGCATTAAAAACTTATAAATTTTAGTATACCTCTCTATAATTTCTCTTATCCTTATCATAAAGCAGATAATGACGCAAACCTCTGTAAAAATACATTTCATACACAAGATATGTCGTAAAAAACTATTTTGAGTACATTTTCAGCGTCAAAAAACAATTTGCATTGTTATGTACAATTTTATACAAGACAAAAAATTTAAAATAAAATTCTGCAACAATTTAGTTTGTAAAAAAAAAAAAAATTCCAGGGGACTTAACCCCTAGTCATGGCTCTGAATATTTGTTTTCATCAAATCTACTGATATACACACACATATACGGATGGTTATAATTAAAGTGACCCCACTCTGATCTCTGTAGAACCCGTTCTACTCATCCTATTTTGATGAAACTTGGTATACACACTATATAGACCATGGGGAAGAGATTTCTGCAATAAAAAAATAGTTCAAATTTCAACCACCAGTTGGCGAATTCCACAAAATCTATGCAAATTAGTTAGACGTATAAAAGAACTTCATTCAGAGGCAGAAAATAATTCTGCATGTTGATTATGTTATTGTAAATCATGCTTTTACAAAAGAAAAATCGAGCTTTGCTGGGAAAACTTTTTTATCAGAATGGCAGCAATTGTTTAGCTGCACTGCGTGAATACCGTCGTTTAAAAGGACTGCGAAAAGGACCAATGTCGAAGAATGGTTTGAAGAAGGTGATTGCGAAATTTGAAGAGACTGGGGAATTGGGTGTGCTGCCAGAAAGAAAACTAGAGATCTATTGCGAAGGAAACAGTCGAAGAAGTCTCTATTGCTGTGGTTGACAAAGCCTCCAGTTCCCTCTACACTTCAGCGAGTGCTCGATCGGTGTTACGTGAGTTATCGTTACCTTGGTCTACAGTACGAAAAACCGTGCGATCCATTTTAAAATGGTGTCCGTATAAGATTCAGATGGTGCAAATGCTGCAACCTCAGGACCATCAAAAACGTATGGACTTCGCTGTCCGATTTTTAGCGAGAATGGCTGTTGATGACGCGTGGCCTTCGAATATTCTATGGTCAGATGAGGTGCACTTTTCTTTAGATGGTGCTGTGAATAATCAGAATTGTCGCGTATGGGGTGCCTCACAGCCCAATGTTCTGCACCAGCAGCCACTGCATTTTGATTACGCGGCTGCACGGTGTGGGTTCACTTTTGATTTTATCATCTGACTGTTTTTCTACGAAAATCTCACTCCTCAAGGCCTTAAAAGTGCTCTATCGCGAGTGCGCGATACTGTGAACTTCTTTAAAAGCAAGTCATTCCTGCTTTACAGGAACGGCAATGTTTGCAGACCACTGTCTTCGTGCAAGATGGAGCAACTTTCCACATTGGACGACAAATCAAGGAACTGAGTTGTGCTAACTTTGGCGAGGATTGTGTAATATCCAGAGCTTTTCCGAACACTTGGCCTTCTCGTTCACCGGATGATAATGTCCCTGTGATTTCTGGTTGTGGAGATTTCTAAAAGATCGTGTTTATGGAAGAGGAATTAGGACTCTGCCTGATCTGAAAACCAGCATTACAAGCCATGTTGCTGCAATCCATCGAGGTTTCCTTCGCGCTATTGAACATGCTGTAATGCGCTTTCAACACGTGACTGGCGTAAATGGAGCGCATGTTGAACAACTTCTGTGACTGATTAAAGTTTAATGGTTCTTACATGAATTCTGACCTTTTTTTCTCAATTTTTTGCCCTCCTTTAGAGGCCACAATCACCCTAGTGGTCGAAATTTGAACTATTTTTTAATTGCAGAAATATGTTTCCCATAGGCCATATAGCGTGTATACCAAGTTTCATCAAAATCGGATGAGTAGAATGGGTTCTGGAGGGGTCTGAGTAGGGTCACTTTAATTATAACACCCTGTATATATATATACCGGGTGATCCAAATTAAACAGGAGGTGTTTAGACCTCTCTGTAGAGAAAACTACTCTGTCAATTTCACCCAAATTTCATACACATGCTCCCCTGAGTATGCGGTTTCGATTTCTGAAAGAAAAATTAAGTTTTTTCACCATACGAGGACTCCGTCATGAAACTTACTTTACCAGATCGCGCGTTACTTGTTAAGCTCTTTTATCAACGAAATAACAATGCTTCTGCGGCACTTAAAGCATTTCGACAGGTAAAAGGTTTACGCAGAGGCACTCTCACAATTACAAATCTTCGAAAAATGGTCTTGTATTTTGAGGAGACTGGAACATTCGCCATTAAATCAGGACGAGGCCGCAAACCAACTCGAGTGCAGCAAATTGAAGAAGTTGCAACTGCAGCAGTGGAGCAAGGAGCAGCAAGTGCACATGGTAGCAGTAGTGCACGTGCGATATCACGGGAATTGGACATGCCATATACGACAGTGTGGAGAGTTATGAGAAATGTCCTGAAGTTTTATCCATATAAGATAGCCCACACTCAGCAATTGCTTTCTGGTGATAATGACGTGCGGAAAACATTTGCTTTGATGTTCATTGCTCGGATGACAGTGGATGATGAATGGCCTTGGCAGATACTGTGGAGTGATGAGGCCCATTTCCACTTGAATGGCGCTGTAAACACATGTAACTGCCGTATTTGGTCTGACACAAATCCCCACGTTCATCAACAAATTCCGTTGCATGCTCCAAAAGTGACAGTGTGGTGTGGCTTCACCTCATCTTTCGTCATTGGTCCTTACTTCTTTGAAGAAAATACGGCCTCGGGGCCAATGACATGTTCTGTTACTGGCTCTAGGTATGCATTTATGCTCCGGAACTTTGTCATTCCTTTGCTTCAACAGAGAAATTGTCTTGACACTACAATTTTCATGCAAGATGGTGCACCCCCGCACATCGCGTTGCCTGTTCAAACATTATTACGGCAAAACTTTTCGGATGACAGAGTGATTAGCAGGTCATTTTCAACATCTTGGCCGCCTCGGTCACCCGATCTTAACCCTTGTGACTTTTGGCTGTGGGGATATTTAAAGAGCTGCGTTTATAAAGGCAATGTTCCGAACTTAGCAGTCTTAAAAGACAGAATTTCGCAACATGTATCCCACCTCCAAGCGAATGAGTTACGTTCTGCCGTGGAATGTGTTGTGCATCGAATGCAATTTCTAGAGCAAAGAGACGGGGGACATATCGAGCCGTATCTGTGATGATAGTGTGGTTCCACATATGATAGCAATAAAGTTATTGCACAAATCTTTTTTTAGTCATACCTACTATCCTACGGTATACTGTAATTTGTAGTTAATTTCATGTGATTGCAATAAAGGTTATTGCATGTTAAAACACTTTTTCGTTGTTAATATTAATAAATTGCCTGCTCCGCAGCGCCATTTCCTTCCCTAGCGGCCGAAATATGAACTCAATTTTTTTTCTTTCAGAAATCAAAACCGCATACTCAGGAGAGCATGTGTACGAAATTTGGGTGAAATTGGCCAAGTAGTTTTCCCAACAGAGAGGTCTAAACACCTGTTTGATCTGGATCACCCTGTATACATATAGAACTACCGCCTTCGAGTCCACTGGATTGGATTCGACTCGCGTTAAGCTCTAATTAATAAGCGTGAACGTGGCTTGGGTCGGATATCACGTTAAGCAATCGATCCCATCTCCTATGACTCACATTAAAACGTAGAGCATACAAACGTATCTGATGGAGCAATTACATTTAGGGATAAGGAAAAGAACCAGGGGCGGACTTGGCCGCCGGCCCCCGGACCGATGCGCCCGCATGAGCAATAGGACTCGCGTCTCTGAATGGACAAGGATTCGCGCCTTCCCGTAATCCAAGGTATGCGCCCTTTGAGAGGACCCAGTCCGCCCCTGAAAAGAACTACTCACATAATAATTCAAAATGATTTTAATTAAAGGAGGATTTTAAAGATTCTATTTCTTTAAATTAAAAGTTAAAAAGTATGAACGTATTAATTTACTTTTGATTTTGATTGAAGATACAAAATTTGCTGCTGTCTTCGATGATTTTATCAAAATATTATATATATATATTAAGTTTACACAATATTATATATTAAATTAACGCAGTATTAATTTTAGCTAACATTTCGACTTGGTCTGTGAATGTTTTCATTGAAATATCAGTTTAAACTCGTAGTTTTTTAGAATAATGTGTGCTCATAAACGGGTGCTCAATGGATAGAAAATTTTGCTCGTATAAGAAGGGTGACTGTTAAAAAAGGGATATTTTTTATTGCTAAAGAGGTTCTTGCCGAGAAATTTTTATTTAACCGTAAAAGCGAAGTGACCGTACTTTCGATGTGTCCATCAAGAAAAATTTTACTGCACTTCGTTTTTAAATCTACGTTTCACTTTGAAGTCTCGTATATCACAAACCGGAACGTCAAATGAAACGTCTGAATGAAACGTCAAATCTTTGATAAAATGAGATTCTGAAAATGGCTTTGATTTGCAATATTTTACGCCATAAAAGACAATGTTAAAACATACAACGAATGCCTTTTTTATTATTTATAGTAAATATAAAATATAAATATAAAATATAAAATATAAATATAAAATATAAATGTAAAATATAAATATAAAATATAAAATATAAAATATAAGAGTATAAAGTATGGAAGTATAAAGAATGTAAATGTAAAGGGAAATATGAAATGTAAAATTATAGTTACATATAAAGTTGTAATCAGCAGCACAAGAATAAAAACGAATAGCTTTATCTGTCACTGTACGAAAAAGTTTACTCGAAAAAATTGAACTATTTAGAATGACATTTAAAAATGCATATTATAAATCAAACTTTTCTGTGGAATCTGAGCGTTTTTCTATTTTGTAATAATTAAATTTTAGTAAATGTTTTCGGAAGTCTTCTAAACTTAAACAAGTTTATTTCATTTAGTATTTTCATCTCATCGTATAAATTAAAGTTATTCGACCATAAAAAACCGAATTCTGCACAATATTATAATATAATATATAATATTAATATAATTATAATATATAATATTAATATAATTATAATATAAAGAATATAATTATAATATAATATAAAATATAATTATAATATAATATAAAATATAATTATAATATAAAATATAACTATAATATAATATAAAATATAATTAAAATATATGTCAGAAATCGTACACAGGATACTTTTACACAGTATACTGTGATCTGACAATTTGGTTCAATAATTGATTGATTGTTTGGCTTTTTTATGGCGCAAGAGCATCTGGGCTATACTCCGTCAATCAATTAAGCTTTCACTTTCTTTTTGGTTTTACGGCTCAAAGACTACAGTGGTCATGCTGCGCCGGGACCTACTGTTTTCCGAGGAATCCGAACCTCTTAAGGCCTAGGGAACCAAACCCCGGACTACAGTGAGCAGTGCGATCTTTATGAGATCTCTGAGTAAGCGTTCTTTGCACTGCTGGGAGTCGAACCCGGATTAGCGGCGCACTAGGAGAACGCGTTACAACACTGCGCCACCGCAGGGCCAATCAATTAAGATAGTTCAATAAAATATCCAATTTTTTTTTCCTGATTCAATTGTGAGAATTGGAATTATAAGACTCGTATCAGATCCTCACGCTTACCACACATGTCAAATTTTCGTTCAGTAATAGTACTTGAAATTATAAAACAAATACAGTAGAACCTGTCTAAACTGACCATCTTTGGGAGTGGACCGCAGTGGTCGCCATATAGAGGTGGTCGCTACACACTACAGGCTTTGATATAGGTATGACTGAATTCACCAGTTCTCTTTCTTATAAAAAGTAGTCACTTTACTCAGGTCGTCGTTTTACCAAGTTCCACTGAAGTTAAGACTTGCTGTAGATAATTGTAAGTTGGCGCAGTGTTAACTCGTTTACCTAGCGTGCCGTTAACCCGGATTTGGGTCCTGACGGTGGGGAAAAAATCCGGATGCTTACTGATTATCCGCTCACTATAGCCCGAAGATCAATTCTATAGGCCTGTGATTTTCAAGCAGTTTAGTCCTGTGCTGCCCTTTACACCTACTGTGTAGGTCCAGTCCCTCCCCACTCCCCCCTCTCTCTACAGAATAGTACAGTAAAACCTGCCTAAAGCGACTACCTTTGAGATTAGACCGCAATGGTCATCATAGACAGGTGGTCACAATACACGGTAGATTTTGGGATGGGCATGACTAAGTCCCCATCATTTCTCTCTTATAAATGTGGTCACTTTATTCAGGTGGTCAAATCAATTTACAAAGATGGTCACTTTACCAAGGTGGTCGCTGTACCAGGTTCCACTG
>QLNU02003225.1:113743714-113763648 GCA_006491805.2 Dysdera silvatica | reverse complement strand
TAATGTATTGTGTCTGGTCCTATGATGACCTGATAGTAACGTGTTTAGCTACTATTCCAATAATTTAAGCTTTCTTTCAGTGCTTGCCGAGTTCTGTTTTCGACAGATCCGTAGCTTGAGGGTTTACTTTCTCAATCGAAAAGGGGTGGGATTCCTTGAAAAACTGCAGGCCCCTACACAATACAAACTTGATGGTTCTTGCACTATAAATGCAAACTTGGTGGTTCTTGCACTATAAATACAAACTTGGTGGTTCTTGCACTATAAATACAAACTTGGTGGTTCTTGCACTATAAATACAACCTTGGTGGTTCTTGCACTACAAATACAATCTTGGTGGTTCTTGCACTATAAATACAATCTTGGTGGTTCTTGCACTACAAATACAATCTTGGTGGTTCTTGCACTACAAATACAATCTTGGTGGTTCTTGCACTATAAATCGACAATAAACTCTAGCTCGAAAAATAGAAATACAGTGGAACACGGTACAGTGACCACCTTGGGAATTAACCACCTAAATAAAATAAACATTTGTTGTAAGAGAGAACTGGTGGGAATTTATCCTTGCCTATACCCAAGTCTGTCGTCTATGGTGACCACTTCTCTAAGACGACCATTGCCGTCTAGTCCTAAAGGTGGCCACTTTAGACAGGTTCTACTGCACAAGTATATCTAATAGTACAGTTGGCCACGATAAAACGAATATTGACGGTTCTAGCCAGGGGCGCAGCAATACAAAAATTATGGGGGATACTCCAGCAAGGCTTTAAATAAGTTAAAGCAATTCAGCGATAAGAAATACAATGTTCTTTGTTATCTAAAGGGGGTAGAGTTCCCCCGAGCCCCCTTTTTATACGCCACTCGTTGCAGCAAATAATAGTATTCAATTAAGAGAATTATTTGTGGTTATGCGGGGAAAAAAGCACACAGCAACATATGTGTACTTGAATGTATTAGTACACTGGTATTGACTTTATACATACTTTACATGAATTGGTATTGAAAAGAATAATACTATGTATAAAAATAAATATTATTTTTATACAAAGTAATTTTTTAATATTTTATTATTAGATTAATTCTAATTAATATTTTATTATTAGATTAATTTAATTAATATTTCATTATTAGATTAATTTAATTAATATTTCATTATTAGATTAATTTAATTAATAATATTTTATTATTATATTAATTTAATTCATATTTCATTATTAGATTAATTTAATTAATATTTTATTATTTTTATACATAGCAATTTAATCTACTTTTGGTAAAAAAAAAGAATTATAGACTACCAATCACTTGCTACATTACTTATTATACAATAATTTTTGCCACCCACGTATTAATTATAGCTCAAACTAGAGCTTATGTAATTTTGGAGAAAAAGAGACGCTTTCCCCATCCTGGATTCGAACCAGGGTCCCTCCGCATTACTTATGCCGACAGAAATCTACTTCAGCTTTTGTATCCCACTCCTTGGTAAAAAGACCACTATAAAAGATTATTTCCTAAAGCGGGAAAATATAGCCTAACTTCTGTGGGAATAATTTTGGTTCTAATAGATTTTATTATTATATAAAAGATATTTTCAATTATCCGTAACATAATTAAGTGGGACCGACTGCACTTTCTATGAGTATGATTGATAGGACGGCTCATGGCCAATCAGAGTTGAAAACATGACTTCCTGTCCAATCAACGAAGTTAACCAATATCTGGAGCAATAGGTTTCCGAGAGGTTGGCCAGTTTTGAAACTAGCTGCGTGAAGTAGGTCTGGGTGGTGTTAATCGCTTGAAATGGTACCCATGCTCTGTTCAGCGATAAAAAGAAAAAAAAATTCACCATTATGTTGCAGTCAGGGACTCAGTGGTCGGAAAGAATAAAATGATGGATGTTAAAAAAAAGGATTATGATTCAATGATGCTGAAATTATGTTCATGATGATGAATTTATGATTATTAAAATTAATAGCAATAAGATGAAACTGGGTAAGGATTATTATCATCATTTCACTTAAATCTCAAACTAAAACCGCTCATGTGATATTGCCGTTCACACTGCATAGATATAAATTTTAAATGTATGTATTATAAGGCCTTGAATAAATGTGATATAAACTTTTGAATATATATGTGATATAAAGTTTTGAATATATGTGACACAAAATTTTTTTTTTTCATTTTATTTTATTTTTTCCAGATATTTTTACCCTTCCCTGCTATAACGCAATAAAAAATTCGTTCCATTTACTGTGTCTAACAAAAATTGTAAGAAATTGTCTCTAGTGCTTATTCATTTTTATTTTTTTTAATTTTCTTTAGACCAATACAACAGGAGAATACAAACAAAAATATATTTTACAAAACAACACGTGACTTTGGATTTTCTCAACAACAATCGACAATTTCCAGGAGCTTGCCATGACAGTTTCATAACAAATTAATCGCTGATACAGCTGCGAGCATATCATGATACAAACGAAATATTTAATACTATATATCGAAAGATATATATATAGATATCTACTTCTTAAAATTGAAGAAATTTTAATTCTCATTAATATTACTGGCACATAATAATTTGTACTTCATTTTTTTCGCTATCTCTGGACCTGTAAAATGGTGTGAATGTGAACTTAGAAAATTCTTGAAGACCAAAATATACTTCACCACTATTCAAAACATGATGCGGGAAAAATAATTCACAAAGAAGCATTTTAATCATAAAAAAGGGAAAATAATGACTAATAATAATTGGAAAGGGACATAGAAATTTGACATTGTTTTGGGATAGTATTTTTCTTCTCAGGTTTTTTAATTTCGTAACAAACGTTCTTTATTGCAAGGAAAATGAGAAAATGAACGCAGTCATTATTTTTAGTCATTTTCTCTGAGGACAATTTTGATGACAAAGTTTTCATATCCTACTCAATAATACTTTATACCACGTGACGATAAAATAATTATGAGCTCGTTTTTACATGACCAATTCCGCATCATCCATCCCATCCGCGTAATTATTTTCAAATTAGTCAGCAAATCACTTTTGCATAAGAAAAATTTTTAAGAAAGTGAATAATATATTTTTCTTCTTGATAAAAAATGTCAATTTGGGATTTGAAAAAAGCTTCTTGATAAAAAATGCCGGTATGGTATTTGAAAGCTTGTTAAGAAAATATCACTCGAGGCTAGTATCAACATATACATCATTCCATGTTTAAGAAAAAAATAATACATATTCGAAGAACATAAATTCAGAATTCAAATTGTTGCGCATATTTACTTTATGGTTTTAGTAATCAAGCTATAACTCACCGAAGATAAATAAGTCATATTTTATTTATTTCCCTCTCCTCCCAATCTTAATTGAAATGAATTAATCTAAAATTAATTGAAATCATTAAATGCAATAGTAGATCCGCCATCTTTCTCTACTCGCATCTTTTAACACATAACTCTGTTTACGTCTACGCCAAACAAACCCTGCATTTTTCTTATAATGTTTTACCAAAAGCACTTTATGTGAAACGAAGGCGTTTATATGAATTGAGAATTTAAGTTAATTTTAGTCGAAGTTAAAAACGAACTTTATTTCTTGGAATTTCTGCTAATGTAATACCTAATCTCTTTAATATTATACCTAATAAAATAAAATAAGCAGCATAGGTGTAGCCAGGGATGGGGGGGTCGTAAGCCCCCATTGAAATGCAAATGTGTGTACTTAACATAGGAATATATGAGTTGTAGCTCTGTAACTCCCCCCCCATTAAGCCTATAACCCCCTTATGAACTTTCTGCGTACGTCTATGCAAGTAAGTATAACTAAAATTGAACTAATGCAACATAATAATATATGCACTATGAAAAGATATTTATAGAAGCCAGAACAATTTCTAATATCGGAAATTAAAACTTAGAAAATGCTTTTTTTTTTTCAAATTGATTCAAAGTTGACCAAAAACCTGACAATGTGATAAATTGTAGAAATGTACAGCAGAACCTCCGTAAAACGAAACTTTGCGGCGAAAAAATTTGTTCGTTTTTAAAGCATTCCTAAAGAATATGCTCGCATTAGCAAATTATTCATTTTTTACTTGAATTCTCAGGACATGGTTCATGTTAAAAGTAATTCATGTTAAGCTTGCTTCGGCTGATGAGGTTCGACTGTAGAAACAAGTTTAATAAAATAGAATAATTTTTCGGCGCCCGTGGCGAAAGGAACCCACGATCTCTTAATAAGCAATCAAGTGCTTTTTCCCCGTGTTCGATTCCCACCAAGTGTCGAGAAATCATTTTTTTTTCTTTACGAATAATCTGTCCTCTAATATTACCCTGTCATTTTCTACAGTTAGAATCTATTTACTTTAATAAGTTTAATTTTTGCTTGTACACTAATAAGAATTTTATTTTTTTTATTACCCAATTTCAGTTGTTTAACTTGATTATTTTCAAATTAAGTGCATTCCTTCTATCAGAATTGTAGAAAATTGGTGCAACTATCTCCATTGTCCAGAGAAATTACACCCCCATCTCTCATTCATGATGAAAAATTGCACAGTATGATAGTAATAAATTGAAATAGTATTTCTTCGAGAAACAATATCTTTTACCTTATCTCACGTAATATTGTTTTCGCTGAAAAGTAGCATTTTATGAATGAAATCGTAATATATAGCATCAAGCCTGTAGCCAGGACGAAGGGGCGACTGGGGAAAGGTAAAGGTCATATGGTGTAGAGCGCACCCATGAACCCACGAATATAAATAAAGTCATTGTCAGAAGTAGTACAAAATTTAGAAATTATATCACTACACATTCAAATAAATTTTACCCTCTTCTTCTGACTTTTTTTTAGTTTATTGCAATTACAAATACTGTTATATAAGCACATATCAAGGATTGTATTTTAAATTTTACAGGGGGGGGTGGGGAATTGGGTAGGAGAAGAAGAATTATATAAAAACAGCTTATACAAAGACACATAACAGTTTTATACATTATTAATTTTTAATAATTTTCAATATTTTAACATTGTGTTATTATTGTTTTATATCTATACAAATAGCTTGACGAGGAACCTACAGCCTCGCTTCTGTTAGTCCCGGCTTGGATACAGGCCTGTATAGCATAAAGATTAACTCTCAAAATGTATTAGTATTGAAAAATCGCACCAGCTATATATAAATGATTAAAAATAAGTGAATTTGTGATGCTTCAAGGATGGGGGGGGGCTAAACGGGTGACGTAATATTCTAGGACTTCCATGCATAAAAGTTGAAAGATTCATAAAAGGGTTTCTTCATATAGAACCATCAATGTATGTGGAAATAGTTTTTCTGTGTAATGAACAGGGGCTTTAATCAGGGGGTTGATTAAAATTTTAATAGACGAAAGTTCCACATGGAGAGGTTCTAGTGTATGTTAAAAAAATACTGTAGGCGAAATGGCTTCCTTCTCCTCCTTTAAATACCAACCATTTGTCACTGAGGGCTTGAGTGATGGCAAAATCGTGAACAAACTCATTTCAAATCGAATGCACATCGTCTTAACTTGCGAAAACTACACTTCTTTTTCTATTACAAACACAACGCAATGAAACATACATGGGTACACTTGGTAGCCTTGCACACACCGAAACTGTACAATCTGTACCAATATCACACAGCACAATCAGTGTCTGGAACAGAGAGCTGAAGATATGTACTTCACACACACAAACATATACAGTAAACAGAGAATTTCTATACCTAGTTTATATTACACTTCTGTTCGTCGTCGTCCATCGCGCACGTAAAAATTAATACAATCAACCCGATTGCACAGCCTTCGTTAACAAGAAACGTAATTAACAGTAAATGATGGAAACCGAATATAATGAGCCTCTTCAATCCGACCACCTCTAATAGTCATTCTCGGAAACTGCCAGTTACAAACATAACCGGCCGTGGTCACTTTAGAAAGGCTTCACTCTATTTATAACTTATGTGTTACTGCCTTACTTCAAACTTAAACTATCCCTCTTTCGAAAAAATTACAAAATTTTACAAATTAAAACTAATCACTTAAAATAAACGATGTGTATCATAATTTCATATGTCTTCTATTAAAATTAAAATATAATTACTTTTTTTGAGCACTTACATAAAAAATTTCGATATTCCATTTCGCATTTGGAAATAATACTAGGATTTTTGTATTTTATATTACTTTTTAATTTCAGTAGATACACGAATAACAAAATTAATAATAATAATAATTGGCCTTCATTAATTTCTGGATTATACGGAATAGAATTCGGGACAACATAACTCGAAAGATGAGAAAAATGCTGTCAGCATTTTGGAACATTTCAAAATCTTGTCTCAGATGCGGCTCAGATGATCACTTCAACGCCCCTACGGTTTGACCATTGGTGGTTGCAGCGTTAACAGTGTTGTTATTATTCTGATTATTCTCCGCATTCCTCTGACTGTTTTTCTTACTCTTCATCCTCCTGTTCTGAAACCAGATTTTGACCTGCCGCTCGGTGAGGTTGAGGTTCCGGGCGAGCTCCCAGCGTTTCTGCTTCGACACGTAGGCATTGAACAGAAATTCCTTCTCCAACTCCAGCGTCTGAAACTTGGAGTATGGCTTGCGTTTCTTCCTCACGGTCACGTTGCCCGTCCACTCCAGCGGATTGGTCACCGAGGCGTCTGTCACTATGTAAAACAAACAAAATCAAAGATTGAATAAACAATAAGATCTCACGTCTGCTGTGCCCATAGCGGGCAACAAATTCGTCAGAAAACTCTCACCAAGGAATCAATTCACGTAAAATACAAAGCAATCCTCACTTTAAAAGCTAAATATCACGAAACCTTAATATTTATAAAAACATTAATATAGAACTTCAAATTCCCCATAACATCAAAAGTTTAATAAAACGTTAGGGGTGCCAAAAACCCAATCTATCCCTACTGAATGATTTTTCAAACACACCATCTCAAAATTTGTCTGCAGGGTGTTACAGTGGCAGCAGGTTTGGTTGCCGTGTATGTTGCCAATCCTGGTTTATTGTATTTGTTTATTTGATAATTTTGGTTTATTATACTTATTTATTTATTTATCAATTTGTTTACAAGGCAATCTATGCCCTGGGGGGAATTGGGGTGGGGGGAAGCAAGCAATTACCGGCTTGACAGGCCCTAACTCCCAAGTTTGACCAGGCACTCGGCGTTTGCCGGGGTTTTGTTTCCTGCTGATGGCTGGTACGTGGTTTGCTTCTCTACGCAAAAGAAGTTTAAATTCTACAGGAAATTGCTGGAGCTGGCGCAGCATGACCCCAGCTGTTCATACGCTATGAACCACAAACAAACAATATCAAAGTTAGCTACAAAATATAGCTCAGAAGTGTTATTTTTTCCAACCCGAAATCAAAGCTCAAATAGAAGAAAACTAAATTTTTACACTATCCTCTATATTGAAATTTGAAAGCATAATCTTGTTATTTGATGTATTAATAAAAGGCACAAATACTGTATCATATTTTATTTTAACATTCGTTAACTGTATTTCAATATGTAATTAAAATTTTTTAAGTCCAATGTGTTCCATTTTCTTAATTTATAAACTTCATTCTTGAGAGGGGGGTTCATAAACTTCACTAGTGCGTAAGGAGGTCCATAAATTTCACTAGTGTGTAAGGAGGTCCATAAATTTCACTAGTGTGTAAGAGGGGTCCGTAAGTTTCACAAAAGTGTGAGAAAGACCCATAAGCTTTATTAAAATGTTAGAGGGGTCCAAAATGCCCTGAATTATACCAGTTTACTAAATATTATTTTAATATAAAAAAAATCTGATTTATAAAAATTATATAATGGCATGTAATTAAAACGTTAAGTTTTGTGTTTCGTGCGACGTACATAAAAGTTATTCTCTCAAGAGCGAGATATTTTTAAAAGAATAACAGCTCGTAATGTACAAATACAGCATTGAAATCCACACCATCATAGGCAACTATGTTTAAAGTAAAATAATAAAGTAGCATTTTTGTTATTATTAGACGACGAAATGTAAAAAATAAGAGATATAATGAAGAGAAATGTTTTCATTTGTGATTTGGTATATGCTACGACGGGACATGATGAGTTGAATATCTCTGTTTGTATTTTATGTCCAAGCAACTGTCCAATGAGTCAACTGAAGCGGGTCTGCCGGCTTAACGTGGCCTCCTAACCACTGGATGCTTACAAACAACCAGGCTCATTGGGGATCGAACTCAGGCCCATGATTATAAAAGCCGTCGTCGGTATGTCTAGAAGTATGAGCTGCAGCGTAGCAATTTGAAAATTATGTGGGAAGGCTCAAATAGCTTTAAGAAGGTGAAATTTCAGGTGATTCTTTCTGCGCTGAAGAAAAATGTGACTTCATATCCGATGAGTAGAGCCTACCCCTCCTTGGTCCCACTTTTCTACTACGGCACTGGGTTTGGGAATAACACGTGAATTTCGAGGACTAATCCCGATAAAATTTAAAGTTGGCGATTAAACTACAAAACTCTAATCACTTTTCATTAATTTTTATCCTAATTAGATAAGAAAAGGTTTAAATTTTAAAAAAAATTATCGTTTGTTGTATTAATAAAATTAAATGCTATGAAATTTAAAAACAGAAGTGTTTTGTTTTTTTTTCAAAATTAGAGAAATATGCAAACGGAGGCAATAAAGAGCAATAAATAAAAGGCTCCATAGATAATTATAATTATTAATTAGCCATCGTGTGTGATGAATTATGGATTCATAAAAATGGTTAAATAATAAGGCTACACTTAATAATCGATTTATTAAAATAATTTCAAAATTCTCACATACTCTCTATCTATATCAATATAGTTATTTGTACTTAAATCATTAAATGAAACGGCATGTTTAAGCAAAACACTTTTTGGGGAGTATCCCCCTGAAGAACTCCCCCTCCAAATTATGATTTCTAATTTCATACAAATTCTTATTCGGAACAAACATTTGATGATCTTAGTAGCTTTTCATCCTCATTTCTAAATACTATTATTCATTGCACCTATACCACTATATATTTTTATTTTAGATAATATTTAAAAAAGTAGAATAGCTTTAATATTAATTAAAATAAAATTAAGAATTGTTAAAAATTATAAAGTGAAATAATAAAAATATAAAAGTCTCTCATAAAAATTGTTAATTTTCTTTTCATTAATTAGTTATGTATATATATATATACAGTCGAACATACTTAATACGAACACTGCTAAACCGAGAGTACGGTTAAAACGAGCAATCAGCGCGTTAAGTTTGGTTCGCTATTCAACCACATTAAGAGGTTCACGCTTTTTATGAATACAGAAGTAGAATCTCGGTTAATACGAGAAAAATACCTTTTCAACTTTAATGCGATTTTTTCGTCTTTTCCGACGAAAACGGAGGAAAAGAAAATGTCGAGATAAACGAGATGGACAAATGAATATGTCAAGCAAACAACCAAACTGATTTTTTCAATAACTATTGAGGTGAAATTAAGCGAAATGAGACCATATGTGTATTTATTTACAGTGTAATAAAAATAGACCCCATATAGGTAAGGTTGAAAATTCTATGTTTATTAAATGATATAAAGTAAATCTTGCACTAAGGAAATTATCCAAGTTAATTCTAGTAATTATTTTATTATGTTTGTGCAGTTTGAAATTTTTATTCCTTTTACGGGTTTTGAGAGTAACAGTTAATAAGAGGAATTTTACATAAACTAAATTAAAATATATATATATATTTTAATTTAGAAAATTATTTTATTTCGTTTTAGTTGCCTTTTTTATTACTTAAAATAAGACAACTAATAGAATAAATAAAACAATTAAAACTTCTTCATAGAGCGTTAAATTTTTTCTCGTAGATAATTAAATAGAAACGCATTCTACATTTAAACAAAATACAGTATATACATATTGGCGACAACATATGCCGCCAAGATAGTTTATTGGATTTCAAGAAATTTACATGATGTTAATTTCCTCGTTCTAACATGCTAAAGTTTACCAAACTTTTAAACATACCAAAAAATTTAAATGCTCGTTATAAAATAGTGTGCGCTGATAATTAATTTAATATTACCATCCATTAATTATAAATATTAGATTAATAGTATCTCCGACAAATAACGGAGCACTAAATATTTAAAATATTCAGAGCACAGAATTACAGTAAAATAAGGGGTATTTATTTGCAGAGTTTTTTGTTTTTTTTTTCTTATTCATATTTTCTTCTTGTGACTTTTACCATATATTCCTTAAAAATATTTCATTGTAGAAAATTCTAAATGAAGGGTAAATTGTGAACCTTTTAGTATTTTTTTCCATGATTTAAAATTAATTATGTGTGCGCAGTTAATATCCCTTCATTAAAATTTAAAATATTACGAGTTTTAGATAGGTATAGGTCCGTTCTATAACAACCTGTCTCAGTGATAAAACCAGCCCTTTCTAAAACGCATTGAACGCTTGGGAAAAACAGGAGAAAAAGATGATCTCATCAAAAAACAATTCGGGGCCCTAAAAAACTCACTTTTGGCTTAATAAAGTGAAAGACATTGTTTTTGCGTTAAAAGACGGGAGGGCATAGCCTTGTCTATATCACTTTCGTCGAAGCCAGGGGGCCTCTACGTTTATGAGCATTTTATGTGCATCGGCAGCCAGAGAATACAACAGAAACTTAGGTTGAAACTTTCAGTCGCCCGAGCGCTAAAAGGCATGCCAATTTTATCATTAAACGCACTTTGCCGCAAAAGGCTTTGCGAACCCGCAGTAGTTTTGAACGCTATTTTATTTTTTCTTTCTCTTTGACACGTAAGTGTTGTTCTATTTTTCTTCCTTCTTCTTCTTCTTTTACTGTTTTTTCTTCTCTTTCCGAAGCAACAAGTCAGCTCAGGTCCAATGTGACTACTCAGAAGGGGAGAGGAAGTGCTGCTGATGAATACTTTGCAAAGGAAAATCAATATTCTAGATTGATTGATTGATTGTTAGCTTTTTATGGCGCAAGGCATCTGGGCTATACTGCGCCAAGAATAATATTCTAGAAATAGGATTATATCAATTTAAAAATTATTTGGGGGGGGGCTGAAGTAGAAGCTCACTTTAAAGAAGTGAATGTGGTTTTGGTAAATGCCTTGATATTCAACGGGGGGGTCAGCCTTCTAAAATCCCCCTTTCCCATGTTAGTGTCTAGAAATTAGATCGCTATACAGAGATCTAGAAGGATATATTAGGATCGATATTGAGTTGCAAATGAGAGATCGATAGGCAACTGCATCATCACCCACAGTAAATTGTAGATTGGTGGCGTAAGATTAAATAAACAAGAAACTTATTAGATATGGGTAAACTTAACGCAAATTAGTTGTTCGAGCTGTCATAAATTTGTCACAAGTCATGAATAAACTGACATAAGATTGTAATGACACGAGATTTAATTATGTTTGAAAGCGTCTTTATCATTTTTATCACTTTACACTCATAATTACTTGTTTCATAAATCATGATTGCTCGTCATATTTTAATCGTGATGACTCGTAATTCCTCATGTTTCATAATTACATTTACTTGTCATTAATCGTGTTTTTCCTTTTCTTTTGCAACCTGTTGATGAGCAGCAAGCGTCTTCTGAAGATCATTAAGTGAAATATACACTAAAATCTGGTTGTAACGATACTATCAGGACTGGGAAAAGGTATTGTTATAAACAATTTATATATATATTCTACTGCAAAAACCTTCTTTCCTTTCGCCTCGAAAACAATATTATAAACATGTTTGGCATGCTTTATCAACAAACCCACGGAATTACCACAAGGACTCCAGTATTCTGGCAAACTTATACCTTCATTTTTATAAAAAAAAAGCTTACCTTCAACAACAAGTTACATTCAGATACATTGATGACCTCATAACACTCAATGGCACTAAGAATCTTGACAGCTACCCGCCAAACCTAAAACTAATTAAAACCAATACTGACAACAAGAGTGGTGTTTTCCTAGATTTAAATATCAGCATCAACGACAACTCTCTTACTGAAATTGACTTGTATGATAAAAGGCAAGACTTCAGATTTAAAGTGAATTTCCTCACAAACTGGGACTCCCAACATATCCAGAAAAGTCCACAGAAATATCATTTGTTCGAAATGTTCTCGAAATGTTCTCGAGTAACAATAACCTCAAATTAAAAAACTTTCAGACACTAATGTCGAATGCATTTACAATGATGTTCCACATTACTTCACCAAGAATCTGATTCATAATTTTGTTAAAAACTTCCTTTATCTTAAACCCTCCACTTCATTTCATTTTTTACATGATTCTAACTTTCTCAGTCCCTATTTCCACTATTATCATCTATTATATCCTACCCTTTGCTTATTTTTTCACCACAAAAGCACCATTTAAAGTTTAAGTCCTAGTGGACAAAAGGCAACTTTTCTAGCAAAAAGAACCCCAGTGCTTTGGTGTTTTCTGCTACACCCAAGACATGGCAAATCTTATTTCTTTTATCAACTTTCTTACTTCTAATCCTTCAGTACTTTTTCTTAAACATTTCTTGTCACCTCTGGTTTAGCTTTTCTTACATTTTTATTTATTATACTAACAAGTTTATCTCTGTAATGTAGGTAAGTGTTTTGATATCAGGTTCGAGAATTATAGTAAGCTTTTTCTAGCTGTTGTATGCATATTTATTGAGTTCTCTATGTTCAAAAACGTTTTTGTATTTAATATTGTTCAAATTATATTTGTGTATATATATTATGCATATTTTGTTTAATTTGTATATATATATATTGTGCATATTTTGTTTAATTTGTGTGTATATATATATATAGGTGTGTGTATGTTTATGCATATGCGCATATATATGTCTTTATTTTGATTGCACACTTCTGGGTCTATTATGAGTGCAAAGAAACAATTTGTTTATTTTGAATATATAAGTTTATTTAAACTTAAACTTATATATTTTTACTAGTTAATAATTAAGTGTTTATCTTGAGTGTGACATATTCATGTAAAACTTTTTGTTATAATTTTTTGGTATAGTTAGTGAATTTTCTCACTTCATCATCTTCTCTATTCATGTTAATTGAACCTTTACACTTTAATCACTTTCAATACCTCTATCTACTTGTTGTAAGTTTGCTTTTGGGCCGCTTACAACAATTGAGATTGTTCTCAGTATTAATAAAGAGACCCTTCTAAATTACTAAAATATTGTTAAACTAATTATATTCTGGGTTTATACTGTTTTTAGCTAAGTTTTGGTCAATGCTGGTTTATTCAGTATTA
The DNA here is from genome assembly GCA_006491805.2 of Dysdera silvatica. Classification (NCBI taxonomy): domain Eukaryota; kingdom Metazoa; phylum Arthropoda; class Arachnida; order Araneae; family Dysderidae; genus Dysdera; species Dysdera silvatica. Next base: position 113,750,295 of record QLNU02003225.1, on the reverse strand, counting down.
ATCACAAATCTCAATTATTGTAGTCAGAAAAAGCAAACCAATAACAGGGATTTTGTGCGGTCCCTGATGAAGAACAAAATTCTTGGTATTGTTTAATCTTTTACTCCTCTTCACCTTTTACTACTACAATTTCAATTTTTATTCTGAGATGTTTCTACTACTTAAATTTACTTGGTTTTACTACCTTGTGTGATATTACTTTACAACTTTAACTTTGTCTAAATTAATACATTTAAGTGTAGTGTATTCATGTATATTACATTAGAAGGTACTACATGTCACAATCATACTACAATTTTGCTATATATATATATATCATTATAGACAATTTTTTACCGTAAGCGTAAAGAAACTGATGGAAAATTTGTAGATTTATCTTATTTAAATCTCTTGTGTATTGCCATGATAGCAATAGCGTTGATCATAAATCATGACCAAGATTCATTTACTTTAAAGTTATGATTACAAATTTAAATTTTAGTCTTTTCTTTTGTTATTTATGTGCCTAGCTTAACTCTAATTATTAAAATAACTATGAATATTTATGGAATATATATGTGCAACGTATTTAAATATTCAATAAAAATTGTAGTTCAGCTTTTCACATTTTTGACTTGAATTAGTTGATGATTTTTAAATTTATATCAAAACGCTTATCGGACGGTCAGCAAAAACACAGAAACAGAGATCTATGGTTATTGTAAGAGACTCTATTTTCGAATAGATGTGTCTTATCAGCATTTAAGACCGATAGTTTTAAAATCATTTTACATGTGTGTGTGTTTACATGACCGTGTGAAATATTTCAGATATTTCCTCCTAGACCAAGACCCGGGGACAAAAAAACAAACAAAACACTTACATAGGGACGCCCTCGTTGGAACACTGTTGAGAATCTGCATTAAATTCTATATTCGAACCCCCAACAAATGTAGGAACACACACGCTTATATACGTGTGTATTCCTGTTTGTCCAATCACAGAGGGGGGGGAGGGCTAATGCCCTATTGGTCAATATTAATACCAATACTATAAACTTTTTAAGTATATTACAACTCTATTCACCTTAAGACTGCGAAAAATTTAATTACATAATTAAATTGGTGGTGCAAAAAGGTAGAACTTTGTAGATTTACGTCTAACACCATTGACATTTCCCCTTCACCTACCTTCATAATACCCTCCCCTGAGTATTACTTCTCGCAGAGCATGACGGATATGACGTCATTTGATCGTGACTCAACCCTACACCAGCATAGACATGCATTAAGGCTCCCCTCCCCTCGACACATATCGTTGTATATTGCGAATACTGAAAAGAAAGGAACTAGTAGATTGCTTTCAGAGGGAGGAAAACCATTTTCCCGGAAAGGAGAGAGATGGGGGGGGGATTGCAACTACATCTCAGAAAAGACCCACGTATGGAATGCGAGTTCGAAATTTTGCATAACGTTGCTGTGTTTCCTGTTTTCAGGAGCATATTTACGTTTCCTCTCCCATCCAGGTACTCTAGGAACGAGGAACAGAATCCTTTGAACTAAATTTTGCAGAATTATTCTACGTTATGTAAAACTAAAATTGGTTTAGGAGGGAGAAACTGAAGTTTGGATAACAACTAAGTAAATAGGTGGTTATCTATTAAATATGTTACAAGCAAAGAGACTTTAAACCAATCAAAACACTTCAATGAAATTGAACACATAATTGAAAATATAAAATAAACTTATCCATTATACATCAAATGTAAGTATAGAGGAGAAATTCCAATATAAATATTCCTTATATTGGAATATATTATAGAATAAATAATAAATATTACAAAATATAGTATTTACTTACGGTATGATATTGGAACGCAAATCAGTATTGTATTTCCATTTTTTTTGTCTTTTAATTTTAATTTGTGGCATTTATTTAACTATCACATTCAAGTTTAAAATAATAATTCCACATTTCTACTTTCTCAAAAATAACTTATTAAAAAACATATTTTAATATCATTTTTTTTTAAATTATTTTGTAATTTATATTGCACACCGCTATTTTAAGTTTGTCTTTTTATTTAGACATGCTTATTTGTTTAATAAGAAAGAGAGGGGATAAAAAATAAGGAAAGAAAAAATGCGCTTCTCTTTATAAATTCATATTTTTAATTGTGATAGTCTACATATAAACTTGAAGATACACTATTGAATATTTTCTAATTTAAATTTTTATAGTCTGTTATTTTGATTGTCTTTTAACTATTACACATGAAAATGTTCTTTTTAAAATAATTTACCTTTATAAATATGAATATTATGCACATTCCTTCGTCTAATGAACTATCAAAATTCCACCTAATTATGCACTCTTGAGAAAGACATATTTGTAGTATTTTTAAAATTCATACACACTAATTATGAGGCACAGATGATATAATTGTGAATTATTAATTATCTTATAAAATTGAAACAAAAGCTTCAAAATAAAAGTTTTATTTTAAAAACGAAATCCAGGAAATGTCCACGTGTTACGAAATGTTAAGCGATTATGTCGTTTGATCGGCGGGAGATAACCCGTTAAACTTTACGGTTGGAAGAATTGACCTTAAGCCGTAAAATTCCGCTCAGCACTAAATCCTCTCACAACTATCTTTTGCAAACATTTTACTACTATTAAAAACCTACAAAATAGCCACACTTTTCAAATAAAACCTTTACTACAACATCGTGAAAACATATAATTTTATGACAACATAAAGGGCGATAATATGTTTTGAGTGATGATTTTTTTTTTTTATCTTTTATGAAGAGAAATTAATCAATGAATGTTTAACCATCATTAATATATCTTTATATGCTTAAGTATTGACGAAATAAACATACAGATGATTCTGTTAATTATAACATTGATTTTGAGACACACCCTCTCTCTCCATAATCGTAGTTTTATGAATGAGCTGCAATCTCTTCCTCTTTATCTCTCTTTCTCCTTCTTTTTTAAATACTCTTCTTCGCACTTTTGCAGATATTTCTTCTGGAGATAACTTATATATCTCACTATTTCTTGAGATGTTGCTTTATCGTTTATTAGGAATAATGATCTACTTATTTTTAAAATTTTAAAGGATAATACGTGAAAATTATTTTATATGGCAACAAGCTTTTTTGAATTAGGTTGGATGTGTGCATGGGAATTTTAAAATATAGATATTTATTTTTTAATTGGAAATTTTTGTGAAACGCGAAAACGTTTTTATTTATTGCTATATTTAAAAAATAAGATTTGCTTTATCTTTTTTTTTTTCATAATAATAATTCATTAAGTATGAATTATTTCTCGTAATTTTACAAGTTGCGGAATATTCCATATAGAAAAACCAATATGTTTGAACGCATAAATTTCTTATTTTTAATATACTATATTGAGATTTTCAAAAAATAGTGCTTTTTCACAAATTTTTTCCTTTCTATTTAAATAAAGTGAGAAATATATAACATTTTTAAACACATGTAAAAAAAAACACATCGAAAAAATAAGATTATGAATGTTTACTCACATGGAAAAAAAATGTTCTCACATAATAACTATTTGCGTTTTAAAGCAAATGAAGAATTAATTATTCATTAAAAATTACGTTTCGGATTGTTGAATTAAAATATTAAGATCCACTTACCAGTGCCTGCCGGAACATAGGTGGGTTGAGAATGAGGTTCTGAAGGGGCAAATGTCCGCAAAGTGTAACTGTCATGGGTGAATGCTTCCACAGGCCCTCTAGCCCCTCTGTCTTCGGCCGGAGGCAAATAGCTGAGCGGTTGGGCCCCCACGTGCGGGTCCATGTGAGAAGTGGGCACCCGGCTGGAATACGGAGTGTAATTACACCAGGTTTGAGGAACGAACCCTTGACAAGTGTCGGTAGTCCCGGTAGCACTAGGACCGGCTGCAGGCAGTTCGTAAGTGTTAGACCAAAATTTGATTTGAGGTTTTCGGTCTGCGACGGCAGCAGCGGTCCTTGTGTGGTGGTCATTATAGTAGTATCCTGCCGGCGACATTCCGTCTCTACAAAGAGCTGCTGCAGCAGCAGCCTGGTTGTATTGGGACGGGTGGCTTTCAAAAGCCGAATGATTTTCTGTCGCGTAACCCCATGGTTGATGTCCGTGATGATTATGTCTGATGACAGTACCTCCGGTGGACCCGTCCACTACACCGGCTGCTCCGCAGTCCGAGTGTCCATATGCCGAAACCGCCAGACTGGCCGTGACGGGTAGCCTTTTGGCAGGGATGTGTAGAGGACCTTGATGCTGCTGCTGTTGTTGTTGTTGGGAAGACTGCTGTTGCACAACTTCGACACTAGAGCGACTGTTATTGGATGTGTCTTCGTATAAGTTACCATTCATCATAGGTGAACACTTGACTTGGTGCTGAAGGTGATGATTGCTGGGCTGGGCCTATTTGAAAAGGAAAAAGACCCGGTCACTTTCCAAACCATCATCAGCTAAAAAACAATTCAAATGTCTCTTTCCACAAACACAGGAACAAAGTTTAAATTGAAGATTTGGTTTCTAAAAGTTTACTCGCGGAATGTCAATGGTCAATACGATGTAAAAACTGCACAAGGTCTAGTATATCCCATAATATAAGTCACGGAAAAAAGTAAGTTTTCAATTCTGAGAGCGCCAATGAAGAACACTGATCTGATGACTAGCGAGCGAGAGTTGTTGCCAAAGAGGTTTGTTCTGGATGCCCTACAGGCTCACATGTGATCCTGCGATCTTGGCGCTTTGACATCTCTGCCCTGTCTAGCCATGCGTCCTCCCTGCGCTCACAAGTAGGGGCCTCTGGAGGTATTTTCATTGGTTCGTTCTGGATCACGTGGGGTGTCGGGGAAAGGAAGAGGTGGACAGGGAAGGGGCAGTTTAGGGCTGAAATAGGAAAGCGTGAGAGACGGAGGAAGATAGCTTTTTTCCGACTTCGCTAAGCTTGCTCTTTCTAGCTCAGAGAGGCAAGTTGCCTCCATGCGTTAGGACGCAGTTCGGCAAAGCTCTTGTAAAATGTACAACGACAAATGCCACGTCATTTTTTTTTTAACTTATTCATATTTTTAAAATTTCTTTACCGAAGAGAAAACTAATTACGTATTTATAAAACAGTTGTGTTAAATTTAATTAAAATAATAATAATAATATCAATTTGGTAGCCAATATATGAAACAAATATCAATATAGTTAGTATTTCTTCAGATTTTAATTTGAAATTTTATTTTTCTTTTGCTTTGATATTTTTTATTGCCCCATTCTGGTAATACTTCGAAATTTTATTATTATTATTAAAAATAATTGAAATATGAAATAATATTTGCAAAATTGGACATACAATCAGATATGATAATTATAATCAACGTTGTTAACAAGATAATTAATTAAACAGGAACAAAAATAAACATGTTTCATTTTAGAGCGTGAAGTCTCTAACCAAGCTCTCTTATCTCAATTTACTCAGTACAAATTGGAGTTTGAAAGCTTAAACTTTAGCAAAATTTGAATCTCAATGCGTTTGAATTAACTAACAATATTTAACGAAACTAATAGTTACGGGCTATTGTAAAATTTTCATATCAGTATTTAAAATTTTAATTTAGTATTTAGCTGAATCAGTTCAGCTGGCTTTAAATCCGCTGAAATTCAATGTTAGACCGGTTATTCCGGACAATATAACTATTGTTCCAAGCATAATGATCATTATGCATATAACTACTGTTCCAAGCATAATGATCATTATTACTGCAAATTAAAAATGTGAATAACAAAAATACAATATGAACAAAAATACAAATTTGTGTAAATATTTAAATATATATTAAATGCGAAAGCCATTTGATGATACTATAAAAATAAGAAATTTATTTCCTCGAATTACCTTCATTCAACTTCAAGAGCTTAAGCCTATTTCTATAATTCAGAAAAGCTATTAATTTATTAATCAAAATTATCAATTAAAAAAAAGTTTTGGATAAGCTGAAGGTAATTCAATAATTTTTACATTGATGAATTCTCTCTGTGAAACTCAAATAGTTAAGAGTAATTATAAAATTAATTATATGAACATAAATCATCATATCTCTATTAGAGGGCGATTCAGAGAGGGACTTTAGGGTGAGATGTAAAATACAGTAACACTTATTACGAGCCCACATTTCGTGAGATTCCGGATACAGCGAGGTAAATGTGGATTTAATTTATCATAGTGATTAAACTCAATAAAATATAACCGCTTTTAGCGAACAAGTTTTTTTTTTTTGTACCACGGACTTAAGGAGCAATTTAAAAAAATAAAATAAAATAGGAAATCAAACTTTTGGAAAATTCCGTCGTTATATGCGGTTCCCCGTTATAATCAGCGCTCGCTACAACCGATTTTTCATGGATTTTTCATGGATTTGGGAAGGAAATTTTCCCTAAATGCCCTCCTCGTGAATCAACAACCGTCTCTGTAACTCTTCAATAAACTTTATTTACCTTACCTTTAACACCCTTACCATTTACAATTTAATGGTAAAATGGTAAAAATTAGCCTATATTATAGAATATAAAGTAATATTT
>QLNU02003225.1:113711186-113727477 GCA_006491805.2 Dysdera silvatica | reverse complement strand
GAATTGTTTATATATTCTTTAATAATTTATTATTAAATTATTTATATAAGAAAATGTTACAAAAATTTTAAAAATGATCCAATTTTTACAATACGTGCTAAAAAATGCAGAAAAAATTAAAACAATCCGACCTGTTTACCGCGAATTACTGTTAACACGAATAGTTTCTTGAATCCCCGTCACGAATTGTTTAATTACGGTACTATTATCCCATCCTTTCCGGATATAACGCGTTTTAATACGGACAAAATGTTCACATTAAGAAAACTAGACTGTACTAACATAGTAGCGACGTGCGTTATAAAATATTATTTTACCTAACAAAATTTTAAGGGCAACCGGAACAATTATGAATTTAAATTTTATTTCAAAGAACCCAGGCCGGCCATTTTTTAGGCGAATCTGGACAACCATCTTGGGCGAATTCCAAAAACATCTTGATTTATTTTTAGTCACTAGACTTGAAAGTGGGAGGAGGCCCGTTTCGGAATAGAATGCAACTATGGCTAAATTTTGTTTTACCATGACGCACAAATTCTTTGTGCCAATATCGTACATAGACATCATATCAATCGCGGTAGAGGCATTTCCCGACTGACGATCGTTCAATTTGCGATTTTTGGACTTTACAATGGTGCGATGTTGATGTCATTCGATAGAAGACGTACTTTGAATTTTGATTTTTAATGTTTCCTTGTGCTAGCGACACGTGGTATAGGATATGTGCAAAGCGTGTGGGCAAGAGCAGAGGCGCGTTCAGCGGCGGGCAAAGCTTCGGGACTTGGAAGTGTTAAATGCCCTTTCCACTATATTTGCTATATCACGACTTAATCCTACTGTAAGTCGAAGAGCATCTCGGCATATATCTGACTCGTCGTGTTAATACCCAAGAAGTCTGACAAATTATTTGAGTAAAAGCTGCCATCATACCCGTATCCGGGGGGGGGTCTTAGGGCCGGTTCCCTCCCCCCCCGAAACTAAATTTTTAATGAGTCTTGGTTATGGCCTTGCATGTTGTGGTTATATCAACACATGCTGTAAAATTTTTTGACCCCACCAAAATTAAATCTTGGCTATGGCCTTGATTGCCAGCATGTGTATTTGCAGTAGACTCTTGTTATCGATACAACCGAACGAATATCGATACAACCAAAAATCCGTTACTGAAAAATTGAGACCAACCCCCTTTTCAAATGTCATTAAGGCGATGTATAAAAATTTCCGATTTATGTAAGCAAATTTTGGAAATTCCGACGGACAAAAATTCTTCGAGCGTATTTTTTTTTTCATTTGCCTTTTTTTTTAAAAGAGCTTTTTGGACAGGAATAGAAAAAAATCTACTTTTTATGTTTTAACACGTAATTTACAAGAAAACCAGCTGTCACAATTATGAATATATTTTCCTTCTCTTGAAAATAATATTATCTATAAAATATTACTGAGATTAACGCTCTGTAGGTTTCGATTTTTAAAAGATATATTTTTATATTCCTATATTAAACTTTAATACTATATTCTTACCTTGCTTTTTAGCGGCTTCAGGAATTTCATTTTGAGGGATCACGAGAAACAGGATTCCGAGATCATGCAATGCGATTCGTGAAACGCGCGACAGAGGTTTGTCGCCAATGAAAGTTAAAGAAAATCGTCGAAAATATCGTCGTAGTCATAAACTGCTTTTCACCAATCATAGGAAAGCGGCGAAAAGAAAAATGCCCCAAACTTCAGTAATCGGTAACGCTTGTTAGGAGGGAGAGGGGGATGGGAGAAAGCCGGTCCTTTCTTTTAAAACTTCCCGAGAAGCTCGTAACTCTTTGTTTTATAGTGGCCGGCAGATCATGTTTGAAGCTCTTGACTTACCCCAGGCGCTATTTCACTGGAAATTTCAGCTGCATACGAAAGTTTCCATTGCGGTTTGCAAACGTCTTATTCCAACTGCTAAGGACTTCTTGGAATTCATAGAAACTGAACTACTATATCTAGGAGTGAAACAGTGTGTGTGTGATTTCAATCTGCAGTTCTCTAATACTTTTCTAGCGTTTATTTAAATAATAGTAATAATATTTATGCCGTTTTTGCGAGAACATTGAATGATAGGTATAAAAAATGCAGCCGAACCCTGTTAAAGCGGACACCTACGGTGGCGAATAATGTGTTCATGTTGAAGATAGTTCGTGGTATCCGGAAAGAATGACACTTTGCTTTACTTATCCATTTTGATGGGGATTTAAGAAACAATTCGTGTTAAAAGTAATTCGCGTTAAACGGGTTCGTGTTGACGAGGTTCCACTTCACGAATTATTTCGATACACATATTTAGAAACTCTTTTTCTCTCTAAAACCCCTTTTGATTTTCTAAGCTGGCCACATTACATCCGCTAGTGTGTAAAACTAATGGTGTTTCAATACCATGGTGTTTTAATACACAATTCCATACACATTTTGGTACTGTTTAGTGCTTAAATCGATTTAATGCGATGCCATATGCTACATGTAATTTTTTGTCGAGTCATAATCCCTTAACATTAGATTACATATATACATTCGAACGATTTTCATACGTTGCTATGCGGTTAAATCGATTAATTGTGCGTTTTATCGTATAATCGATTAATCCTACGTTTTATCGTATAATCGATTAATCCTACGTTTTATCGTATAATCAATTAATCCTACGTTTTATCGTATAATCGATTAATCGTACGTTTAATCATATAATCAATTTTATACTACGTTTCATGTAATTTGTTCGATAAATCAGTGCAGAAACCAAAGTAAAAGAAACCATAGTGGCATATACATGTATAAAACAGTGGAATATGCATGAATGAAATATAAAGTAGATAGCCTACATTATTGAAATATATCCATTTTTATTACATTGAAATTAGGAATATAGGACATCGGAAGCAGCGTAAGAATGAATCGACCCGTCGGGAAACGGATTCAAGGGATAACGTCTTAATGATGTATAAACGGGATGTCGGAAAGCGAGCCGACGTAAAAAGGGAACAGCCCATCCATACCTGTCTCTAGGGGGGGGGTGGATCTTAGAGACATGTCGCCCCCGAAACTAAATTTTTAATGGGACTTGGCTACGGCCTTGCATGCTGTGATTGTATCGATGCATGCGGTAAAAATTTTTGAACCCCCCCGAAAATGGATCTTGGTTACGGTTTTGCAACCGCCCATACTTCAAATGGCAATAAGCATGGCGAAGAAAAACTTTGGGCATAAAAGACCGGGTGACGTTCGTTATAGAGGCCCAGTTCCCCCATGAATTTTACGGTCAGGAAAAAGGAAAAGATGATGATGACGTAGCCTGTGTTATTTGGAGGACGCTTTTTCGCGATCCATGTCTTAGCGAATGACGAATTTATGTCGTGATTATCATGCGTTCAATCTTGAAATTGTTGCTATGTATAAATACAATATAGTTATTTTTATATAATAATATATTTTTTTAATTACCCACGAAACCAGTTCTCATTGGGTAAGAGAAGTTAACATCAGATATTCGGACAGCATTAGAAGGAGTGACCATCGAAGGAGGCATTGTAATAATGATGTAAGCTAACTTCTTTGATGAGTGTGTATGTCCGAATGGGACTTCCTGATTCTACTCGGGTCTGGATGGAGTACCTATTTCTTCTACACAAAAAAGCTCTAGCTGGAGCTAATAATAATAATAATAATAATAATTTTATTTAACTTTTAATTTGTACAATATTTTGTGATACATAGCTTGAGCAGTATAAAAATTATAGAAATGTAAGAGAAGATCTATATTAAATTATTTTAGGCTTTGGGTTAGAAATGCAAGCAGTAGCATGTTAATAGATTCTCTTCCAGAATGCGATGATGTTGACAAAAAAAAGGTAGATTTTTACGGTTTTGAATTATGTTTGTTTTAAACAGTTCAGTTGTTTTATATCTTTCGCAGAGGGACGTGGAAACCTTATAATAACTTAAGAACAGGCTAAGCGTCGTTTTTAAGAATTGATGAATAAGCAGTATTAGTGTTATTTGGGGTTTCAGATGGGCCTCATTTGAGAAAATTGCGATGCACACCTGGATAATTTTTGTGAAATTATCTGTTTATCAGAATGCTAGCCAGAAGGATATAAGGAGCTACAACAAAGGGAATATAAACACATATAAGGAGCTAAAACATGGCTGTTAAAATAAATTATTAGCTGCCTTAATTTTCCACAAAAAATTACGAAAAACACGCCCAGGTGGTTTCATTCACCAGTTGACTATTATGGTAAGCCTGTTAAAGGGAATAATATTTAACAAACCTTAAACAGGAAAATAAAGGAATGTCTTCCTTGTGTCTTATTTGCGGCGCAGGTCAGGGCATTGCTGTTGATAGGTTTCCCGGCTCGAACTGGGGCTAGGATGGTGTCTCTTTTTCTTCACACAAAAAGCTCTAGTTTGCGCTGAAACGAGGGGTTCAAAAGGGTTCAAGCTAAATTGAATCAACGTTGATTCAATTCTGCTATTTTTTTTTTCCTTCTAGGAAATCAAGTGGATAATTTTGTTATTAAAAGAGGCTATCTTTTCTTTTAAAGCATCATTCAATTTAAAGTGAAATGTTAAAAGTTCATAAAATGTTAGGGTGGAGCTGATTCATTCTACGACATTTTCTCCCATAATTATAGTATAAACCATAAGTTTCAGGTATAAAAAGAGGCGTAAGCACAATATTGGCATTACTCCTGATGAAGGACTGCTGCTGATGCGTCCAAGAGCTTACATGACCTTTTTCAATTGCTGTTTTACCAACATTTAACCCCCTGTATGCAAATTTCTTTTCTGGTACTTTGTACCTCATTTTTCACAAACCAGGAAAGTCAAGAAAATTTCAATGACTGAGAACGTAACTATGGATTAAAGCAGATATATTAGTTAATATATGCAGGAGCAAAATTACTTAAAGTGTAATAGCATTCTTCACGAAGTATTGAGATTTATTATTTTTAACATCGTTGCGGGCGAGAACAAGTGCTCCCACAATGCGTTAAATGATAGAGACTGAAATATTTTAGAATGACTACTGGGCGAGAATGGATTTAATAAATAGAATAATATTGAAACTTATTTTACCAAAAAGAAATAATTTTCAGGGAAAAGGGAATAACAGGTATAAAAAACCGTCATTTCCATAGCATAATTGGAAAAGCCAGAAAAGATTCCACGAGGAAAATTTATTTTTTAAATTTTATTACGCACACGAATACAAATATCAGATTTAAAAAAAAATAGTTCCATCAACACGCTATTACATGGCTCTAAAGGAGAAAGTCTAAAGAAAGTAATTAGTCATTTTGATTTACTACTATTGTATATTATTGAATTCATGCAGTTTCTTAATTGAATACCAATTAATCATTAAGCTTATTGTTAAGATTAAATTTTTATCAGTATAAGAGGGTTTGCTCTTTTGTTTGTAATGTGGATTGTTCGTTTTACAAAATTTACTATTTTCATATTTTTTAAGTTGTCAAATATGTACGTATATTTCTCAGCTCTATTTTTCTTTTTTTTTTCAGGTTCAACAGGATATGAAGAAATGTTTTATACGTTTTGAGAACAAGTATTTCGGACTGCACACAATCCTATCAGCCGTTTGAATACCATGAAAGCAAAATCATATTTTGTACCTCGCTTCTATCAAAACATTTGAGTGACAAGAAATGATACATTTGAAAAATATTGAAAATCTAGAGACATCGACGTCATTATAAATAACATTATCATATTCGTATAACAATTCATATCATTATAAAAATTGCTACTGAGTGATTGATTATGCTATCACTTTTGAGTGCATGTGTGTGTGTGTGTATATATATATTGTTGATGTTTATCTTTAGACTATTATAAAATATAGAAATGTAAAGAATATGAAAACCATAGTCGCTGGTTGTCATTCAAACATATTTTAGAGCATGAGTTGGGGGGTAAGCTTTTATCTCCCTATACTTGAAGCAGGAATTGGGTGGTATTATTACATTGAATATAAATTATATATATTAATTTATAAAAATAAACAACTGTATATATTAATATGTAAATACATAATTTACGACAATGATAATTAATTTCGTGCAGATTTTTATACATTAATTTTTTTAAACTTCTTAATATGAGGATTTTATATTAGTATTATAATATGATTTTTTTTTATGTCTCTAGTGTTTATAAAGGTATTCATATTCGGTATCAACCAATGTTTATATTTATTGAAAATATCATTGAAATCAATATAAAATTTTCAAAACTTTATTATTGAAAAATCGATCGGCTTTGCATTTATTATAGATTTTATAAGTATTAGTCGACATTTTTGGCCTTCGAAAAAATTCAAATAGTAAGCGCATTATTTGAAAGTAATTGCATTGTAAGCAATTCACAAGCGCAAGCCCTGAGGCGGAAGCGTTAGCTGCATGAGACGAAAACCAGCATTCAAAATAAATATAATGAGGTCTTGACGTATCTAACGGCCCATCTTGACGTATTATTCGCCGACCCTCGGAAACCCAATCATCTTTCTGTAAATGTCAATTTGTTTTACACTCTGACAAAAGTGCCCTCTTGTCCCAGCCAACTGACGGCGCTTGACAAGTGAAGAACCAATCAGAAACATCTCGAAGATGTATCGCTGAAGAACAAATACCGGTAGCCTGAATTCGTCTTCCTTAACAAGCAACACTCAAGGCGTACTAATCTCTTACACGGTTTAAAAATCCCGACAAATTGATCTTTTTAAACAAAGTATAATCTCTACAGCAGGTGAGCTTTAAATCTTCCATAAATTAATTTTTTTTGTCAAATGTTTGCTAATTTAAAGAAAAAATCAGCTTGAATTTTATACAATTTCTAAATATAATTATTCTATTAATATATTATTTAGAAAAATTGTATCTTATTCATAATTTTTTACTAAATTTCATTTTTATTTTTTTTTTTGAGATCGTGACTTTTTTTTCAATTTACGCTTTTAACTGTTTTAATGGCTTATAATTTTTACAAGAATCGAACCTGGATATAACGAAAAACTGGTTATAAAGGAAGAAAAAAAAATCATTTGTTTAGTTATATATAAAATATACAGGAGTGAAAACATTTATTACTAGCAATATTCCAGGAAATTTTTCTATTAATTTACATAGGTCAAGTCTAAAAACGTATTTTCCCCAACTTTATAAAGAAACAGGAAGCGGTTTTCTTGTTTTTTCTGATGATATCTGATATTCCTGTTCCTGCAGATATCGTCAATGAGACATGAATTTCAAACACTCCTAAATCAGGACATGATGGTAAGGAGGACTTAAACTCTCCACTAACCACTGGCGTATGCAGGGAGGGGGTGTTTATGTGGGTTGTAACCCCCCCATCGCAATAAAATTTTATATATTTAGCATAAGAATACATGGAGTTGTAACCCAGTAGCCTTCCATTGGGCTCTATTACGCCCTTATGAACTTTCTGCGTTCGCCAATGTTACCAATCTATTTACATAAAAGCATTTTCGCTTGTCTGTCATGTTTTTGTTTTTTTTACCTTATTTTAATTGTTAATATGTTTTAACCAAAAATCGCATATAGTGAGCAAAAGCGCAGGTTATGTCATGATCGGTATAAGCGGTATCTACTGTGTTGTATTTTTATAACTTTAAAATTTTTAAATTTCAAATTAGAATTCAGCATTCATTTTACTTTCCAAATTCGGGCGAAATTTATTTTACTTTCTTTATAAACAATTTTTTATTTTTAAACCACCAAAACTAATAATCCTTTACAAATTAATTTTATCGTAAATTGGGTTTATATATCTTAATAAAATAGTAATCATTTAAAAAAATATTTATATCTATTTAAATTATCGATTTGTGTTAAATAGATTTAGGCACATATTGAAATCAAACTTCTTCTACGTTTCCCCATCTTCTTCTCATAACTAGTATTATTTTAAATTTTAAAATTTCAAACGATCTTGAAGTTAAAATAAAAATAAAAATTTATTAAAAGTAAAAATGGCAGTAAACGGTAAAATTAAATAATAAAAATTCACATGTATTGCACCAACATGCAGTGGTGTAGTCCTAAAAAAAAGTAGCCTAGCTCTCTTTTAAATCAGGGGTGCATACAGGGGGGCGAACCAGGGAACTCCAACCAGTCAATAGCCCATTAATCTCATAAGGGCATAAATTATCATTATGTATGGGTTGTTGTGCCTGCATTGCAGGACCCCCCCGCCCCCGAAAATGCTCCTTTGGATCCGACACTGCCTACAACACATAGTTTCGGGGGATATAAGCTTAAAATAATAATAATAATGTGATATAAAAGCATGTGCCGAATCCAAACTAACCGTGAATGCGCCTCTAAAGTGAGCTAATAAAATAAAGAAAACAATTGAAAAAATAGCCAAAAGTCCTCCTTTTCGCCCTTGTCGCCTTCATTGTGTCAAACAACACATTGTGGCTTTTTCTACTTTCGGAACACAGTTTATGATACGTGTTCCAAGCTGTAATTTCCTTTAAATTCCCACGATTCTTAGTTGATTTATTCAAAATTTTAGGTTTATTGCTCTAAAAAATTTTTTTTCTTAACAGAATTGTAGAATCCACATATAGTTTATTTACAGCTTGAATAGAATTTTGTTTGTAAAATGTATGATTTCCTAAAACTAGGTTGCGCTAGGCCTCAACTACACCCCTGCCAACAGGGGTGATTATGTTCCGGGATTTCTGTAAATTCCATGAATTTCAACTTGCCTCTTCAGGGATTTCTTTTTAAAAATAATTTTCAATAAAAATTTGTTTTGTTTCCTATAATTTTTTATATTCTTGTGGAAATCAGTGTCTTTACTAAAAGTATTACATAACGTTTCAGGGAATTTTTTGGTATGTTTAGGGAATCTAGTTTGGACTTTCTATCACCCCTGCACCAAATAGTCAATACATTACTTACATTCATTCACCTGTGATAAAAATTCCATTACTCTTCAAGAACTATAGTATTTATAGTTTAATTACTGCTATTGAATAAACTTTACGTTGCTTATAATTTATACGTTAATATGTACGTTACTTTGACAATAATTTCTTGCTCATTTTAAAAATAATTTTACTAGTGATAATGTAATTACGTAAATTTACTTTTTATTTTTTAAAAGATAAAATTTAATAAACCATATTCATTTACGTAAACTGCATATAATAACGTTTAGAGTAAATTAGATATTAATATAATACATTGACAGAGTGGAATTTCACTCATCGATGTTTTAAATTAAATATATTTAAATTATTAAAGTAGAAAATCTTCAAACAAGTTTGTAATAAATAATATTCATATAAAAATGTATGTAAACATATTCAAATGATTCAAAAGTTGTCAAAATACTAATTAAAAATTTGTTTAATAATAAACTAAACGGAAGGTGAGACTAATAAAATTATAAGTAATGGTAATTTTTAAATTGGTCATTTTTAAATAATGTTAAATCGCCTTCATTTGCGGAGTCATACACCTTGTTTTAGTGTTTATTTCTTATTAAAAACATTCATTAAAATTAATAAAAACCAAATTTCAAATACTACAATTAGCTCTTGAACCCCGGGTAAGAAATTGTAAAATTTGGAGATAAAAATGATTGAATTTACTGACAGTAATATAACAAAATACTATAAAAATTTAATACGATAAAAACGATAACAAAGGATAAAAGCAATACATACTACTTCAAATTCTGAAATTGTATTTTGCAGATGTTGAAAAATTCTTCAACTTCTTAAATTTTGGAATTATAAGCTTAACAAGTTCGCAATACTGAAATGAATCAAGGAATGTGATGCAAGTACTTTTAAAGAAATATTTCGTTGAATACGCAGGGTGCGCGCGCTTTTCAAGACTTGGTTCACATGCCTGGCCCAACCCCCTCCAATCCATTATTTAGCCCTTTATGCTTTTGTTGTTGCAGAATTTGAACCAAAGCAAACCATCACAATATCATCGATTATAAATAAAATACCCCATCCAAGGATAAAGTTACGACTTGTGTACCCAGCAATCTTAACTTTTATACGTTCGGTCTGGGACCTTTATATTTCTAAGTCTTGTGAACCAAGACGCTACTGTATATGTTCTTTTCGGTAGGGACTTCTTAATCCCCGATCTTATAAGAGATAGGCCCCCTAGAAATTGTCCTTTTTACGATTATAGGGCGGAACTTTATGTCTTCCTCAGATTTCTGAAGAAGCCCCAGATTCAAGCCAATGCGGTAGTAGCTCCAATATTTATTGCTCCAATAAAATCTTCTGCTTTGCCAGAGATATTTCTATGCATGCGATTTTTTTCTCATATCAAGGGCAGATTTCCGAAGATTTTCTGAGATACGCGCTTTATGCATCTTTGTTTTATTGTTTAATTATACGTATATGTAATAAATCTCTGGTTAGCGGACACCTCTGGACTTGAATAACTGTCCGCTGTTTGAGATTTAAGGGGAAAACAAACATTGGAACTGAAACATAAGCAAATGCAAGTTAAATAGAGGTATCCGCTATTCGGGAGTATCCATTAAGGAAGTTTCACTGCATACACTTTTTCATTCCTTATTGCTCTTCTTGGGAGTAAAAAAAAAATACTACATGAGATATACTATATACTATACTATAAAAAATATACTACATAAAAAAATATACTATATATAAAATATATACTATATGAAAAATATATACTATATGAAAATATATACTATACTATATACAATATACTATAAAAAAATACTACATGAGAAATACTAAACACAGAGCCTCAATGGGCAGTCATTTGTAGATTTTGCGAAGGAATTCATGAAATTTTCTACTTCACGCCCAATTTTACTGGCTTAAACGGGAGCATATTAATTAAATTTTTGAGGTCTGAGAAAATGTAAAAGTCGTCCCTTGCTGGGCTTGAACTTGCGACCTCTTTTGTAGAACTCAAGTACCTTGCGAACTGAAACGTTATATATATATTAAAATCCCTGAATTGAATGAACTTCGTTTAATAAAAATGGCTTGCTGAATTTTTTTTTATTTTTTTAGTATGAACTCTTTCAATATTTTCGCCAGAAATGTCTATTTCTAAAATTTTCCGATTTTAAAAAGAGAATCGATACAAATTGCACAACCGTCTCTCTCTCTCTCTCTCTCTACCTTGGGTGATCATGATTATCCCTTTTACCACCCTCCCCCAATCTGGGATCTTAGAAGGTTGATATAGCTATGAATTCTGTCTTATTTCAAATTGTGACAAGATCGCCCCCTAACTTTTCAACATTTGCGCACTCAGCCAAACAACAACCCGTTAATTTGAAGATGTGTCTGTGATCCCTGTGTATCATCAACTTTTTAGTTTGTGCGATTACACAATATCAGCTAAACGAAAACCTACCATCGTTTCAACTGAACGAAGTAAACAAAACTCTTGAAAAAAATTCAAAACAAAGATATGAAACTATTTACATAGTACCAAAAATATTACCGTTAAATAATAGTAATATTTTATAATTTAAGTAGTAAGCAATATACAATTTCTGAGTTTTTTATTATCAGTATTTTAGTTTAGTAGTATATAATTATATACGTATATATGTATCAAAGCTTCTTTGAATAATTTTTTACATTCTTACACTGAGAATGGGATTTTCGGGTTATCCGTAATTGTATTCGTCCCTTTTATATCGGATAATGGTTATACTTATATTATATATACTTATATTATATGGTTGTTTAGCGTATTAATACAAAATAATAGAACATCAACATATATAACATTTAAGCACATTTATATAAGCCCTGGTTACTGGAAAATGAAAAAGTACCGACTACTGCTCTGAAAACACAAATTTGAATTAAAATCACTAAACTTAATTATTTCTATAATATTTATAACTTCCTCTAATATTCCGAAAGTACGTAAAAGATCTTAATACAGTTAGACTGAGCCATTTTATACGCGGCTTATAATATGATTAATTACTTATTAATATGCACATAAATGTTAAAAATACACATGCTTACGGAATATTATTAAATACCTGAGTGAAAACATCCAATAAATTAGTATTCTCAAAGTCCATCTAGACGAGAATTATATTTTTTAACATTTTTTTTTATATCAGCAATACGTAATATTGCTTCGTTCAGTTACGTATTGCTTAATATATTTTCGGAAAATTTTCCTTGAATTTGTTTTTAACCCTTTGAAGACCGAATGATCAAACCCCCCCCCCAAAAAAAATTCCATATTTCGCACTTCCTAGAGAAAATCGTGCTAAAAAGCACAAAAATAATAAAAGTATAAGTAATCATAGCCACTGTATGTCACGTTGGTCCCGAAAGGATTTAAATATATATATAAAAGAAATTGAAAGCGGATAATTTTTATTAGTTCTAAATAAACAAACCAAAAAATTATTAATAAAAAAAATCGTTGAAAACGTAATTACTCTAACCAAACTGAAACGAAGTATGTGTTATTCCGACGTGCTTCCCTACTGAAACGCCATCTAGTGGTGTCATGAAATTACACAGCTACTTGATGTGAAACCATTTTCAGTATCGTCTGGCGAGGCAAAAGCAGTAACTCGTCCCAAATAAAATTACATTGTCTTTTTGTTTACGGAAAGCATTAGACATTAAAAAAAAAAGCATTTTAAAGAAAGCATTACAGTTTACGTATTTCTTTTTCCTTTTCATTTTTTGCATGACATATAATATTTTCACGTATACAAGATAATTTGGCATAACTTTATTCAAATTAGGTTTATAAGTGGAAGTCAGCGTTAGACGCGAAGAGAAATTACGTTTAAAAGTTTCATTTTCACATAAGTTTTAAGTAATTTAAAAAACTTTCACTGGAATTACCAGATCTTTTTGCGACCCTTTTTAAATATACAAAAAGATCAAAATGTCACGTGTAATACATTATTTATAAATTTTTATTTCGATTCGTTTATTAATTAAGAACACAAATACACATTATTTTCAAGAAATGAAGAATTGGAGGCCGGAAAAGAGGCCAGGGAAAGAAAAGTCGACAAGCAGTCGGCTTGGTATCTCCTGGTCTCCCAAGTTATCGATAAAGCACAGAAGAAAATAAAGTATTGTGATGGCATCTGATTAATAAAACATCATTAGCAAAGTTTTACGAAAATACGTTAAGAAATTAAGCAATACAATGACAGAATAATAATAAATAGTTATTAAAATTAACAACATAAATATGTAGTGCTATATACTTATGAACATTTTTAACAGATCATTATGATTATAAAAAAATTACTAGTAATTGTTTACTATAATTTAATTACTGTAATAAAACGCAAGTATTGAGCAAAATACTAATGTATATACGGTATTGGGTTGGTCCTTTTCTTGTCCAAATGAAATAAGGGAGAGAATCGAATTCTTTTTTATATTTAAAAGTAACTTCATTAAGTAATCTAGTACTGTCTTTATAGTAGATTAGTATTAATGTAGATTAATTAGATAGTATTAATGTAGCCTTTTATAATGTTTTTTTAGATTGATACCACAATAATTCATTTCAAAACTCTCCAATAACTGGTCTTAAACATATTATAAAACCCTTCTGAAACACTATTTATAGTGATACAACTTTTAGAGAAGTATCACTAATTACCTTTGAACTACCAGTATATTAAGAACGGTATGTCCATATAAACACCGCAGTTCTTCTATTTGAAAGTAAAACAGTCTATCGATAATATAACTTCATACCTATTTTGAAAATTTATTATTTGTAATTTAAACATCAAGGTGACTGTTTTTATCGCTATTAAATAACACTATAGAACGACAACAATTAATACAAGTATCTATGAAAATCAATTATAGTTTATTTCACGTAGACTTTCACAGCGCATTATAATAATCAACAACAAATTTTCAGGTAGTCAGCTGTATAGCAAAACGATTATTTATTGCTAAAACTTTACGTTTCGATTCGAGCTGTGCGAATCATCATCAGAAGAGGTTAAATTACATGAAAAACTTTTGAGAAAATTGTAGAATATACGTAAGTTGCGGAAACAGTATAAATACGTTGAAATAAATTATTATGAAATTTTAGAGACGAATATAAAAGCCAAAACAGAATAAAATTTTTCTTCTGTTTTGGCTTTTGGGTTTCGACGGACAGATCCATCATCGTTAGCACGTAGAATATTGCGATTTCGCAGTTGGTGCATTGCTGAGAGGAATCCATTCCTCTCAGTGGTGTTGCAATTATGAGACCATCATTTTCTGCATTCCGACGATGGCAGACATATTCATTGAAAGAATTATAAAAGACGTTACTTATACTTAATTGTGAAAATTTCCATCTGAACATATTACATTTTTTAAAACTATATTTAAATAAAAGCAAAATTTCAAAAGAATTTATGCAAATCGTTCAGTCCTAGTTACATCTATGTGAATTAAAAGGAGAAAATAACCATTTGGAATTTAAATAGATTAATATTTCATAATATTTTTTATCCTGATGTAAATGCTATGTAAACTATTAATAAGGCAAAGAGAAGTAACGTAAGAAAAATGTGAATAATTTTAAAATAATAGATTATAATCATTGATATTTTTCATATCTTTCATATGAACAGATGCATTAAATTTATGTTGTTGTCTGTATATTTTTTCTTTTTTTTCTTTTAATTTTATTCTCAAATTCATTCCTTCATATTCTTTTTCGTAAAATTTCCACTCGCGGCTTTCTAAAAAACTCGTTTTATTTGCAACACCGTTTTAATTGTTTTTTAATTTCTTTATTCCCTTCATTCTTATATGCAATGCCCAATTTTTTTCAGAGCATTGAAAAACCCTAATATATTTTTTTATAAACAAATAATTTTGTTTTGTTGCGTATGGGATATTTTAAAAACGACATTTTGTTATCACCACTGAAATTCAATGAAATATAATTATTACTATTAATTTTCATGGCGTTGAATTCCTATTATATACATATAAACTATACAATAAAAGAAGTACTTCTAGACTTTATGAGTGAAATGACGCTTGGCACTTTTGACAAAAAAGACTTTTGAATGAAATAACACTTAACACTTTTGACAAATGAGACATTTGAATGGAATAACACTTGAAGCTTTTGACAAATGAGTCTTTTGAAATAAAATAATACTCCCCAAAATAGCCTTTTTTTTATTGTCAATGGTAAACCAACTGAAGATTAATTCCATCGCCCTATAGAATACTTAATAAAAAAGGATTCAAATTTATTTATCGAAACATTAAAGAACCTTTATTGATTTGTTTCTTATTTGTCGGAAATGAAATAGACCCTATGTTCCCACTTCGGTGGTAATTTAAGCTCCGTTTCGTTCGGTAGTGTTTACAACCAGGAACGCATAATAATGCACATCAAAGTCGTATTTTGAAAGGCTGGAACAGTTGCCTCAGAGTGATGTTATTGGCCATTTGGAAGGATTTACGAACTTTATACGCGATCAAGAACCAATAAATGGATAATTGGAGATAAACCTGATCATAAGTATATAACAAATCATTCGATTGCCATAAAATCTTTTTTCGTACGCTTTTTACGGATATTTCTTATTAAAATTTGTGCTATTTAACATATGAAACGCCATTATTATTTTGAGAATTAATATTTCAAGCAGTAAAACTATTTTTATGAGAATATACAAATAGCGATGAAAGTACCATGAGGGAAGTTGTTATACTGGTAAAGATAAAGTCAAAAAAATTCAGAATTCTGTTTTATTTTGTTCCACTTTTGTCGAAATTTTCCTTAACTGCATACATGTCTATAACATGTTAAAAGTATATGCGAGTTACATATATTTCATTTACTATTAAAACATATACATGTTTTAGATAGTGTTTTGATCTTTGTCGTAATATCTGCGTTTTAACCAGACTGACTATAACTACAAATGTGTATTGAATAGTAATATCCAGTTCTATTAATAATTGTAATAATGCAGTGAAACGTATCTATAAAAATACTACCTATTGTCTACTTCTGTCTATTATCTGATACTGTCTATAATATAGACAATAATCTGTTTACAGCTTCCTTTTCTGACAGATATAAAATATATTTCATGCCTTTATTTGTTTTTTTTCCCATCCCCATTCCCGGCATCTATATTTATATTCTTAATATTTATTATTTTAAGGTTTACTCTTGCTAATATCTCTAATTTATGTATCTTATATATTGTC
>QLNU02003225.1:113660403-113711087 GCA_006491805.2 Dysdera silvatica | reverse complement strand
TTCCCTAAACTGCAATATACTATCCCGTCTGTTAACGGTGTCACACTCCAACTGAGGCGAACGCACAATATTTGAAACGGACCTGCGTACGGTTGTGTTAAAGGCTTACGCACTAGGTCTTGTCTAACGAATACATGTATCGTCGTCTGTAAATCAACATGAACGAAAGACTCTTTTGGCAGGCCTCTGGTCGTCGGTACAGTCTGTAAGTTTTGCATGTGATCACGTAATTTCGCTACGAATGCTGGACGTGTCAAATCAGTTTGCAAAAATTGAAACAGTTCACCAGATGCTGCTGGAATCATTTGCGATGATTTACAAATGTATGAGAAAAGTTACGATGTTTTCCACGCTGATGCCGAAATCATGCGCGGAATGTTATGATGCTCCCGGGCGTTGTCACCAAATTTTCTGTGGTACCAGCATGGGTTACCATTTGGATCCGAATTGCTGGAGTTGTTTCGAGATTTGTATCGTCGCCATTGGACAGATGAAGTTCGTCTGCCGCGACTGGGCGAACGACTATAAATTAAGCTTGTTAGTTGTCTAACTTCATTTCTTAATTGACTGAATTGTTCTTGTAGTGTGTTATTCGTGTGATGAGATTCTGAGGGTCGTTGTAATTCGGTAATACTCGCATGCGATCTTACTACTTCGTGAATTTTATCAACAATTCTGACTAGTTCATCGAAATTTTCGCCTCCAACAGACGAAATCTGCTCCTCGTTGAGAGGAAGTCTTCTTATATAAAATAATATGTGTTCGATATTTTCTTTTAAAGAAAAGCTATCCCATGATGCCATGATTTTAAGGAAACAAATATTTTTAAATCCTCTCAATATTATATTCACTGAGCATAAAATTCTGTGTAGCACTACGCTCAGAATGTATTAAAGATGAACTACAACGTTATATTATCTATAATTCATTGGAGTATGCAGCAAGTGTTGATGGGCGCCATAACCCCCATTATGAAATTGTTTACGTATAGGCCAACACAGAGCTTAATTTCTAACAAAAAAAAAGTGCAGGAGCCCTAATATTATGATAAATCGATTAAAAAATCAAATGGCTGCAAAAGAATCGATAAATCATATCAATTGTTTATGTCCATTTTTCTGGACAACAAAATGCATGACTTTAATCACAAATTCATTACTTTTTCATGACAGCGTCTATTTAGGCTATCTATTTATCTCCGGCTAATATTTAAATAATCGCCAAAATGAAGAAGTACCGGAGCCGGGCTCCGCTGGGCTCCCGCCCAATTTATGCCCTATATTTACACTTGTTTTACTTGTATGCAGCCAACTTCATATATTCATGTGTAGGCCGCCTATACGAATATATGAATCTATGGCTTTATAACCCCCCCCCCCACATATAAGGTAGTAAACACCCCTTATGAACATTCTGTGTTCACTAATGCTTTAGTTGCCTCGAACAGTCTACTCTGCTTATTAGATTATCAAAATGTAGACAGGTTTCATTTAATTATTGGAAGTACTACATCTTTAAGACAAACGATTCACAAAATATATAACCCTTAAATTTAATTGCATCCCTCCCCGAGTCAATACAATCTCCAGTTTGCCTTTATAACGCAACAGAAGAAGCACTATAGATTTTCCCAAAATATTCTCTTTATTTCAGCCCTGTAGCTAAGATAAAGTGGCAACAAGGGCAAGGTAAAGGGCATATGGAGCCACGCCCCTCCTGGCTCCAGCTTGGCCATAGACCCGCTTCATCTTCTTTTATCAGCTTAATTGAAAGACATGGAACAGCAAAAGCCAATGGGGGGGCGGGGGCATCAGGGGCTGCAGCTCGGGGGACCCGAATGAAGTCTAGGGGAAAGGATCTACGCTATGAGGTGGGGCCCGGCCCTGAAAAAAATATCTATGCCGGTGCCCGCTGAAGGGGTTGTGGGGGGGGCCTGTCGACGTGAGTTTGGGCACCGCGTTAGCTTTCGATGCCCCTGGGAACAGCAGACGAAGTCCAAAAAACGTTACATGGCAAGAGAACATCGATATATTTTTCATTTCAATTCTATGTATCTGAAGCTTTCTAAAGTTTGCTGTTCTTGAAAAATCAGGAGTTTTAATATGCATGTCAATGGCTTTACTGCAATTATCAATCAAGGAATTCTATATATTCCTTATATATAGCACTTTTTATAGGATATATACATATTTAATAAGGAATTCTATGTCACAGTTAATAATATTGTTCAAACGGAGATTACCCCCCACACGTACACACACCTTCGCACAACCATGACCATAGGCGTGGAGTTCATGGGCCTGTGGGGCCCAAGCCCCTCCCCCCAATAATTTGAAATAAATTGCGATTTTACATATACTGTAATGTATAAATGTACATAAAATGTGCTTGGGCCCCTCAAAAATTTTGAGAACACGGCGCTGATGACCATGTCAGCACGGAGACACAAAACTTAGCATAACGATAATTGAATAATTCGGCTTATTAATGTTCTAACGCACCGATAGATGGCGCACCATTGTGGATGTATATTTCTCCCTACATTCCGTGCTGTTGTAAAAGTATATATGTTTCTCCGTACACTCGGTGTTACTGTAAAAGTATATTTCTCCGTACACTCGGTTTCGATATTACTCTAAAAGTATATTTCTACGTACACTCAATAGCCTACATATGCAGCTATTGTAACTTCGTAAAAGCGGACGTAAGACGAGCTGCGCGGGGCCGTTTATTGTCAATTCATTGCGAGCAGGGGTGTAGTTAGATATTTTAGTTGGAGGATGAGATTGTTTTAACGGTTAATACATATATATTAACAAACGTATGTAATGGCACCCTTTCTATAAAATGTCTTAATAAAATGAGTGTATAAAATTAATCCTATTTTTTTAAACAATGAAATTAAAAATTAAGTGAAAAAGGTAAAAAATATAAAGGAAGCATAATAAAGAAAATATGATAAAAACTATATAAACCAGTGCCACTCACTTATTTATACAACGAAGAATTAATTCTAGGATGCATATTGTGTCGCAGAAATAGCAAGTAACGTTCTCCGTACGAATAAATTACAAATTGTTTTGATCATTAAAGTTCTTTTTCTACATTTAAAGTTCTTTTACATATAATACATTGAGTAAAGTAGGAAAGGGGAAGGGTGGGTTCAGAGCATGGGTGCCCATATGAGTACTTCTAGAGATGGGCACTGAGAAAAATTATTACCCCCTGCTCCAGGCTGTCAAACATGTTAGTGAATGTACATAGTACTAAAATACTACAGAACCAATTGATACTACTCGACAATTAGTAGTAAGCTAAAAGGTACCTTATTTTAAAATGTCGCTGTAAAAATTTTGAAAGTAAATTCATAGCTGAATCGGGCGAATCAAATTTTTGAACCGCTGGGGGTGGGGGGGGGGGGTGAGCCCCTCTGCCCACCCAGATGGGTGCATATGGTTCAGGGGACCCAAGCCTCCCCCCTCCATGCTTCTTGAATTTCTACGTCACTGGATAAGATGTATACAATTGGATACTTTAATTTCAGGAATAAAAGCTTTTTTCTGCTCCCGTACATGCCCATCATGCGCCTGCATAAGGCAGATGCAGATTGTGCAAACGATAAATTACTGTGATTGTAAAAAGCATGAAGAATCAGTGAGTCACAAAAAGGGATTGTGTCTCCGAGACGAGTCATAGTTACTACAGACCCACCAAAAACGGTGATGTTTCAGTGACTCTCACTAAAATCAATTAATTTTTGTATTAATAAATTTTTGTGAGCAATTATCATTTTATTTCTTATACATCTACATTTCGCACCCCCATGCAAAAATCGTCATTTCGCCAATATTATTAAAATGAAATTAAATAGAGATGTATATCAAAATATATGAATAAATAGAAATAAAACGGCATTCTTTTAAAAGCCCATTTAGGTTCTCAGAAAAACAATTACACTCTATAACAAAAAAATCCACTCACCAAGAAGGAGTTGTCCGATTGTAATGAAATTTCGTATTCAAAGACATTTTGACCGAACATGCAAATGATTAAAATTTGGTGTCCAATGAATGAATAGCGGGAACTCCAGCGCATCGGAACTGCGCATTCAGCAGGTGTATATAAGGAGCGATTCTCAATATGTGGTCAAAATTTCTGTTGCATTTTGACTGCGGATATCTTACGTCGACTGTAACAATGCCTCGCCGAAAGATTCGTGCTCATTACGAGCATATGTCAGAGTTTGAAAGAGGTTGTGCTATCGGATTGAAAGAGGCTGGTTGGACGAATCGAAGAATCGCTGGACATGTGGGTCGAAGCGATGCGGCGATTGGACGGTGCTGGCAAGAGTGGGTCAACAACGGCAGATGTCGAAGTGACATGGTGAACCTCTTGATAAGAGACATTATGGGGCACTTCCGATCAATGTTCGAGGTGCGAAAGTCGCCATACTTTCTTTCCGATTGTCTCCCAAGGGGGGCACAGACCAGGCTGCATCGTTTCAGAATTGGCTGTGCATTCACCAACAAGTACCTCCACCGCATTAGGCAACTCCCGTCGCCTGTGTGTCTCCAGTGTCAGGAAGGTGCTGACGAAACACTGGAACACATTCTTTTGCGGTGTCCGGCCTACGGCTACCTCAGGGAGGAGCTCCTTCTCGCCCGCCGCCGTTTAGGCCTCGCCTCGCCACCAGGTCTGTCCGACCTCCTGGATCCCACCGGATCCCCCCGCCTTCGCGCTGCCTCCGTGGCTGTGCTAAACACCTTCCTTTCCGGTCTTGGCCGGTTCCTGTAGGTTACTCGGCTGGCCCATGGGGGTGTCTCCGGTCCTGCTGCCTGGGCCGTGGCCGTTCCCCGTGACGGTTCCAACGGCTGCTGGTTTCGGTGTGCGTTGAATGACGACTTTACGTGAACGTGCATCTATGAATGCCGTGTTGATCGGCAATCCATCTCCCCCTCAGCCGCCTCGGCGGCTGATTACGCTGTTCAAGCGTCCTGTCTGGGATTACAGCGCCGCCCCCGGCGGCCACCCTTCCCAATGAAACCCTTGCACAATCCTCCTCCTCCTCCTCCAACGGCAAATGTCAGCAGCGGGGCGGCAGCGGGGCGGCAGCGGTCGACCTAGGGCCACAACAGAACGAGAAGACAGAGCGATTGTCAGAGCAGCTGTCACAGCACCGGATTCGTCGTTATCAACTATCCAACGTGTGGCCCGCACACATGTGTCCAACATGACCCTCTGCAGACGACTGAGAGAGCGGAATTTACGCTCGCGCCGACCGTTACGCCGCTTACCTCTCATGCCTTTACACCGTCAAGTCCGATTACAGTGGTGCCGGGCTCGATCAACTTGGAACTGCGCTGACTGGGGACGTATAGTCTTTAGTGACGAGTCCCGTTTCCAACTGTGTCCTGACGACAACCGCAGACGTGTCTGGAGACGTCCAGGGCAGCGTGGGGATCCTGCCCTTACTATCGCACGCCACACATGCCCACAACAGGGCGTTATGGTCTGGGGTGCCATCTCCTTTGATAGCCGGACCCCTTTGGTGGTCATTTCTGGCACACTTACAGCACAGCGGTACGTAGACGACATTCTACGACCGGTTGTGTTACCGTTCCTTTTGCGACACCCTGGACTTACGTTTCAACAAGACAATGCCCGGCCGCACACGGCACGTGTTGCTATGAATTGTCTTCAAGCTTGCCCAACACTTCCTTGGCAAGCTAGGTCTCCTGATCTCTCTCCCATAGAGCACATTTGGGACGCTATGGGAAGGCGATTGCAACCATCCCGGAATGTTGACGATTTAGCCCGACAGTTGGAGACAATTTGGCAAGAAATTCCGCAGGACACCATCCGGGATCTTTATCAGTCTATGCCACGCCGGGTGACAGCTTGCATCCAGGCCAGAGGTGGACCAACGCCTTATTGACTTCCTCCCTTTGTAACGGTCAAACTCTGCAATAAATCATTCAATTGTTCTGAAATTTTAATCGTTTCTTTTTCTATGTATGTTCTTCATATCCACCAATTTTTATCGCAATCGGATAATTCCTTCTTGGTGCGTCGATTTATTTTGTTATAGAGTGTATAATACATTTTTAATAGTTAGCAATGATAATGACACCATCTTTCTAATCTCGAACCAAGACTTAAATGCGAATAATCGTCGATTTTAATTCTTCATTAAATATTTTTTTTTAATTAAATATAAAAGTATTTACTTCGATTAGAATGTTGGGGGTTAGCAAACACCAAATTTTTTCTTCTAATTACGATTTTAATTTGAACTACTAATTATAAACCAGTCACTCATAATTCAGTATTCATAATCCATTCATTCATCAGTCATATGAAAGTCATTCAAAACAAGTTTGTAGTATAACGCAAGGTGACCTTTTCTGTCCTTGCGCCATAAAGGTTAAACCAATTAACTCCTCCATTCCTCAAAAAATAAATAAATAAATAAATAAATAAATAAATAAATAAATAAATTGACTATCTAGTTGTTGAGGGGTCAAAACGTGAGTTACTTAAAAGAGCCAATATAAAAAAATGAGTCAGAATTAATGAATCAACTCCCCTCCCCCTCAAAAAAAAAGGAATTATTCTGCCCAATAATGCTAAGTACTATATTTGCAGCATTGTGTGTACACACACACACACACCAAGCATATTTGCATATGGCATACACATCAATTGCATACATATTTGTAGTTCATATCGTGTACAAATAAAACCAGCAAATCGATACACAACATTACAGAATCAAATTATAGAAATTTAAAAAAAACAACACAGAAACATTTCAGAAATTAAATAAATAAATAATAGATAAATAATAAATCAAGAAACAATCTCTGTTTCTTGCAGTTTCGCTTTCCGCTTTTTAATAATAAAACATTTTCACGTTTAAAAACTAACTTTAGAAATATTAAATACTGAGAGGACGAAAAATAACGATTTTAAAATACGACGCTTGTCTGCAGGGGCGGAGTGGCCCGCCGGCCAGCCGGATCCTGAGCCGCTGCGCCCTCATGGACGTTAGGACTCGCCCCTCCTAATGCCCAAGGACTTGTGCCCTTTAATAATCCAAGGTATGCACTCTTTGAGAGGACCCAATACGCCCCTGCTTGTCTGATTAACAAGGAGCATGGCAGGAAATGCATCCGTCTTCAGAGAAAGAAGTATGTAGGAGTTGATTTATACGTTGATATCGGTCCGTTCATAATTTGGTTTAAAAAGCAGTCCATGTACTGCCTCATTCGGCGAAATATCCGGTTTCGGAAAATAGTCTTCAAATACATTCCTAAGGTATCGAATGTTCGTCGTTCGTAACTCAGTTGGTAGAGTACATGCCCGGCAAGTGGGAGGTCTTGGGGTCATGCCCCACCGAAAACAAAAACATTTCTTTCCTTTACGAACGTTTCACAAGCTAACCACGCTATAACATCTGCGTTAATATCGGCTAAAAACGTTGATAAAAATTGTTGCTTTATTGTATATATATAGTATATATATAGGTCTCGTCAGTGCCGGTATGACCAGGCCGCTCAGGAAGAACACGTGTTTTAATGACCCAAAATAATTTCATTTTTTATAAGGCAGTCGAACCTCGTTAAGACGAGCACGCTTAGGACGAATTACTTTTAATACGAACCGTTTTCTGAAGTTCCGTCAGATTGTATAGCATACTATTCTTCCCGGATAAGACGAATTACTGTTAATATGAACAGATTTTCTGTTCCCCTTGGCGTTTGTCTTAACTCGGTTGGACTGTAATTGCATGTTCCCGCCCCTAAACATTTGTCGCTCGGGACGAATGCTCGGTTCGCCCCCTCTCCTTGCGCCGGCCCTGGGTATGACAATATTTAATGATTTTTTTTAGCAAACAATAAATTTACGATGTTCCTTCTTAGCTTGAACTGGAAGAAGAAATATTAGAAAAAAAAAAAACAGAAAAAGAAGGTATGGAGGATCCCCCATGGTGCGCGGAGAACAATTGAAGAACTGCTGCTCTAATAATTTAAAATAACTTGCAATTTTAGGTAAATTTTAATATTTATGTATGTGTTTAGTCCCCCGCCCCACATGACTGTGAAAACTCTGCGTGTATGATGGAGTTACATAAAGTTTTGTGACGTATTAGGTTAAGCTGTTCATATTTAAAAACCTAAAATCTTATTAATATTCACTTTTTGTTTTCAATCGAGATTTTGATTATTTAAAAGATACGCCACTTACCTTGAGCGAAATGTTGAAGTGTAGGAAATGCCTGGGCCAGAACATTGTCTAAATCTACCGAAGATTCTTTTTAAACGTGCAAGAAGAAACACATTATCAATGCTGGTACATCAACCAATAAGGACAGAATGTTGTAAGTTACGCCCGAAGGGGCAGGACTTTGGAAGATGCAGTAGTATGTAATTGGTTAAGCGATGGGAAGGGGGGAGCCAAACGCTCAGCATAACTTAAATAAATGCGATATTCAACCAATAACACGATAAACGTTTCACATAGAATATGTAAGCTGAAATAGCAGCCGAATCAGGAATAAACATCCAAACTTTTACCATTTATAGTAATTTTAGATAAAACGAAATATTTTACGATTTATTCAAGACATTTCTATCAAGTAAAAAATTAAGAAAAATGAACAACAGAGCTTTTTTTCGTCTACATTCACGTGCTAACAAAACCACCCATAATTTTATCATTAAAAATTATTAAGATCAAAATAATTAGAGATGTGTTAAATTATTAATACATAAATCCTTTTTGGAAAATTAAATTCTCAGTAAGATAGATACTTCCGTGCGTGCGTGCGTGTGTGCGTGTGTGTGTGTGTGTAGTTTCAATAGTTAACAGCTGATGATAATATCCTTGGAATCTCCAAGGAGGCTTAGATATGAATGTGATTTCTCAGAGATTCAAGGTTTGCAAAAACTGAAATGTCCTATCTCTAGGTCGGTGGTTAAAATTCCTAGGTGCGCCCTAGGAAATCCCAGATAGCTATGTGTCTGGGATTATTATTAAAATTATTTTTTAATTATATAGTTAAATATACGGCTATATGGAAGTTGACGCACCTGTGGGAAATATACACACATATAAAAATTAATATTAATAAAAACAAAATTAATATTATTATTATAAATAAAAATAATTTTTTCATCTTATTTCTTAGCATTTTGTGTATAGTGCTTCTATGATTTTTTGTAGGACTTCAAGTGTGCCAAGACTTCAAAACATTTGAGAACCATTGCTCTAAATCAGGGGTGGCCAACCCGCGGCACGCGTGCCACATTGTGGCACGATGGAGTTTTAACAGTGGCACGCGAAGACTTATTGAAAAATTAAAAAATTTGAAAAAATAATAACAGTTTTTAAGTATCATTGTATTCTCCATCAAGAAGCTCTTTGCCAAGGACTTAAAACGCGATTTCTGTTATGGACTCTGTAGTGCGCTGTATCAACAAAATACGAGCTCGAGCTCTGAATCGACAACGATTTCGTGAGCTTTTCCCGGAAGAAACGGAAGAGGATGGCGAGTTTCTCTTCATTGTAGTGTACGCTGGCTTTCCAAAGGAAGTACACTCGCGAGATTTTGGAATTTGAGGGAGTGTGTTTTAAAATATCTGGAAGAAAACAATGAACTGCCCAGTGAGTGCTTGCTACTCAAGAATGAAGATTGGCTATGGGATTTAGCTTTTCTCACCGATATTATGGGACATTTAATAATTTAAATTTAAGATTACAGGAAAAAGATTGTATTTTTTCTACCCTAGTTGGCCACATACCTTCTTTTGTGAACAAACTTTTCCTTTTTGGTCTCGATTTTGGAGAAAAAAGAGTAACACATTTCACATTAATGCAGGAACTGGCTACCAAGGTCAATAATGCTCCGAACTATGAGAGATTTAAAAATTTAATATCCATTTTGGAGGACTCATTCAGTGCTAGGTTTGATGATTTTCAAGATAAAAAAAAATGCTGATCTTTTCACAAATCCTTTTCCAATTTCTCTGCACGTTAATTGTTACCCACCTGAAATCCAAATCGAAATTATTGACCTACAGCACCATACTACACTGAAAAGCAAATACAAGGAACTTATTTCAACTGCAAGTGATCCAAATTATATTGAATTTTGGAAATTCGTACCAACAAGCAATTTTCCAAATTTACAAGGTTTGGCTGTCAGATATTGATGTAGGTCTGGATCAACATATGTTTTTAAACAAATGTTTTCTATTATCAACATTATAAAATCAAAATATTGTTCAAGATTAAATGATATGCACCTAAAACGCTTAATTTTGTTAGCATCTTTAGGAACTAATCCTAATATAGATGACTTGGTAAAAAAACTACAAATTCAAAAGCCACATTAATTAGGTACTGGCTGTTTAATAATTATTTAGAATTAAATGTTTCAAGTTATTCTTTTTTATTTCATACATAGCCTAACTGAACCTTTAAAAACGTTTATTAACAATAAAACCTAAGTTTGTACTTTTGTTTTATTTACTATATTATTTTTTAAATCTGCACTACTCAGACTTACATGAAAAAAATGTGCTATTTGCGTAAAAATCCCATAATTATCCTATCAATAACATTTTTTCACCTTTTTATGATTTTTAGTATATTGGAAAAATTGGAAGTGGTACGCATAATTTTTTTCCAGATAGTGGCACTCTTCCCAAAAAGGTTGGCCACCTTTGCTCTAAATGATGACAGACTTCTTCTACAAGATCAATCGCGATTTGAGAAAAAATTCCATCCGATAATCGTAAAAAATTTTCTTCCACAAGTTTTTAAATCTTCTATCCGTCTTCTTTTCCATCTCTATGTCTGGTGCCAATAATGTTTTTCTCCAGCGTTCATGATTCGGGTAATTTGCATTTTTCTCTTCTCCCTATGTATCCACATCGATCTGATTTTCTTCGTATATTGTTTTACTGATTTTTCCCTTTGAGCCGGGTTTGTTCTGAAAATTCTGGGCAGCGATCATGTAAATTTCCATTTTTATTATGTTCCTCAGCGTGAATATTTCAAAAGCTTCGATTTCACACATCGCCTATATTTTGACTGTCCAGGTTGAAATCCCATATAAAAGAATAGCTTAAACGTAGCATTTCGGAATCAGTTGAAAGTCAATTTTTCTTTCCCATACTACTTATTTAGATTTGTTTAATTCTATTTTGGACAGTCCAATTTGGTTTATAATTTTTATTTTCATTGTTATATCAATAAATTTTTCCAATAGAACTTATTTCTCGTTCTGAATTTATATTTTTATAAAACCATATATACAACCTCATCCTGTTCGTCGCAAAATAACCATTGCTGTCCCTGCGCCATAAAAACTGAACTAACCAACTAAGTTTTTATGATGAACTTACATCTATAAATTTTCTGATAATATAAAAAAAAAATTTCCATGAGAACACGGCAATCGAACGATTGTCTATCGCGAGAACTCCTCTCTTTACTGAGTCTGCTCCATTCTTTTGCCGTGGAAACGAATTTTAACACTTATTCAATAGGTGTGATTCTTGAACAAATACATTTATATTGGTGCTTCCCCTCTTGAAAACGGACTAGGGCTTTTCATGACAACAGATGGACGCACAGACGTAACTTTTAGGTTACAAGTAGGAATAGACGCGGCCACTGCCATACGCAGGGTGGGGGGGTTGAAGAGGGTCATAACCCCTATTACGGATCAATTTTTTTTTATATATACATATAATTATGTGGAGTTGTATCTTTATAGCCCTCTCCATAAACTTTATGCCTATGCTAATATACGTAAGAATGTAAAAATCGAAGAATTTGGAAATGGATGTAACTGAACGACTGCTCGATAATAATTGCGTTTATTAATCATAAAAATTAAAATTAATGATATGTATTTTAGTCATTATAAACCAAAGTTTTATATAAATTTAGAGATGTAGTTAATTATTAAGTATGTATTTGTATAGGCCTATGCCATTATACACTAAATGTATAATATTCACTAAAACGTGCAACACACACTAAAATATGTAATAAATTAAATATGTAATATTTTGTATTTGCAATTCCATTAACTCGTAAACTGCAGTTTCAAAATGTTAAGATACTGGATAGATCAATAAACACTAGTATGATAATTAATTGCATATGCAGGAGGCTTCATTTTTATTGTGAAATAACGTAATAAATTTATATATTTTGACCAAATTATTTTTTTAAAAATTTACATTCTCTTTCTATATATACATTTTTCTATTTTATACACGTCGATAATGGTAAAAAATGCAGTGTTTAAAGCTAATTTTGTTCTTGGACGTTTGAAGTGCAAATGAAGAGCATCTAAAGCGAAAGTAAATGGATCGTAGTACGGTGGTATCATTTACTCATCATTCATAGCTTAACGTAATTTCTTAAAATCTTTAGTGGATTAAACTTTATAGTTGTTTATTGAACGTCAATCTGTTATCATAAACGAATCATCAGTGATATTAAACCAGTCGTAGGGAAATAGTGGAAAACTGTACAGCATATTTGTATGAAAAATATTATTTTTATACAATAATTTTTTTTTCTTTTTGCCACCTACATACATTTAGCTCAAACTAGAGCTTATTTATTTTTGGAGAAAAAGAGACGCTTTCCCCATCCTGGATTCGAACCAGGGTCCCTCCGTTTAGCCCGGAGTGTCTTGGACCGCTAGACGAATGAGGACAGGAAACAACGCTCTCTTTCTCCGTATATAACAATAACTCACAAAATCTCGCCCCGGAGGCTTTTCTGTGTTGACCATATTTGGCAATTGTGTTATCCCTGCGGAGGGTAATAATACCTTAACACCTTTACATACGGAGAAAGAGAGCGTTGTTTCCTGTCCTCATTCGTCTAGCGGTCCAAGACACTCCGGGCTAAACGGAGGGACCCTGGTTCGAATCCAGGATGGGGAAAGCGTCTCTTTTTCTCCAAAATTACATAAGCTCTAGTTTGAGCTACATATACGTGGGTGGCAAAAATTATTGTATAATAAATTCCCCCACGAAAACTCACAAAAATCTCGCCCCGGAGGCTTTTCTGTGTTGACCATATTTGGCAATTGTGTTATCCCTGTGAAGGGTAATAATATCTTACAAAATTATTTTTGAAATTATAATTATTATGTACGTATATTTCTTTACAGGAGTCTCACATTTATAGTCTGCTATGAAAATCTTCCCAGAAGTACCGTGCAATAATGCAAAATA
The DNA here is from genome assembly GCA_006491805.2 of Dysdera silvatica. NCBI lineage: Eukaryota > Metazoa > Arthropoda > Arachnida > Araneae > Dysderidae > Dysdera > Dysdera silvatica. The sequence goes on along the minus strand of QLNU02003225.1, from coordinate 113,697,819 downwards.
GTACATAAAGGCACGTATATTTAAGAAAATTATTTTAATCTTCACATAAATATTTCCTAAACTTTTTTGCAACTTCTACCTTTAAACATAAGTTTAAGTCTTAAATCTGTATTAATTATTTGCTCCTCTGATCATTATCCATTCTAAAGGCTATGGTATATTCAATCCTTTTTGTTCCTTCTTTACTTTAAACGTGAGCGCTAACTTTGTTGGGATTTTTTTCAACAGGAAGTTCATTTTGACTGGAGTGCTCCATTAAAAACTAGTACGGCAGCATACGCATGTAAATAAAACTAACAGCTGCCCTCAAGGAGAGATTCGAACTCTCATGAGAGATTCAAACTAGTTTTTATAAACAAATAGGAATGATTAATGAACTGAATAATGAGAATAGTCATATTGAAACTTGCAACAAAAACTACAAAATATACATCAAAATCAAGAAAATGATTTTGTGAAGACTTAAAATAAAAAACAACTTCAGCATCTAATAAAAAATGTACATATACAGTCAAATTTGATAACAGTCGAATGCAGTCAAACTCATAATGAATATCCAAGGTCCAAGGTACCTTCTTTTTCATTGTAGCCAGTATTCGCTATAGTCGTTATTAGGATGTTTTTGAATGTTCGTTTGGATTTTTTATGGCGCAAGAGCATCTGGGCTATACTGCGCCAAATATAGTCGTTATTCAATATAATCATATATGGCAAACATGCCCAATTTCGCATTATACATAATTTCTCAGTATTTTTATTATATTTTTTAATAATTAATGGAAACGTCTAAAATTATTTTGATCGCAGATTCATAAATGCCGGTACGCCTTTTATAAAACAATGTTTTTTTTATATTTTGTTTTTATTTTGTGTTTTTGAAGTCAATGTTTTTTTGTGTGTGTGTGTTTTGAGTGTTGTTTTTTTCAATTTTTTTTTTGTTTTTGAAGTAAATTCAGTTTATATGGAAAATTCGGAAAATTTTTATCCAATCTTGAATATTTTGAATGATACGTTATTATTTATGCTCAAAATTTGTGGTGTTTGGTTCAATAATATTTTTATAGAAGAGAAAACTAGATATCATATGAAGCTTTGATTTTCAAAATACATTTATATGGAGTAACATTATGTTGTTTGACCAGTAGCTAATTTTTTTCGTTTCAGTGACAGAAAAATTAGGGTGCAGGTGCCATTTCGAAGTAGTTTGACGAATTTTACAGTATTCCTAATTTCTCGGTACCAAATCTTACATTTTTTAATAAATAATGAAAACATCAAACATTAGTTTGAGTACACACATATTCATGGATATCAGTTTGTGTATATGAAATCGTATTTATTTCGACTCTGTAGCATGGTTCTGCTTGAAGCATTTTCTGTTTATGTTCAAAAGAAAGTTAAGCGTCAAGCGTGATCTGGAATATTTTGACTGGTAAGTTATTACTTATTCCCATAACTTTAATAATTGTTTATTGCGTTTAGTTTAGTAGCACTTTTATGGAGAATGAAATTAGCTATCATATTATGATGCCTTATTTGCATATATATGAAGTAGTATTATGTTGTTTAACCAGCGGCTGATGTTTTCGTTTTGGTTACAGAAGAAGTGATAGTTTTATGTAGTTATATATATATATAATAGAGCAGGAATTTTATTGTTCACATATGCATCATAGGTACAAAATATTGTAAAACTGAAAGTTTGCAAACAGTTTCGATTTATGTCATACAATAACAGGACAAATATCTAAAGTCAAGTTTTAGTAGCTTCATTACTTTTGCAGAGTTCTTTATATAAAAAAAGACCTTTGTAATTTTTAAAAAAAATAGTTATTTTGGTTTACAGGGTATCTTTTCTGATTAACTGTGTGTCTCTAAATCTAATAATAGCAAAATTAATCCTTTATGATGCACTTTCTGATCAAAAAGTTCTAAAATTTTTTTGTGAATAGGCTATCTAGTCGGTTATATTAATATCGCATAAGATGACACAAATTTCATTAAAACAAATAGCAAATTTTTTGAATAAAAAATTAATTTTGGAAATTGTAGGAGAGTTGCCCATAGGCAACGATGTGCTTAGCCATTTCACACATTGTTAAACTTTAAAAAAAAAGTTCTTTTGGTGCATCCAGTAGAAATTCGCATAAATAAAATATGCTTTCCCATATAAATTTAATGTGCTTTCCCATATAAATTTAATATGCTTTCCCATTTATACATGCTTATAGCGTTTGTCGCTTGTAAGCACCGTTGCTCCATACAGGATAAAAGACAATGAAGCAGTATGCAGTGCTGTGGGACCATAAGTAGTATGCAGTGCTGTGGGACCATAAGCGAAAGCAGAAAGTTCGTAAGGGGGTTATAGGCTCAATGGGGGGTTACAGAGATACAACTCGCATATTTCTATATTAAATATACAAAATTTCATTGCAATGGGGGGGTCACAACTCCCATCAACACCCCCTGCGTACGCCAATATGTGGGATATTTAAATCTCAATGAAATTTGACAATTATAAAGGGACTACTTTAGCCATAATTGAATTTAAATGTGTTGTTGAAAAATTTAATTTAAAGTAAACAATTCACATGTTCAAAATATCTAAACTGTAAAATCAAATATTTATAGGTCGAAGAACAATTTCTTTTTAAACTAAAATAAATATTTTATATATGCTATTTCTCCAAGATAAAGTAAGTTATACGTAGAACATTGTCACTATAATCCGTGGCAATAACATATTTAAAAAGGAAAAAACATTCAAATTATAAGCTCATTTCAACATTGTGTTCACTATAAGACAAACACGCCACTTAGTGATTATATAACCTGATAATTATATCATACTTTTCTTTTTCACAAAATTAGCATTACAGACTGAAGAAAACGTTTCCACAGACCGGTTGTCATTTTGTCGACTGATTTATCGTTAGGTAGTATTCTCATTATTATTAACACTGCTGTTTAATTATGTATTAATTTGCTATATGTTACTTTCGTTGTTTTGTTTAATATACGATACATCACGATTATATTAATAGTTATTATAGGGACACACATAACCCAATGTAAAATAAATTCGCGAATATTTCTGTGTAACCTTATGCACTGAACAATCAGGATAATCCGATAGATGTAGGAGGAGGAATTGTGCAAGGATTTCATTGGGAAGGGTGGCCGCCGGAGACGGCGCTGTAATCCCAGATCCGAGTGATGTATATTCACCTAGCCAGAGAGATGTGGCCAATATCTTTATATGGACTCATATAGAGAGTATTTAGGGCACATAGAGGCTCATATAAAAGTGTAGTCAGTGTATCGAGCAGTTAGAGGATGATTTGTTTTCCTTCGTTTACAATGGACGTGGTCAATATCTTTATATGGACTCATATAAAGAGTATTTAGAGTACATAGAGGCTCATATAAAAGTATAGTCAGTGTATCGAGCAGTTAGAGGATGATTTGTTTTCCTTCGTTTACAATGGACGTGGTCAATATCTTTATATGAATTCATATAAAGAGTATTTAGAGTACATAGAGGCTCATATAAAAGTATAGTCAGTGTATCGGGCAGTTAGAGGATGATTTGTTTTCCTTCGTTCACAGTGGATGTACATTTGATTATTAGCGCATGTGTTTAAAAAGATCCCAAATATTATCATTACTTGCGGTTTAGTTAGGTACTTAAAGTAGCTGCATTTGTCAGAGATTAAAATCAAATTGCTTAAGCGAATATGGAGTATTCTGTATTTTAATGAATAAAAGATAATTCTTCCAATACATTATCCTGAATACTATTCCTCTGCGACTTCTTCCACCCTCAATATTATATAAATAAAATCTTTCTACAACAATATTATACTGACCGAAAAAACGTATCGTTGTAAAGAGATATTGTTATAGGGAGGGTACATCATGCAATAAAACCTCTCTAAAACACTATTTTATCAACCGAGAAAAATTGTCGTTATATCGAATACCGTTGTTCGGAGATTTTACTGTATATAATCCCGTTCGAAATTGTATTACTTGCTTCTTTTCTAAGTTTTATTTATTTTTAATTTCTTCCATTTCTTTCAAAAATACATAACACTATTTTTTAATTTTATATATGTAATTTCTTAAAAAAATTCACAAATCATTATTTTCAGAACGAAGAAGAGGAAGAAGAAAAATATGGGAGCTTTCTGAATACATTCCATGAGGTTGTGCATGCATAAAATTTTTTCTTGAAATTCATAAAAATTCTTTGACCTCAATAGAGCCAACAAGATATAGTAAATATTTTATGTATTTTTTATATACATTATATAAATTGAATAATATTTATGTGGTCAATATTTAAAATAAGATTTTAAATAACGCTCATTAGAAGTGCGCAAACTCTGACAAAATCTAATGTCTTGACTACGAAGTTGGTCATTTATAACATATATACAGTGTATAAAATTCTATCATAATTTCACGTAATTCAATAACAATTACTGTAGGTACAGACGGTATACAGAAAAAATTGGTAAACCTTTTGTGCATGTTTTTTATTAAAATTATGCACTTTTGACTTTCATTATCTATCGCAATGACCCCCTACCCCACGCACATTTCATACCACTGATGGCTGTTGCCATTTCCAGGAAATTAATCCAGCAGTGTGTTAAAAAATTAGAACTGCGTGCTTTTACCCGAAATACGCCAGAACTCATTGAGGTTGTGTTTAATTTACGTAGCGAAATTGAAAGACATTTGGCATCCAGGAAAAGAAAAACCGCTCTTCTGACAAACTACTTTCCAAACAGTAGGCATAATTACGGTATGATTGAGCTGAATAAATTCATTTTAAAATACGTAAAGTTACTGTTTTGAAAGTAATTCCTTGATTTCTGTTTTAAGCAGGTAGTATATATAAATTTTGTGAAAATATACAATATTTGTACTAATACATCATGAATTGCGTTACGTTATATACGCAGTGCTTCTATATAGTATAGTGTATTGCTCAGTGGTTTTTAGTAATTAGAGTATTATATTATTTACTGTAATTAAAACCATGTATTTTTTGTTTGTTTTTATTTAACTTATTTAAAGAGAGAGTTTTTTTTATATGTTTTACTGAAGGGAAAAAAATATTTTTCTTATTTTCATCATACTGCCTATATTGGACACCTCTCTAAGTTAAACATGTTTAAGGGGAACCACAGGTCCCAATTTACACAGGTTTTACTGCATATGAATTTTGATTTTTTTTATTCAATGGGATGATGAAATTTGGAACATTGGGGTGATGATGAATATTTCGAGACGGACTTTTGAAGTCACGCTACGGCACTATTTCTTCCTTAATTACCAGTGCCGTGGCCCAAGTTTGAAGTCACGCTACGGCACTAATTCTTTCCTATTTATCAGTGCCGTAGCCCACTTTTGAAGTCAAACTACGGCACTAATTCTTCCTTAATTATCAGTGCCGTGGCCCACTTTTGAAGTCACGCTACGGCACTGATAATTAGAAAAAACTTGAACTTACAGCTACTAAAACGAATACACATTGCATTACGATGAAAATTAATTTTCATAAAAACATTAATTATAAATAAATTAAAAAAATTTTATGCATAAGCAAGAGCACTGTTCTAGTAATACACGCTGTTTATTTACAGTTTTAAAAACACATTATATTTATAAAAACACTGCTTTATTATTGATAGAAAAAAAACGCGAAATTAAACTTTCCAATTTTAGCGCTTTAAAATTTACTTCACATTTTCATTCTGCTTTTTAGTCTGGTGAGGAAGAATTGACAAAGGCAAACATCAATTAAAAACAAAATTGTATACATAGCCGTATCCGAAGATAAGTGCTTCCTAATTATCAGTTTGTATACATATACTAATCTCCATAAATAGTGTCCTTGTGAAGGCAATTTTGTAAGCATGCACTTGTTCTGATGAACTTAGGCATGATTATTGTGTAAACCCCTTTAATGGGACAATTATAAACTATTAGAGAGTTAGGCATGTCATTTGGTAAGATAATCATAATGCATGGAATACAATCCATGGAAATTAAGAGAGCTTGTGGTATTACAAGTTTGCTACTCATAGTCTAGAAAACTATTTTTATTTATGAAATTCTGGAATTATTTATATATATTAATCTCCACAGTTAGTGTTTTCATGATGGCAGTTTTATAATTATGCATTGATTCTGGTTTAATTATCTTAGGCATGATTATTCTACAAACCCCTTTAATGAGACCATTATAAACTATTAAGGAGTTGGGTATATCATCATGATAATCATGACGCATGGAATAAAATCCATAGAAATTAAGAGAGCTTGTGGTATTACTAGTCTACTATTTATAGTCCATAAAGATATTTTTTTAAAGAAACTCTGGAATTACTTTTCAATGAAAACGCACTAAAAGCTCTAAAATTTATAATGCAAGTAATTACGTCAATTGTATTTCGGTAATAAAATGGGCATTGAACATGGGCCCCAATTGCTTAATCCCGATCTTTAATTAGGGACTTTAGTGAAACAAAAAAGAAATTTCCCCTATTTGTTAAGTTTCAGTTGGTTTAATGATGAACAGACTGGAAATACCTAAGCACTAATAAAACATTTTTCAGGAAATTAAATTTGACATTTATGTAGATATTGCCTTATAGTTTTTTATTCTATTCTAAATCCCTCTATTTTAAAATAATTTCTATTATTTTATTTAAAAAAATTTGCGATGTTTTATTTGAGACCGTAGCCTTTGAACTTGCTGCATTGAGTTCTATTCCCTGCATAAACTCAAACGTAAAATATATTAAACAATTGCACCAAATTTCTAATTAAATTATTTTCTTTAGTATTTGGTATTTTGTATTTTTTCTAGAATTCGATGAATTCAAGATTATTGAAATTTAGTGCGAGTTGATAACCATGGAGCGTTTGTTAAACTTAGAATATAAGGTATGAATATATAATATATATTTATTTTACAGACGAGTGGGACAAGTATGTTTATAATATAGGGTACGGGTTTTCACTACTAGTAATTTTGCAACACCTCTTATAAAATTGTGATCATTTTTCACATATATAATATTAACATTCTAAAGAATAATAATAATCACTATTATTAATAATTAATATTAATAAAAATAATTATTATTAATAACAAATAATTATTATTAATAACAAATAATTAACATTAATAACAAATAATTAATATTAATAAAAATAAATAATATTAATAAAATTAATTAATATTAACATTCTAAAGAGGATTTTTTATTTGAGGTTATAATAAAATTTCTTAATTATGAATACCGAGGCGTTTTATTTTAATTTATTAATAACAAGATCGTGTACCGCCTATTATTTGATGATGGCAGACGAAACGTGCAAACATTTAAAAGCCTAAAATGACAAACGAAACATTTTCAAGCAAAAAATTCCAAAGAAACGTCCAGTTACTGATAATAAATGCAAACAAATCCAGCCAAATAATTGGCAGTTAATAAACCTCTGATTAGCAAAATAATTTATCTTCTAAAGAAGTGTTAATTCTGTTTTAACAATTCAAAGCAGAGTAGTTAATACTAAGACAAGATGTAAGAATCATATGTGGCGGAGAAGCGTCACTGATGTCACAGAGACATTTTCTATCAAAAGTAAAAGTTTAAGTCCGTGGCCGGAGACGCCCCCCAATACCCAACAATTCATTTTTTATCATTTGTTCTTTTTTGTTTCACGCGTATACTAAAAATGATATTTTAACTTGTGCTAGTAGTGTTGTCATGGTTACTGAAAAAGCGGATTGTTGATTAGGACTCTTCGAACGCCGTTAATTTTTTTCCTCTTAATTCAATGTTTTTTGTTCATGTAAATATGTAATTAAAATTTCGTAAATGTTAGTAGGAGTATTTTATTTATCCACACGATAGTAACACCTCATCGAATATTTTGTGGCAGCTTGTCCATATATTCTATATGATATTATGCCATAGATATGTTTTATTATCGTATTTTATTAAAAAAAAGTCCAAAATTTAAATACAATTTTAAATCTACACGTTTCATAATAATATTATTATTATCTATACAGTTATAAGTAATTTACTTGTTCTTATTGATTTTAATTAAATAATTTAAAATTTATACATTTATAGTAACTTCGCTACAGCTCCGTTTACTTTTCATATTTTGTCATTGTATTTTGCCAAAAACTATCTGAATATTGAATACAATTTCAATCAACACATTTCATAATAATACATATTAACATAATTTATACTATACAATAATTTTTGCCACCCACGTTTAAGTAGCTCAAACTAGAGCTTTTTTTATATTTGGAGAAAAAAAATGTTATAAATATACAACTTGTTCTTACTGATTTTAATTAAATAATTTAAAATTTCTACATCTTAATAATAGCTTCAATGCAGTCTGATTTACTTTTTGTGTTCGAATACAATCATCTTTGTTTCTCATTTCCACTAGATTGGAGTCGAGGGTTTTTAAATGAAATGGGATTGTATCGTTAAATTAGTATTTTTAGTTTTAATTAATTATTCACAAACTTTAAAATTTGATCATTACAAAATAAACTAAGATCAATAATTTAATATTTAATTAATTATTGTCGAATCTGTCCACTTCCGTCATTTTTTGCGATAGTTTAGAACAATATTGAATTAGCTTAAACGTCGTACATGTGTCTTAATGGCAATCCCGGCTTGTTCAATTTAAATAGAAAAAAATGAAATTAATGATTGATAGTGGCAATGTGTATAAAAAAAATTCTAAATAGAAAATACTCAAATGTTTAAAAATTAAAATGAAATTTATATACATAATTATGGGCAGACTATATTCCACGAAGAACGTCAAATGTGTAGAATTTCACTTTAAGGGCAGCGAAAACTATTCCCATTGATATTTACGAAATAATATACACATTTCATCATTGTTATTCGTGTACTAGAATTTTCATTTTTAGCATTGGCAACAAACAGTGGTTGCCACAGGAGGAGGAATGCCGGGGCGCAAAACTTTTAGGGACCCAAAATTTCAACTTTGACTGGTAGAAGGAAGTACCAACGGGTTTTAGCGGGCTCAACACTTAATTTGCGCTGGTAACCCTAGCTTAACAGTGGGCAACATAGCATTTAATTGTTAAGATTCTAGAAAAATGACTTCATACGCAAAACTGTCCCTCCATCAGCATGCACGGACAGTTATTCCTGCTATCTTTTAATATAACGCTAAGATATTAATAAAAGTTATTTATTTGAGCAAATGAACCCCTAAAGACCACTAATAACAACTGAGGCAAAAAATATTGAACTCACCTGATGAAATGTTGAAGGAAAAGCCGTCTTTCCTTGTCCCATGACCGCAAAAAATGGATAGTACCATTGATCAGCTGTTCGAGACATCATGACAACTCCCAAAGCTCTCAGAATTATCTAAAGGAAGTTTAAATGCTATGACACACACCTAGCCCACTATCCTCTTCCCAAGATTGAAGCTCCGCCCACTGCTATTGCATTCCAATGAGATGCTACGAAGATTCATCATTGTCAAATCCGAAACATCGGGGAGCTATTTCCTTATCTGCAAAGGATTTCTATTACTGTTTACGGGCCAATCAAAAGGCCACTTTCTTCTCATACATTTATGATCGAGGTGTAATAGGGCTATTTCCAAATAATGGAGATACTTCGTCAAGTTATGAATCATTAATTTCTTTTACTGCTGGAATGTAAAGAAATGAGAAAAAAAAGCAGATAAAATTAAAACCAATTAAATTTATAATTTACTGGGCAAACAAAGCAATAAATGAAACACAACCCAATCCTTTTAATGCGGCAAACGTCTCTGTCATAAATTATTGAATGTATTTTTGTATGTGAAATCGAGTACTACTATTTATTTACTCGGTTCATATCTTACAGTTTTGATATCTAGTTCAATGGTATACTTTTCTTTGTCGATGTTCGAATATTTTGCTTTTTAAATCAACTACGTCTCCAAGCGACTGTATAGGAACAGTAGGAACCAAACTGCAAAGAATCGTAGCAGTAAAAAATAAACTTACCGAGGAAATAAAATAAACTTACAGAGGAAATAAAATAAACTTACCGAGGAAATAACAAACTTACCGAGGAAACAACATAATCTTACCAAGGAAATAACATAAACTTACCAAGGAAATAACATAAACTTACCGAAGAAACAACATAATCTTACCGAGGAAATAACATAAACTTACCGAGGAAATAACGTAAACTTACCGAGGAAATAACATAAACTTACCGAGGAAATAACATAAACTTATCGAGGAAATAACATAAACTTACCGAGGAAATAACATAATCTTACCGAGGAAATAACATAATCTTACCGAGGAAATAACATAAACTTACCGAGGAAATAACACAGAAACCTTATAATTTTAAGAGACTACAATTCAAATTTAAGCTGCAGAGACATTGCTTTTCTTTAAAGCAAAACATCAAAATGTGTATTATATATGATTACTCATAAAATATTTCAAGATCTAAGAATACATATATAGTAAAAATGTCACTTTATGTTGTTGTTAAATGCATGAATATCAAACATATAATACATTATTTATTTATCAGATACCCAAAAATGCTGCATATTATAAATACGAGGTGTGATAGTTGCAAAATAGGATGATTGCTTGAAGGATGACCGCAAAAAGCTGATGCGAAAATCAGCTTGTTGAGTTACGATCATCCTGCATGGCAATATGGTTCAACAAAGTAATAAGTTGCAAATCAAATTGAAAGTAAATACTGTTTAATTCTCGATTTGAACAAGGCTTCACCTTTAATGTCAATCAACGCAGGTGTATCAAGGAATTTCAAACTCAAATAAATTATCAAATATACTGCCATTAAATGCATTATTACAAGTAGTTCGTTAATGAACACGGATTATTAATTTAAAATGAATATATTCCATATAAATATTTTATTAAAAAAATGCATGCAGAGGAAAAATATAGACATCTTAAAGGTGCATTATTTATATTCAAATAAAACGATAAGATCCCTCAAAGTCGTATGATTAAAAGTTAGATATTCAACAATTATTTCTAAATATTGTTTTTTATAAGCAGTTAATATCAAAATGTTATCATTATCAAATGTTATCAAGAATGGTTAGTCATAACATTCCTTTTCGTTTTAATTTAAACATTTACATAATTCTTTTGATATTAATTCTTTCAATAAGCTTTGTACATTTCTTTGATAAATATTTTAGAATTTCAACTTTTTGATATAATAGAAAACATATATATTCAGTTGTTTCCGTTTTTAACAATTCTAAATATTTTGCAGCAGAAAGTTTCAATGCAAGCCGGAAATTTATTCAAGATACACAGTGAAATCTAAGCTCCAAAATCGGGGATAGTAACTGAAGAACCTAGGAAGAGAGGAAAAAACGTCAGATCAAGGATAGCGAAACAGAAAGACATAAAGTCATCTGGTAAAATTTTATAACGCTTTTTCTACAAATATTCAGTTATGTAAAGAGAAATTCAATATAGTTCTTTAACACTGTATTTGATATTTGTTTACATTGAAAAGCTCAGGAATTCGAGAGGTGTTGAAAACGTTATATAGCAATCATACGACTTCCTTAATTGCACATCAAAGATATCATTAAGTCAATATAATATTATTGGAACTAGTAATGAAACTATTCTAATTCGTTACATTGGGCCCCTCCCCCGACACGGGGGGGGGCTGTCCTTCTGTTGGAAGGCAAGGATAAAAATAATCGATTGTAAATGTAAGTTTTTTGTTGTGTATTCTTAATAAATTTACCATTTGAGAATAATCTTTTCTACACGAAGTATGTTTATCCATTAACTATACAGCATGTTCAAAACTAAAGTAAATGGGGTTAACAATTATACGCAACATGGGTGCCCATATGAGTGCTTTTAGGGGGCTGTGAAAAATTAATATCTTCTTCTTAAGACTGTCAAACAGTTTAGTGAATGTATAAGATACTAAAATGCTACAAAAATAATTGATACTGCTTGACAATTAGTAATGAGCTAAAAAGTACCTTATTTTAAAATACTACTGTAAATCTTTTGAAAGTAAATGCATAGCAGAATCGGGCAAATCAAATTTTTAAATGGCTAAGGGGCTCGAGCCGCACTCTGCCCCCATATAGTCGCCCAAGATATGCATATAATATCATATAACATAATAAGTTAAAGAACTTGTATATTATAATTTAAAGAACTTGTACAATGTAAGTTAAAGAACTTGCACACTGGAATGGTAATGCGCATGTTTGAGTAAACCTGTGCATGTGTTTCTCCATGTGCAGGTTCATTAGTTTAAGGCATACGTTCAAAATTGAAAGGGGGTCCATTTCTGTCAGTTACTCCGCTGATTCAATTAAATATTTCCATGTAAAAATCTAAAATAATCCCATTAAACGCAAAATGGAACTGACTTTCTAGAAACTGATTACTTTTAAAGAAGAAAGGAATCTATTTAATTTTCAGTGCAATCTGTATAGTGTACCAATATAAACATCTTTGCCAAGATACAAAGGAAACATTTTCTTTTGCGAATTGCGGCTAAAAACGTCGAATTCCTGCTTTAAGTTAAAAGTTTCCAAGCTGTAATAGATTTGATTTGATTGTTTGGCTTTTTATGGCGCAAGAGCATCTGGGCTATACTGCGCCAAAATAAATATAAATAGAAGATGATTAGCAAAATAATGAAAAAATAAATGTGATTAACAAAATAAATGAAAAATAAATGTGATTAACAAAATAAATGAAAAATAAATGATTTAACAAAATAAATGAAAAAATAATGTGATTAACAAAATAAATAGAAAAAATAAATGTGATTAACAAAATAAATGAAAAAATAAATGTGATTAACAAAATAAATGAAAAAATAAATGTGATTAACCAAAATAAATGAAAAAATAAATGTGATTAACAAAGGCAATGAAAAAATAAATGTGATTAACAAATAAATGAAAAATAAATGTGATTAACAAAATGATGAAAATAAATGTGATTACAAATAAATGAAAAAATAAATGTGATTAACAAAATAAATGAAAAAATAAATGTCTTGATTAACAAAATAAATAAAGATGATTAACAAAATTGACAAAAATAAGAGAATGCTGTAATAGAGAAAAGGCTAGTTGTTGAATGAGACAGTCACAAAAATAAACAGTCTTGAGAAAATGCAATACCTTAAAAATGTTTTTCTTTAAAAACAAATGCTGTACCTTATCTAAAAATGCTATACCAAATAATCTCACCTATATGCAAAGACGAAAATTCATATGCATTAAGTTACATCGAAATTAATTGTAAACAAATAGAATATTATTCGTTTCTTTCGTTCTTTGTACATTAGTATAATACCATCATGTGTGTGTTCAAAGCTCTAAATATCAATATTTTATTTTCGTCCCACAAGTAGGACTACAATTTCTGGTCTTTTCAAAGGGATTTTCAACTACGGCATTGATGGTGGAATCCTGGCCAAAGAATGGTATTCTATTATGTTATTTGTTTTATCCCAGATGAGTTTAATGATAGATAGCCTTACAACGAAGATGGTCAGGAAAATCAGAGCGCTACTGATGAATAGCTTTTCTATTATGAATACAAAATAATGTTACAAAGTTAAAATTTAATGAATTAATATATATATGTGTATTATTTATATTTTCATTGAACCAAGTTGTAAATATATTTGAGACATACTTGCATTTTATTTTGATGAAATTGTTGGATGCTTTATATTCCTGTAAAAGTTTTACTTAAAAAAATATAAAATTAGGAGAGCTGAAAGAAATTAACGTCTTTCAATTACTTATTTAAAACTTTCGTATGGGAAAAATAGCCATATTTAAGGCAAAAAAGGGGGTTGAGAAATACATTCTAAAGCATGCTTCAACTATAAACGTAATTTTGGGGACAAGGGGCATGTGCCCCTCCAGTTTTTTTAGAGCAAGGGCAAAATTATATATTTGCCCACTCAGCTTTGGATTTTTTTGGGCTCAGATTTTTGACCCCCCACCCGGTTTAAACCCCTCAAGTTACGCCTATCGCTTCAGCCATATAAAAATAGGAATAAATATATGCGATATATAAATGTCTATCAAATATTATTATAATTTAACTGTAGTTTATGTTCTATATGTAAAAAAAAATGATATTTTGAAGACATTAAAAGTCATGTTTCACCCAAGACCAACATTTTAAACAATGCGCCCTAACGCCCATCTCCTGAGGAAATAGAGATTCTGGACTTCTGATCAACGCAAAACCAGAAAACATTTACTGTTGTTTTCATTCAAGTCTTGTTTTTTACATCGCAGATATCCATAGTACATCAACGCTACCACATAACACAGAATTAAAAAAATTAATTAATTTAGTTAATTTTTTATTCACTTTTCCGATTAACCTCTAGTTTGTTACTAATATTCATTTGCACATTTACTGTTACGGAATGTTTTACATATTTAAAACAGTTCTATCTACTTCTGTTAACCTTTTAAAGCCTTTTTGAGTTTATCTATAAAAATGTATCATAATTATAAAGCATAGAGAGTAAATGACCAACTTCTCCATGAAATAACGTAGCGGTAACGAGTATTTAAACTGTTCGCACCCAGGAAAAGAAATTAAAGGTACATATAGCTCCCGTAAAACTGCTTTAATCTTTGGCTATTCGCCATAATCATTAGGATTACCGGAAAGAAAGCAGTAAAGACGACATTGCTTTCAAACGCGCTCACTAAATATAATAAAAGATCTCGCCCTCTCTTTAGCAATTTTATGGAAGACACTTATGATTTTCGAGAGTATTCCAGCTACTTACAACGGAGAATGAGGGGTACGGATGCTGCTCTGTCTGATTTCTATTTCGCTTTTTATTGAATTTTATTTGTTTTAAATCGATTAATAATGGCAGATTAATTAAAAAGTGGTGCTGTGCCATTTCAGAAACCGATTGTGGACATCATTAACCTTCTTAGTTCAGTTAGAATTCTCTTCAGTTTCTCTTAGTTTTTCTCTTTCAGTTAGAAATTGTTTTGGATTGCGATCGAAGTATAAGAAAATATTTTAGCTTTAGGTAAATTTAAAGTTGTTTTTTTATCTCATATGTAAATATTCAGGATTCGGCAAGTTCCGTCGTCCTGTCGTTATTGGCGACTAGGGTTTTGCAGATAGCGAATAGCGAATCTTCTTTTCTTAATCAGGGGCGGTCTAGGATGTTATTACTGGGGAGATTTCGGGGGCTTCCACTAGGAAAATTTTTAGTTTTGGACTGTTAAATAGTTTAGGTAAATGTTGTTATATTACTAGCCTTCCTTTATCTTCACCAAAATATTTAATTTATGACAATGAAGTAAAGATGGGCTTTTCTTTAATTAAACTATATGGTTTAGGGTAGATTATAGTCAAGTATGACAGAAGGATAAGCTAGTAAAGGAGACATATACAATAACCAAAAACGATAATTTACAATGTAATTAATAGAACAAGTTTAAATTTAAACTACAAAAACATTGTAATTATTTTACTTTTTTATAACAAGCAACTTTTTAAAAAACTTGAAGTTTATAGTGCAAAGTCGAGCCATCTTTTCTTCCTTTGAAAATTTGTCAATCACTTTATTTACATCAATATGAATGTCTCTGTGGGTGTGTATTAAAAGTCTCTTCTGTCATCCGCGTTCGAAGCCAAGTTTGACGGGGCTTCAACGATAAAAAACTACGTTTTGCTGAAGCAACACTTACTGAAAACGTAGTTTGAAAGACGAGTAGCTTGTAGATTCGTGGAAAAACGTCTGGATCGCATTTCTCCAAGATTTGGAGACTTTAGTGTAAGACTTTTATTTATTACAGTTGTAACAAACAACATATAAAATATTCTTCATCGTCTTTAATTTTTTTTCTTATTTAACCCTAGGGGGGGGCAATCGCCCCCTCCGCCCCTCGCTGGATCCGCCCTTGTTCTTACTACAGGTTTCCTTATGGAAGGGAACGAAACGGGTTTAGCCGCACTTTGCCAAGCCTCCTGTATTTCAGTCGAACCCTATACATATTTTATTAAAAATACTTGTAATTAATGTATCCTGCACTATATAATTTAAAATTGACAGGCTGTAAAATTTTATTTATGTGAAATTGAAATCAGACTTCAATTTATACTAGAGTTAATTTGCGCAGAGAAGTGTAATTCATACATAATAAAATTCTTTGTGACGACATTTCGTAAATCATGAATTTATGTGATGGGTGAATTTTGGCCCTATTTTTAAAGTAATAAATTACTAGCGGCCTTCTTTTTTTTTTTTAAACAACATCAACAACATATTCTTTTTATACGTAAAGCTTAATAGAGTAAAGTATTTTTTTTTAAATTAAAAACCGTACTAGCGTTTTTTAATTCATGCTTATAATCCAATTATTTATTATAGCCTCTGAGATTTATTTTGCTAAGTTATATTTTCTCTCCATATTTCGGATATTGTCGTAAATTTAGCAAATATATTTTATTATATGGTGAAATATGTCTATAACGAGTCACTACCACGGGCGCCGTTAGCGGGGGGACAGGGAATCCGTCCCCCCAATGTTGGTATTAGGATTCCATGTCCCCAATATTTTTATGCCGTCGGCGCCTATGGTCTCTAGTAATCGGAAAAAACATCGTTATAGACGAGGCTGAACCTAACACTCCCCTCTGTTACTATCGTACTATGGGAAATATTATTATATACAGATTTATTGTCATAGGCAGTATCGTTATATACAAGTTTCATTACACCTTCATTAATAAAATGTTTATTAAGCGTTAAATTAAACATATTTTTTTGAAAATGTTCTCGAGTATTTATAATTTAACTAAACCGTTATTCATAATTTGAGGAAGCAAATATGCCACGAAAATATTATTTGAGCATTGCGTGTTAGAAAATAAATTGAATACATTAATGTTCCAAAAACCCTAACTAACAATTCCCTAACCAAATCTTTCCACGTTTTGAAAGTGCTCCCCTACAAGTGCCCTGCGGTGGCGCAGTGTGGTAACGCGTTCTCCTATTGCGCGGCTAATCCGGGTTCGACTCCCAGCAGTGCAAAAAGAACGCTTACTCAGAGATCTCATAAAGATCGCACTGCTCACTGTAGTCCGGGGTTTGGTTCCCTAGGCCTTAAGAGGTTCGGATTCCTCGGAAAACAGTAGGTCCCGGCGCAGCATGACCACTGTAGTCTTTGAGCCGTAAAACCGCAAGCAAGCTCCCTACAAGTAAATTACTATCTCTTAGACCATAACATCTAATCTATCATCTTTTTTGCAACTTTCTCTGCTAAGGAGCATGTCTAAAATAGATTCAGGATATTTTACTTTATATTCAGGACTGTTAATATGTCTTCTATAAATTTTCATAATTTTTATTGAACTATTTCTAAATCTTCATATCAAACGATCTTTTCTACACAAATATTCTAAGCTTGTGCTTATACGGCTTTTACCGTGGAGCCCGAAGAACCATTCAAACTTAAAAAAAAAAAAAACTTCCCTAAACTTCACTGTAAAACGGACATTTTGTCCATCTACGAAATGTTTAAAAATATAGAAGAAAGAAGAAAATACAAGGGAGAGTTCAAGTATTACATGAGAATCTTTGGAGAAGTTGTTATCGTGCTCGTTTTCCTATGTTAGCCAATGTTAATTTTTGCTTACCAGGGAGGGGTGGGGTGAAATGAAAAAATATTGCTTGCGTAATGCTTGAACCCTCCCTGATAGTCATATCTCATTCAATAAACATAAATATTCAATTTGTTCATTTATTCAAATTTATTTATTTTGACCCAAAAGATTTTAATCCCAATTTTAATTTTTGTATAGTATATTATAACGATAGCATGCGCGACTGGCCAGGGCTTGTCTTAACTAGCAAAATTTCGTCACTTTTCTAACGTATAAGGAAAGATTCCGTAATGTTTCGGAAACTACTCTTTCCCCTTCCTCAAGCGAAGCTTGACTCCGCTTGGTAAAGACAACGGTAGTTTCCAAAGCAGTTAAATACGTAGTTAAAATAAAACGATGCTGAGAATTGCAGTAAATAATTGTGACTTCCTCTAAAAAAAGTCCCAACTAGTTAGTTTTAATTCCTTCCTAAATTATTTTATTATCATCTTATTTTAACCACGTAAATTTAGAAGTTAACAGTTTCAGATGTAACTTAACGATTTGTTTTTAGATAATTTCTAAAGTATTTTTGTTTTTGAGATAATATATTTTCATAAACGTATAGGAAATTATACACTGAATTGCCTTGCTGGTTCTTCTATCACTGCCTCATGTTCTTAAGCCTAAACGTTCTTCAATTGTAAAAGTAAGTAAATACAATAATCTTCATTCTATTTGTACAAGTTAAATTTAAACAGCGATAAATTAGTTAAAGTTATTAAAGCAACAGTTTTTTCATATTAGCCGATGATGTGGCAACAGTATAAATTGAAAAAATTGCGAAAATGAAATTCTGAATAAATTGAACTTAAAATTAAAAATATTCTATATTCATTATTACATCTCAGTAGTAAAAGTTCCGACAACATTGTGTTTCTCTTGACTTAGAAACCATATTTGATCTTATTGGATTTGTAAAAATCCGTATTTTTTTAAGCAAATAATTTTTTTCAAGCTTGGTAATTTTTCAGAGGATGGACCCCTTAACCTTTGAAAGTGTTAATTAATCAAGAGTTAACAGTGGTTTTGGTGTTTGAATGGAAAATAAAAAACTCGAAATAGGCAACAAAACGTTATATTTCTATGTTATATTTCAGAAAGAAAGAAATCACAGCGTTTATAAAACGATATCCTGTTTATATGGATTCTAGCTACCAAACGCAGACACAGGGGTCATGACCCTCCCCCCAAAGCATATTTTTTCACTGTAAAAAATTCCAACTTTTATGAAAAATGAAGGGTGTTATTCCAAGACCATGGCAAATTCTGTCCTTGAACCCCTCCCCCAAATGAAGGTCTGTGTCCTCCCCTGGATGCTACTGTTGATACGATGAGAGTGTAAACGTGATTTTCAAAGATTGGCGACAAAATCAGATCTTGTTTTGGAGCAGAACGGTTATCCGCATTCGTGATACAGTGTCTTATCAGTAGCATAGCAATTCAAAAATTATGGGGGGCGGCTCATGTAACTGTGAAGACGACCATGTGATACGGCCATATGGAAAATAATATGTTTTGATAGCTAAAAGTGGGAGATGAACTCGAAACCCCCCCTTTCCTACGACACAGGGTCCTATTCAGCCTAACGATATTCTATTGAGTTCAAATCAGAGGAGGATCCAGAAAATATTTTCGGGTGGGGGGGCACAAATCTTAAAAATCAATGTGAAAATTTATTATTCTCGCGTAGGGGGTGATTTGCACCCTCTCCCCTGGATCTGCCCTTGATTCGAATTCAGATGTTGTGTGAAGCTAAGTCCAAATGAGTTATTTAATTTTCCTAAAGCTATTCTGTAATAACGAGAGTTTTTTGTAGCTAATTTTGGTGATTTTTGAATGGGTATTCCATGATTGTTGACCACACAGTGCATCTTTAAATGGGTGTAAGCATCATATTACAACGTTAAATGGTCAGCACTGCGCAATGAGATCAATTTATATAACAAGGCTAAATTTAGGGGCATTTAGTTTCCTAAGCCTTAACCCACCAACGGGCACGCGGGGTGATTTGCACCCCATCTGATTATATAGCATTATTTCATTAAAAACGTCCAATTTTACGGGGAACAGTAAGTGGAATTTTCACTTTGTCACCCTACCCCAAAAGATTGTGACTTGGAAGACAACAGGAAAGAGTTTGGAAAGTATCAAAAGCAAGAGTGGACGGCTCTTTTCACAAATTGTAAGTTGTGGAGTCTGAAACACCCCGCTCACCTGTCCGCAGGTTAAGAGCAGGACCGTTGCTAGATGGTCTTGCGTCTCTGGCAGATCCGTCCAGATTGCGCCCCTAATCACGAATATATTTTCCTCTGCCTTCTAGTAGCTAAAAGTAGCCAAAAAGTGGTTCTAAGTAGCTAAAAGTAGCCAAAAAAAGTGGTTCTGAGTAGCTAAAAGTAGTCAAAAGTGCCAACTCAGTTCTCTGAGAAATGCGCCCTGCCAGTTCTCGGAAAATGATGCTTTTCCTGTCATTTCTCGGGTCTGATCTAGGACTTCATTCCTATCCGCTAAGGCGTACGTTTTGCTGTTTATACACTACGTTTTATGTGGTAAGATTTATCCTATCAGACAAAACGTATGATAAGACGTTATGCGTAAACGGTCCCAAAGAGGTTCAGAAAAACGTGGGCCCACTCTTCTGTGGTGACGTAGTAGTAACGTATTTGTCTACCCTGCCGTTTACCCAGGTACGACTGCCAATATTATCGTAGAATATGCATGCTTTGCCCACCGTCGATCGGGGGTTGGCTCTCTTAACAGCAGAAGTTCGGATTCCTCGGTAAACCCTAGACTCCGGCGCAGCAGCACCGTTGCGTCATTTCTGCCTGAAAATAGAAGAGAAAAAGCTACCTATATGGTTCAGTGTAAATAAATTGCATTCGACTACTGTCCATTATCTTAATGTATTTCTATATTTATTTTAAACTTAATGTTTTTTAAACAGTGGGGCGTGATGGAATCATAATTTTGGCCGTCGGAAAGGAAATATCGTTTATGGAACTGCTGCTATGCAACCGTTTCTATGGAGCCGCTAACATTTATTGTAACTTAGAAATAAAATACAGGGTACCAGGGAGTAATGAACCATTACTCCTGATGAAGGACTGCTGCTGATGCGTCCGAAAGCTTGAGTGATCTTTTTCATTGCTATTTTACCAGTGTTTAACCTTTTTATGTAATTTATTGTAACTGCTGCTGATTGCTATTGAAAGGGGATTTCGGGTTAAGCATTTTGTGTATTACTTTTTTAACTATTTGAACGAAAGATTTTAATTTCTCAAGCAAAAGAATATTCTCCACCTCTTTCTCCCTCTCTCTCTCTCTCAAGTGAAATTAAATAGTTATTAGAATAACCGCTAGAGAGAATCTTGCTTAATAGTTGCAGAACTCAGTATAATATGCTAATTTTATAAATTAATTTATATTAAGATTACTATGCAAATTAAACTTCCATCGCATAAAATTATGCACTATATTAACCTCACATGTCTGAGGCATATGTTACGTATATACAACGCTATATACATATAACGTCATATATTATATTTATAAGAAGCGTGATTTGACCGTGAAACAAAAAAAAACAATCAGATTTTTGAACTTTTAAAGCTCAAAATTGAACTAACATTAACATTGAATTCAATTTGGATTTTTCAAAAATCCAATTATGAATTAAATCTTTTTTTTTAATAGGATTCTGGTGACATTAAGATACAACAGGAATTACAGATTTTCAAACAACTACAACAACTAACGATGCTATGAAAGCTGACCAATAAGATTTGCCGGACATGGACGATAAATCGAACATGCTTCCACATTCCAGTTTGAATACTAGTCTGTGATTGGTCGATGCAATACGAATATATTATAGGAAAGGGGCTTGGAGTCTGGCTCTGCCAAGGTTGGAAGAAGTACCGTCCTTACGGGAATTAATGGCATCTTTATGACTAAAACCCACGGGATTCCTCATCTTCAACCCCCCACCGATGCCGGGTACACTAAAAGTAGTAGTAGTGCAAGTAGAAGAATTTTTATGACTAAGTAAGATCAACTCACAATAAATGTCCGATCGTAATATTTTGAATGACTCTTTTTATGACCTTAACAGCCGCTGGGCTCCAATGCTGAAACCCCCGTACACAATTAGAGATCAAGGCTTATGGTGATTTTTGAACAAATTACAGGTTTCTTATTCTCATCTCTTTCAGGGCAATAGATCAATGTAAGCAATAAAATTACAAAATAAAAATGAGCTGCATATATCACTTTGCAAAGTCTGTCATTGGCCTGTATATTATCACAAAATGAATGATTGTTTATTTGTTTGTTTGGATTTTTTATGGCGCAAGAGCATCTGGGCTATACTGCGCCAGATAAAATGAGTGAAAAAATGAGAACGTAAAAATGATTTTTTTAAATAGCAAAACACTTCATTGGGGGATATTCGTTGGATAAAAACATCTGTCCGTGAACGAGGGGTGACCGTAGTGGAGGGGTCATCCTAATCTAGTTCAAATCTTACCGATCATTTTAAATTTTTCATTTCGAAAGCATATCTACTTTTGAAGATATAAGACAAGCTAGAGATAACGGAAGCATACATTTATTGAATAAAAACATACAATTTGATTTATAGCAAATTATTGACTTAACCTGGGAAAATTTTCTTCTTCTTCTTCTTCTTCTTCTTCTTTTTGCAAGGATTTCATTGGGAAGGGTGGCCGCCGGGGGCAGCGCTGTAATCCCAGACAGGACGCTTGAACAGCGTAATCAGCCGCCAAGGCGGCTGAGGGGGGAAAATTTTCATCAGTCGATGTCTGGTAGGTTTTGCTATAAGTCAAAGCTAAATTAGATTCAGAAGTGAGGTTAATTGTTGTTTTTTCGAGGGAACATCCATTCCTTTGCGACGGACAGATAGGGATTTTCATTATTTCTTACTTCCCTTTTGAATTCTTTGTTATTGAAAATATCTTTGTGAAGGACCCAAGTTCAAACATTGTGTCCATATAAGAGTTCTAGTCAAATGGAATGAACCCTGGTAACGTGCCCGTGTCCATATCTGAGGATGACCACTAAGCCAGCGGTTCGAAATATATATTTTTGTGAACGAATTTCTACCAGCGAATCTTCATGTGACCTTAAATACGTGTGATTGCATCTACGGGGTGCCCTTTAACTAATATTTTACTGTATATAATACAAATAACAAGATATTTCGAATATTTTACATAATAGTTACTTACAAAATTCTTTGTATATATGTTTTCAGTCCTAAGGCTGCTTTAGAGACCCATTGAAGACGCCATCGACAATTTAGCTTGATGTCCGGGCAATGGTACATTTACATGTAACCAGGGGCTGACCGGGCCGTTGTCATGGGCTATATGAGTCACGCTTTCTGATAATCCAAGGTATGCGCCCTTTGAGAGGACCCAGTCCGCCCCTGCATACAACAAAACCTATCTGGAGTCGAACCTATCCAAGTGGATTGCTGCTCAGCCGCGCAGGACGATCTGTTACGCTCAGCAACGTAGGTTTTTCAAAACTATTAGGGATATGAGTGTAGAATCACACAGGCTCCACCCCCCCCAATAGTTTGAAATAAATTGAAATTGTACATATATTCTAATGCATAAATGTACATAATATGTGTTGGCCTCCCCCAACCCCAATAATTTAAAAAATTCTACGTTAATGATTGGAGAGAGGCATAGGCGTACGAAGAAAGTTCGTAAGGGGGGGTTATAGGTTCAATAAGGGTTACAGAACTACAACTCATATATTCCTATGTTAAATGCACAAATGTCATTGCTATGAGAGTTAAGAACTCCCATCAACATCCTCTGTCTATGCCAGTGGTGGTGGGGGGAAGGGAGGGGAGGACAAGCACGTATTATATACTTTATATATTATATGTAAAATTACATTTACTTTAAATTTTGAGGCCCCACGGGTCCACATAACTCTACGCCAGTGTCGACGCGAATTGTAGGTGAAAACTGAAGTTGTACCAAATAATTCACTAAATGAGTCATTGTACAATTTTGCCAATTTATCCTCAACCAGCAGCGGATCCACAAGGGATTAGGGGATTCTCCCTAAATCCATAAAAATGCGGTGGAAATCGGTTATAACGAGAGCTGAGTGTAAAGACGAACTGCAAGTAACGACGGAATTTTTACAAAAAGTTTGATTTCCTATTTTATTTTTTTAAATTGTCCGTTAAATGCTGGATCCATAAAGACTTACTCGCTAAAAGCAGTTAAACTATGTTATGCTTAATTATTATACCAAACAAAATCCATATTTTCCTCGCTATATCCAGAAACTCGCTAAATGCGGGCTCGTTATGAGTCAGTCCTACTGCATCTTACATCCCCCTCTGGATCCACCACTGCATAAACGAGCTTACTCTTTCAACGTTTCCGTCAAAGAGCGATTTCACACGTAGCTAGTGAAGACCTACAAGAATATTTTATGTGTATAAAGTTTTATAAAGTAGGTAGCCATTTTTTTAAAATGACTTCAGAAGTATTTATATTATCTTTTTTATAAAAAAAAAATACCCAGTATGCTATAATAATAATTATCATAATGTGTTTATAAGTAATTTTTAAAGTTATGTGAACTATATTCTATTTATGAAGCGAAAACCCGTTTTTGCGAACTTCCACTGTACGAACGATTGCGTCGGGTTCGAAAGGTGTCCTATAAAACTTCCGATTTTACGAATTTTACTTTAGATTACTAATTCATAAACGAGAGAGTCCACTATAATTATATCTAAATTAAGCATGATTATGAAATAATTAATATATAATAGTATAATGATGTTTCTTTAATTTAACAATAACATATACTCGCAAAATACAAGCATGTCGCAAAAGCAAAAATACCGTTTCTGAAGTTCATTTATTATAAGAACAACCCAGAAAAAATGCATGGAGTTACTCTGAGCTTTTTATTTTATAAAACTACAATGGCGTAAAGGTCTACCATGCAAAAAAATCCAGCTATAAGTCCTAACAGTAGTAATTTATTATGTAGAAAATTAAAATTCAAAAACAACAAAATAGGTTCTAACGGTAAGAATCTTATTAGCTACCTTATGATGTAATAAAAAGCTTATTATTAGATGGAAAATTAAAATAAAAAAACATCGTTCCCATGCCCGGACGCGACATTTGAATTTCCATAGCAATTTTCGCATTAGGACCGATTTATGCAATCTAATTCGCTGAGCAGGTGATGTGTGGCCGGGTTCCCAGATCGAAATAATTGCCGTCAAAAAGAATTGGCGGGGTCTTTTTTTGGCGAAATTAGCGTTACATATGAGCCAAAAGAACCATTAATAATTACAAAAGAACTTGATGTCATTGTCAAAGCCTGAAGCTTCCTGCAGATGCTCCAATATAAGAAATGTAATTGAGCAAACGTTTTTAAAAGTAATGTATTTTCTAACTATTCAAATCATTTAATGAGTTATTAAATAATGGATTCATATAGACTTAACTTGGATGCAGGGCAAACAGGGTTGGCAAATACCCGGGTTTTTACATGAAAAAAGCAAACCAGTTTTTTTTTTCTCATGGTTTGTGGGGAAGTGCGGTCATCGTGAAAATTGCCGAATATGCATTTTCCATAAATACAAAACAACTCGGAAATAATTTTCAATTACATACAGAAAAAAAATCTTAACGACCACCTCAATTCTGCAACCACTTCCCTTAACGACCACCTTTTCTGAAAATGGATTTCCTTCCTCCTCCATAGACCCAATGCTAAATTTAGCTCCATTCGGAGACCACTTCTCTGAGCGACCTCTTTTTCACGGAACCGACAATGGTCGCCTGAGGGAGGTTTTATTGTATTATAAAAATAGTAATTTTCAATTACAATCAAGGAAAGCAATTCCAGGAATCAAGGGAGATACAAAAACTTTTTTATTTTTGAATACGGGGTTACTACTCGGCGCACTCGATATGATCTTTTTTTTTTTTTAAAAATTTCAGCGACCATTTACTTAAAAACTGAGGCAAAAGATGATTTTTCTATAAAAATATAAGCTAGCAGCACAATATTTCAAAAATATTGTTTTGTTTTAAAGATTTCTAACCATTTATTACATTTTAAGTTTAAATCAAAGAAAAAACCAACTCATGGTAATATTAAAAATAAATTGGGAGTATTATTGAAGATTATCATCCTAAATTCTCCCGTGATTAAAATCTGATTTACGTAAAGGACGATTACGAACTCTGAAGTGGTTGATCTTTTGGTGCCTGTTACATTGGCGGCCAAAATTGCGTAGCAAACCTATAAGTGATGGCATCGTTAGCCAATCAGATTGTTTAAATCGGTCCTAATGCTAAAAGTGTTATGGAAATTCAAATCTCGCCGCCCGGACTTGTAGGGGAACCCGAGGCAGAATGGACCCCCCCTCCCCCACACTTCATTTCCGCTGTCCGATTACGCCGACTGGTGAGACGCTTTTGAACTAATAAACAACAGAAAGGGTATAGCTTGATACCATTTTCGGCATTTCGAGATTATCCTGTCGTTAATATGCCGTGTTTCTGCAAGATTTCATTGTTTATTTATAATTTTCTTTGATATTTCAACGTCTAAGTCAGATCATTTTCCATACCATATTTTTCTTTATGCAGATTAAAATATATAGATTTAGGTATATTTTGGTCCATTTGCTGTTTCATGATTTCATCGACATTCACAAAATATGGGTAGTTAACTTGAGGGGGAAGCATGGGGCGGAACAGACCGGGGTAGAATGGTCTTGGGTTCCATGCTGCCCCATCATTAAAACGAATTTCATGCTATTATTAATTAACATTAATAATACAGGGTGTGCTTAAATGATTGTCGGGGTTTTACGTGGCCTTCATGGCTATAGAAATAAGCGTACATCTTTGTTGAAGGCACATTACGGAAAAAGATATAGGCCTATTAGAATTTTATAATATAGGCTATATGTGTACATGTTGTTTACTACATCTGTCGCAAGAGAGCGGTATTAAAACAAAATGTCAACTCCTGAGCAGAAAGCTTTTTATACCCTGCGGTTTGTTAATAGTCATGGGCGCAAGCAGAGAGGTAGGCCTACAGGGTGTGAACTTGCACCCCACTGACTCCTAGAAAGAGAGAGAGAGAATAGACAATATTATTTATTTTTCACAAATCACATGTAGGCCCTAATATTAGATAGTTTTATGTGAATTTAAACAAGTGCGAACAATTATAACAATAATAAATGCAGGTGGGTTTAACCCCCCCCTCCCCCACACGAGAAGACCAACTGGCCCCTCCATAGAATTTTCACTTAGTCCTATGCATTACAGATAGTTTTAAAAGATATTTAAAAAGCCCCTTTTAAACTCCCCCTTTTATTAACAATCATTTAACGACACCCTGTAGGCTATTATTCGCAAATTTTAATAGTTTTCATTTTTTTCAATAGATGGTTAGAAATTACGTATAAAAAAAACAGCTGACAAGAATGGCAGGAGGATGCTATACAACAGGTTGTAAATTTAGATATGAAGGGCGAGATGGGGCTTAAGAAAGCTGCTACACAATGTAATGTTCCTAAGACAACCCTTCAAAGGTACGTTTCTAAATATAAAAACAATATAAATTATAATATCGACAAAACAAGGGGGAAATTCAAAAATGTTTAAACCATGATCAAGAACTGGAGCTAGTCAATTACTTAAAGGCCATGGAAAACAAACTCTTCGGTTTGACCATGCAAGATTTTCGATCTGTGGCCTTTCAGCTAGCTGAAGAAAATAATATGAGTCACCCGAAGAAAGCCAGATGGCAGGAGAAGACTGGATGAAATCATTTTTGACCAGACATCCACAGCTCGGCATCAGGAAGCCTGAGGCAACTTCCGGTTTCCGCGCAATGGGCTTCAATAGACCAAACGTCAATAAATTTTTTGATCTTTTAACCGAGGTAGTTGACAAGCACAAACTCACAGCTAATAGAATATTCCATTGTGACGACACTGGAATTTCAGTAAACCCAAAAGGGCACTCGAAAGTGATTGCTGCTCGGGGAAAGCGCCAAGTAGGAGTTATAACTTCCGCGGAACGTGGTAAAACTGTAACAGCAGAACTTTGTTTTTCAGCCGCTGGAGCATATATGCCCCCAATGCTTATATTTCCCAGAAAAAGAATGTAGAAAGCGTTTCAACTGGGTTTGCCAGCTGGCGCTTGGGCAGAAGTGCATGAAAGTGGGTGGATGACATCAGAAATGTTCTTCAATTGGTTTAAGCGATTTCTTAGGTTTTTAAAAGCATTGAAAGAAAACATTATTTTACTCATTCTGGATGGTCATTCTACGCATACGAAAAGCATAGAAGTAATTGATTTTGCAAGAGACAATAGCGTAAAAATGTTATGTTTGCCTCCCCATGCTTCTCATCGCCTCCAGCCATTAGACGTTTCATTCATGAAACCAATTAATGCATATTATGAAAATGAGACAAGAAAGTGGATGAGAACAAACGAAGGAAAAGTTATTACACTTTTTCAAGTATCTTCGCTTTTTGGTTCTGCTTTTTTAAATGCAGCAACAATGCGTACTGCTGTCAGTGGTTTTCAGGCGACTGGAATCTGGCCTGTGAACATGGACATTTTCTGTGATGCTGACTTCTTACCTTCAGATCCTACCGACATACAGATACAAACACCAGAGCCTGCACCTTCAAGTGCTGCGGCATTGACTGAGCCAGTCTCGGTTCCAGTGACACCATCGTCTTCAATATTAATTACAGGATGTCCTGCTGAAGAAGAAAAGTCAAGGGGGGCAACTTTAAAATTTTCAAGTCGCTACAGCACTCCACCCCATTGTTCTTGGAATAATCCATCGACCACAATATCCTTTCTCAGTGTTTCCCCTCAAAACGTTCTTGCTATTTCAAAAATCAAGACTAAGGAAAGGCGGAAAACCAACAGAAAACGAGGACGAACGGTCGTTCTTGCTTCATCTTACAAAGAAGAACTAAAGATTGCCATGGCTAATGTAGGAGACCACAAAAAAAAACAACTTACTAAAGAATTAATTTCGAAAGTTAAAAACGCTGACTTAAAAAAAGAAACTTAAAACCAACAAAGAAACAGGACTGGAAACTAGTGAAGATGAAGAGAGTGAAACACAATGTCTTTACTGCAATGACCTATATTCAAAGTCTTCTGAGGGATGGATAGCATGTGCAAGTTGTCACAAGTGGGCACATGATACTTGTGCTAGAGTCGATAGTGAAGACGACGAAGCAATTCTTATTTGTGAACTATGCAAATCATTAAAGTATTATTCTTTCCTCTATTAATCCATTTACATGTTATATAATCAAGTATTCGATAGCTTTCTTTAAATCGTAATTTAGATTTCATCAATTTTTGAAAATCATATTATAAATCTGTAAGAACTTTTCAACTGAAATAAATTTAAGCTAATTAATTTCATTTAATTTCTTTTTAAACTGAAGTTAGAAGAATATTTCTGCCAATGTATAAAAATAAGAAAAGATCGACTGAATTTTATCGGGTGCATCTTATAAGCATATTTTACATAAATATGTTGTACGGGCAAAAAGATAGTGGTTATAGGAGCGAAAAAAAAGAGAAGTTGAAATACCAAAAATAACTTAGCTGTCCACAAATTATGGTTCCGTTCTGCCCCGGCCCTGGGGCAAAACGGACCATTTTGACTTTCTCAAGTTTTTGTTTTCTCTCTCTCTTTTTTTTTTTATATTTTTTCAAGCATGAATATTGCTGTTTAAAAAACAAGAATTCAAAGCATTTGTAACGTAAT
This sequence comes from Dysdera silvatica, assembly GCA_006491805.2. Classification (NCBI taxonomy): domain Eukaryota; kingdom Metazoa; phylum Arthropoda; class Arachnida; order Araneae; family Dysderidae; genus Dysdera; species Dysdera silvatica. Next base: position 113,668,181 of record QLNU02003225.1, on the reverse strand, counting down.
TTTCAGCATATTCTATTTTATATTTAATTTTTTACAGCTCGTTAAATATTATGTGTTCCATTTTGCAGCGGGTTCCCCTACTTGCTACCCTGTGTTGAAAACGAAAGGCTGCCTTATCAACGCTGCTTCTTAAAATGCCTGCTCTTGAGCTTTTTTCTTCCTTTGTGTGTGTGTGTGCCTCCATTTTAAAGCACCGGATTGCATTTATTTTGTTGAAAATTAAAATTTGGTAACAATAAAATTGGTTCTACCGCTGGGAAATCGTATTAGTTACCCTGTAATGCAAGGAAAAGCTTATTTTATTGAGTCTGATTTTTAATATTACTGCTCTTGAACATGTTTTCATTTTCTATATGTTTGCCGTTTCATTTCACGGAACCAGACTGCATTTATTAGGCGGAAAATTGAAATTCGAAAAAAAAAGCCGCATCCCCTTACCTAGACTCGTACTTGTAACCCTGTGTTGATTCGAAAAAGGCTGTTTTATCAAAACTGCTTCTTTAAATGCCTGATCTTGGACGTTTTCTCCCTTTCTATATTTCTCTCGCTTCATTTCGCAGAATCAGAATGAAGGCCGGAAATTTAAGCCTCTCTTAACAAATATAAAATACCATACAAATGAAAACAGCTCCTTACATTTGTATCTCTTCATTTCACAGAACTATGTTTATAAGGCGAAAAATTTATATTTGAAAAAAAGAAAGCTTTCCCAATTGTTGGCGAATCGTACTTGCTACCCTGTATTGAAAGCAGTGGTTTTTTTTTACCAACATTGCGTCTTTAAATGTCCGTTTCTTCACGTTTAATGATCTGAAACTTTAAGATAGGTTATCGAAAATCACTTGATACGTGGTTCAACAATTTTCCAATAAAACTCTCAATTTTGAAATATTAACTTTCAAATCTTTCGACAAAATGAAAAATAATCAACCCCGTTTGGTAATGTTTCAGCAAAACCCCGAATTGAAAATATTAAGCTTCAATAATTTGAAAATACGATATTTTACTTATGTATTTATTATCTACCCATTTAATAACTTTGAGCTCGGTAATTTCAAACAATACACGCCGCATGAAGAAGGGGTTGGTTTTTGTACGTCTTGTGAAGTTGTTTTTTTTTTAATTCAGAGATACACTCGCCCATTGCGATCGATAATTGAAGCGAGTGTTCGTACTAAACATTATTCTGACTTGCAATCCAAGTCTTTGGTTTTCACTTACATTAATCACCGAACATGAAGTGGGGTCCTCAATATCACATTTTGTTTGAACTATTTCCTCATCCTCAATAAAATTGAGAGAGGAAATTAAAATTTCAACTTTTTTTAAAAGCGCGAAAGCTAAACATTTTTCTTCTTGAACGATTTCATTTGCATCATTTTCAAAAATTGAATACGCGTAGTTTACAATGTGTTCAAAATAGTGATGAACATTGAAGGGATTAATAGTGCTATTCTTAATTTCAAATTACTGAAAATAACAAAAATTTTAAATGCATGTCCTTTCAAAGCCCTATTAACTATCAAATAATAAAATCATCAAATTAATAATAAATCGTAATTGGTTTAAATCTAATTTGATTTTTGAAATTGATGAACGCATGATTAATTTCTTTCATATTTTAAAATTAATATTAATAATATTTAGGAAGGTGACCCCTTAAAATACTCGCAGTACGATTGACGGAACGAAATCTAACAAATAAAATCAGTTTTATTTCTATACTTAATATAATTATTGCTCAAATACGTCTCAACTCGTTTTGCTATATTTTCAAACAATTTTTCTCTTTAAACTTGTTTTGAATTCATTTATCGGAGGGGAAAATAACAATTATTATGCTCGCTTAAACGGCCAGAAAAGCCTACGTGATTTGTTTTAAATGTATTAGTAAAAAATATTATAACATGCTTTATAATTATTTTAAACTTTTAAATTCATTTCTTATTTACAGGCAGCAAAACTGCTCTGTACGTTAATACATATCTAGCAAGCGAACCTATCTGGATTTCGAACGAATTGCGTTAAAGCTTATAGTTTTAATGCGGGCTTTTGCTGAAAAACCACCAAACAGGGGTTGATTATTTTTCCGTTTTGTCGAAAGATTTGAAGGTTAATATTTCAAAATTTTGAGTTACACTGGAAAATTGCTGGAACACGTATCAAGTAATTTTCGATAACCTGTTTTAAAATCCGCAGATCATTAAAATCCATCCATGGAATCATGAGATATCAAGGTCTGTATTATGGCTGTTTTCGGATTTTGGGGGACGGTACCTCCGAAATATAGGGCCAGTCCGGAAAAAGCTTGGACATGGGTCTAATAACTTTCTGAGACCTTTCTAACGCGCCTACTGTGGTTCCAATCCTTGTCGGGCACGTTGGGGGTTCCCTCCTTAGTAGTTTAGCAACCATTTCAATTGAACACGAGATAGCTGATAAATTAGATATTCATCAATTAGTTAAAAAAAAAAATTCGAATTAAAGGCCAGACGCGTAAATTTTATGTGAAAATTTGAGAATTTTCTACAGGAAATAATAATAGCGAGCCTCACATCTTGCCTGTGTATTTTGATACGTATATGGCCCTTTTTTCATATTCCTACAGATACATTGTTTTCATATTCAATGGCAAATTTTCGCAGTTTACACTTGTGTATGTTTGCTTTATTATCGACTTCTGAAAATTTGAGAGACAAGAGAAAACAAGCTTAGAATGAAACTAAAAAACCACAAAAGTTTAACGACTAGTAGGGGAAGATGTAGAGATGATGGCCCAAATGAGGGAAAGACTGCGCAACCACAAAGAAATATGTTATTTGAGATGTGGATTTCTGCAAATGGCCGAAGGGGCTGGCGGGCTTAATGAGTGCAGCTGTATGAGAAGGGGGAATTCCTTATGGGGTTACAAACGCCTCCATCAAGAAGGAGCGGTTAAGGATATCTCCGGAGCCATGAAGAGGAAAGCATAGAGAGGTTTTTCTTTCTTACATAATGCCCATAACCAATCAGATGAAATTTTATGGAAGGGTAAAGCGAAAACAAAAGTTCCACAGCGCATTCCGGAACCACATTCCCCGAATTCACCCTTGCGTGCTGTAAAGTATTTTGTGGATAGGTTAGACTACACAAAAGGGAAAAATATATTGTGACTAAACTGGTTCGCTCTGTTTGTTTCCCTTTGAACGTTTGGTAACAGATATTTATGAACTAGACTATAAGAAGTTAAGTTCTTATTTATCGTTTGTCAACTTATTAGAACACGTTTTACCTTCCATAGAAGTTAAATAAAGTTTTTATATTTTTCTAAATAAGTTTTAATATGTTTTTGAAACAGTTTATGAAATTTATGTTTTCAGGCTTCTTCCACTATTTGTCGCAGCGCCATCTTGTGAATTTGGATGTTAAAATAAATACTTACGTTTGGAATGCAGCTTCTGTAAAACGTATGATCTCCCGTCTCTTCACACCTCATATTTAGGATTGAGGCTATGATGTTATTTAAAGTGTCTATTTTGCAAAGTTTTTAATTCTTTTTTGTAAGTATCATTTTGATTATTATTTTTTTTTTTTTAATGTTTTATTGAAATTGCTAAATGCGTAGTGATTATAGTATTTGTTGATGTTGCGTTTGTGGGGAATTGAGCAATCTTGGGCTTCTTGTATTTATTTATTCCTATATGTTGTTATTGTCAAATAAATTTAAATCTCCTTGATCTAAATATTCAGAAGTGGGATGCATATAGGCGTCAGGTACGAACGTATTACATTAAATAAAACAGCATTTAAAAAAGAAAAAAGTTTTGGGTTTTATTTTTTGTATTTTTTAAACATTCCTGTTTTTGTATACCACGTCTATAAAAAAAATTGCTGCAATCATCCAGTCGGATTTATTTACATTTCGATGGATGCCTTGATGTTTAAATTGATTAATTAAATTAACTAATTTAATTATGATTAATTAAGTTGTGATTTTTCATTTTGTGCGTATATATGATTATATTGTTCTTCATAAATTAAGTATTCTGGACAGTTGTGTTATTCTTCAAATATTTTGGAGTGATCTATCATGATTATATAATATTCATTTTTCTGTGCATTACTAATTTTGATTTGCTCTCATTAAGTTTGCAAACAACTTACGAAAGGTCCACATGAGGGCAGAGTATGTACTAAAGTCATAGCAGAGATGCTGTAATCGAAAACTGATTTCCCCTTAAAGTGTATAAAAAGTGCCAAAGAAATTAGTAACAGTTTGAACTCAGACCTTATATTATTCAAGTATCTAAATGGCACAAGGGTTACAATTGTGGCTTTCAAGCAAGGCGAGTTTCACGGGGTTTGCATGGCCTGGCTATTAAGCCAAAATATGTAGGGTGTTATTTTTAAAGGTAAGAATTTACTTTAATTTTTTGTTGGATATCAAAGACAGCACCAAGATTACAATGAACGAGTCATTCCTTGTCAAATCAACACACTGATTCTGAATGACTTTCTTAGATTTTGATGAAACTTACTGTATCAAGTACCTTTACATAATTGTGGATGGAAATCATAAAAAAAAATTTTTTTTTATGTTCCGTTTGAAAGTTAAGTACTAATTATTTCAATTTTTATTAAAAATTACAACCTCCAGAAATAGTTAACTATCATTTTCTCCGGAACCAGAGGAGGTACAAATCTTGGTAATATCTCATTTTAAAGCTCTTTTGATAGGCTTTAATTTGACGTATAACATTGCAGAGGTTACAATAATTTTCTTTTTAATTGAATTATATTTTAAGATTTTTTCAAAAAACAACAATTTTAAAATTTTGAAAAAATTCACAAAATTATTTTGTGCTACCCTCTTACACCTCCCAAAGTTTCATTCTGGAATCATAATGGGATCAAGTGATACAGAGAGTACAAATTTCACATATATGGGAAATACCTAACATGTCCGATTTGGTTTTTCATGAAAGTCTATTTTTAAGCAAATCTAGCTGACCTACCAGTAGTTTTGGAAATTATGATAATACTTAATAAAACTAAGTATATTCTAAGCATATTATAACTAAGGAAATGAATTCAATTTATAAGAAGATAACATTTGTTTTTTCAGCTTACCGTAAAAAGTGAACATGTTTTTTTTTTGTTGTTGTTTTTCTGTCAGTATGCTAATGTGGTGGCAGGAAACCCGAGGCTCTTAGTCTTTTGTTTAATCCAGGAAATGTTTAGTGACTTCTACAATTTTTTTCTGTTTGCCTTTTGGTAGGGTAAGTTCAGCCAGTTGGTGTAAAGGGTAAGAATAAGAAGATCCTGATGGATGGAGAAATATAGTAACTTTCACTTTGTTTTCATTTTCATCTTTCCCCAAAATATAGCTCAACCACTATCTTGCAAAGGGATTTTTCAGTGATATAAATGATTTTAAATTTAAATTTTTTTCAGTTGTATTCAACGAAATTTTTAATCTTACTGCTATATTATTCGAAATTCTTTAAAAAAATCACTTAATTTAAACTATTGAGTATCTCAAATAAAATACACTCATGAGCTATTAAGCCGTAAAAGGGAGGATGGTGTTTTTAAAACCATATTTGAAAACACGCTGAAAATCACAGGAATAGTCCAATCTAAATAGGAATATGCTGCTCTTTAACTAGAAACAATTTCTAAAACCTATAAGTGCTATATTTTGAAATTTTAAACCATATGCTTATGGAAATAAATACAAGAACTTCTTCGAATACTTTATGATGATAAAGAAATTTTCACAGAGGCTTATAATTCGTTTTCTCTCGTCTTAACAATTCCATCTACAAGTGTACCAGCGGAAATGAGTTTTTCTTGCCTTAAAAGAATAAAAACTTACTCAAGAAATACTAGTTTGCAAGAGAGACTTTATTCTTTAATGAATATTTCTATTCAAAAAAGATGTATTAGTGACGCTTATGGAGAAAAAACCCTTTTATTATGACTTATCAGACAAATTTGCAGCGTTAAAGGACAGAAGAATTAATTTAATTTACAGAAAATAGCTAAATCCTCATTAAATAATTTTTGAAACTGCTATCTTCTTATATCACTAAGAGAGCCAAGATTTAATTTCAGAGGGGAGAGGGCTGATTCGTTAAGGCTCTTCCCCTATTTTTCTAACCACGAGCTGCCGCTGGCTTTTATATTTCAACATGGCTACATTGCAATGTTCTACTAACGGTTGTTAACTTTATATCTATAATATACATTAATATATATAATTAATATAGTATATGTAATTAATTATACAGTAGAACCTCCATATAATGAAATCGACGGTTCCATAAAAAAAAATTCGTTATATAGGAAATTCGCTATGTGGAAACGATGTATTCATGAACCAGGGTATTACAATATGATACCAAAATTAAAATCCCGCTTTACAGTAAAGGACTGTTTCTCATAAATAATATTAAACCATTTAAAAAATGGATGTTTTATATACATATAAAAAAATGAGTTGAACAATTCTTACCTTAAAATGAAAACGTATTTAATGCTTCTTTCATACACATTCATGCTTTTGTAGAAAAATTTCTAACATCCTGCTGCACAACAAATGGCGGTGTTGATTCATCATAAAAGTGTTAGCACCCCTGTGGGAAATTTGCAAGGTCTGGATTTCTGGTAATCAACCGAGCAAAAAAGCGCGACAAGTAATACTATTCAAACAATACAGTGTATTCAAGGACAATTGAGGCCTGTTCATAGCCTAGCAGTTTCGCACTGTATGGGGCAATCAGATACAGATATGTGTGCTTAGGAAAACTCTTTATTAGGGAGTTTAAAATCCCTTAGATGTGCCCCATTCTCTTCGTTTGCCACTTACCTTAAAACCATATTGTGTTCTCATGGTATGAGGGAACCCGATGTCGTTGACGTGACCACTCGACTTTCTGTTTTGGTAGTTAAAAATTTCGTTATATAGAATATTTTGTTATATAGAAACACTTTCATATGTAATGAAAATGGAGATTTATCAAAACTTCGCTATGTAAAGAATTTCGCTATACAGAAAATGTGTTTTCTTTACTTTGTTAAAAATGCTTTTATTATACAAATGTTGCGGTGGCAGACAGAAAGAAGTCGCAGACTATTTGGTTGCTGTAAAAGTGGGTTTCAGATTACTTGGCTGCTATAATGTGGGGTCACGACTCGAAGGTTGGAAAGTACTGCCATAGAGCATGCTTTTTTTTTAGACTACCATAGTCTGAAGTTCCATTCTCCAAATCAGTGGTTCTCGACTTTTTTTTTACTCAATATCATTTCTGAGTTTCACGTCTGTGGTCTCTTAACATATTTTTTAATCAGAATGAATGCGATGATCGTACTAAATGTATTTTATCAAATATGATTCTTATTTATAGCATACTTATTTAATTAGAATCTTAAAAATGTTGATAATATAAAATTTTATAACAAAATGTTTTATAATAAAATAACACCTTGTTTCTTAGTTTAGTGATGGGAGCAAACACATCAAACTGTTTGAAAAAAATTGCTTTCTAATAAGCAACAAACTTTTTTTAAAGAGGTCAAAGCAATTATTAAATCCAGTGCCTGCTAAAGGCTTTTATGGGCCTTAGGCTGAACTAATAGAATGGACCCCTAAAGAATGTGGCCCTTGCAGTATATTCAGTCAGTAGGTCACGTTCTTTTCTTGAAAATGAGGGCCTGTGGGTAAAACCATTGTTGTTAAAATATTACTGGTTATGTAATATTTAACTTGCTTTCTCGTTTGTGACTGCATGAAATGG
>QLNU02003225.1:113648581-113660303 GCA_006491805.2 Dysdera silvatica | reverse complement strand
ATATTACATGATCTTCTTTAAAGCTACTTTAGGTCTGCCCCTATTTTGAATTGCTATGTCACTGGCTGAGAATAATGTAATTTATCAGTTGGACTATTAATAATAATAATAGTAAAGAATGCTTTTTTTTTTTTTTTCCAAAGCACACTTACAAAATTATACAATAATCAAATGCTATATGATTGGCACACTTAAATAATTGTAGAACATCTATTGATGAATAAAGATGAATTGATTAACATAGATCAGTGGTGGCCAAATAGTGGTCAGTGAATCATATGTGGCCAACAACAAGATTAACAGAATTATAATATTTTTTAGTTGCATGCAGCACTCGTCTAAAGATCTTGAATCATTTTTCCTCAAAAATATTACATAGTCCCAGTTGCTGTGATATATAGATTTCGTTGCTGGTAAGTGTGTCATATACTGATGTATATATAAATATGCTGTTCTTCTGATAATTTTTTAAATGTTCCAAATTGTATTTTTTATCGTTTAAGCTGTATTTATTTACATTTTAACACCTCATCATTTCAAAATGCCTAAGCTCCCTTCTCACTTCTTTCTATTGGCATAACAGAAGAGGAGGAGAGGATTAAGTGTAGTTTACACCTTCCTCAGAAAAAAGTTGCCACCCCCTCCAGAAAAACGAAAATTACAACTGAATGCTACGTACTTAGTATTGAGGTGTGGGTTATATCGTTCTCTTTAGACATTTTTTTTACTTCATTATTTTGACCCTTATTAACTTTAATAACTTAGTTTATGGAGATGATGAGATTTTCATTCTTTCTTGTCAAACCATTTTTATGTGATTTTGTGGTTTCCTTTTGTAGGGTATAAATGGGTATGTGTTTATATGCGTTACCTGAGTAATGTAATGTAGTCTACTAATCAAGTTTGTGATTAGTTCTTCCATTTTTATATCACTTTTAGATAATCATTGCCATTAAAAAAAATGTCTACATTGCATATGAAAATTGTCTTAACATTGCATATAAAAATTGTAATTTAAAAAAAAAAAAATCCTTCTATCTTTACATATATGATTCAAATTTAAAGTAAGAAATATAATCATTTTTTCATATTGTAAATTGTCCATTTTCGTTCTCCTTTCTACTACATTTATGATTTCCATTATTGTTACTGTATTATATACAGTTCTTCTACAAGGGCTGACAAATCCAAGGCGCCAGGTCGCCATAGCGCCTGACTACGTCACTCTATATATACATACATTGCATGCTGTTGTCTCCTGTGAGAAAAGGGGCTGGCTCCTGAATTTATTTGACTTTTGTCTACCCCTGTTCTTCTATATTGTTCTGTGTATGTATTTATTTATATTTATTATTCAGTTGATCTTCATGATGAGGTACTATAACAGAATTTTTAATAATTTCTAAATTCAAACAGCGTAATTCATAAACCTTTGCATCTCCCTTAAATTAACAAAAATAATAAACAAAAACGATGTAAAGATTCAGCTCAGTGGTTAAGTCTACCAGCCAGTCACATCATTGCATTGAACATGGTCCTGTAGTATAAAAATGTAGTTTCTGAACAGAATATTTCTATGCCATTTGTTTGAAAGCGAGCCTCTTTTTCCAATGACTTGAATATCTAAGTATCTTACTCATGTGTTTTTTAATACTTGTTTCATGATCAAATTTCCTCAGCTTTCAGTATTTTTTTTATTGTCCATAAAAAGATATTCTTAATTTCCAGGAACATAACATGCAGAAAATTGTTTATCCATCATATTAACCTCTGCTTAACTTTAATGGTACCATATTAATGTCTGTCCAAGATTTTATTTCTTAAGCAATGACAATTCAGGTTCTTAAGAAAACTAAGCCCTGGTACAGCATGACTTTAGCAAGGGCAGATGCAGGGGGAGGTCACAGGGGTCATGACCCTCCCCAAAATATATTTTTTCACTGTAAAAAATTCCAACTTTCATGATAAATAATTCAAGACCATAGCAAATTCTGTCCTTGACCCCCAAAATGAAAGTCTGTGTGCGCCCCTGTATTTTAGCTGTTCTTATACCCACAATACACGTTCACTGGCCTAATAGGTAGGTTACTTAACGTTGTACTATAGCATAGAAGTAATACTTACCATATAGAGAATATAGGTTTGAACCCTCTGCTGATACTAAATGCTTGCCTTTATTTTACCAATTTGTATTCTCACTTCCTTTTTATTAATTTCTTTTGGCAACGGTTTCAGATCTCTTAAAGATCTGCAACGAATCTTGATGCAATGCAATGTGATTTTAGACACCAAACGATAGCAAAACGTATTTTTAAAGGATCAGACTATAATGTGTAGTAAACTGGCATGTATTCTACCACTCCATCTGCATGGTAATACGCTTGCCTTGTTTGTGGTTATAAGGGACTCCGCTCCCATCTGCACCCAAGAAAAGAGAATACTTACTAACTACTCACCATATTGCAGGGATTGTTTCCTTAGGTCTTACAATGGTTTGGATTTCTTGGAAAACTGTAGGTCCCTGTGTTGCACGATCCTTGCTATCCTTGTGTCATAAAAACTTACACAAACAAATGACCACATCGTCGGAAATAAAAGCAGGGATTTCATAATGGTAAGGAACAGTATAATCATTGTACTGCCTCTAATCGAACAGCCACTGAATATTTGTCTAATCAATCAGTAACTGAAAATAATTATCCTTTTAAAATGTCCCCTTTTCTCCCAATTTTCAATAAATTTAGAAACTTGTGAATGTGTTGAGAAAGAACTTATATGTATGTTCGATTAAATATATACATAATTCTTTTTATGTGTGTATTTGCATATTTACGTTACTAATAAATTTGACACGCATGTATTAGTAGCTCAATCTAGAGGTGTTTTTTTTTGTTTTGTATAGGAGAAAAAGAAACACCGGCCCCCATCCTGGATTCGAACCAGGGTCCCCTCCATGTAGCCTGGAGTGCCTTGACCGCTAGATGAATGAGGACATGAACAACGCTCTCTTTCTCCGTATATAAGGATGTAAGATATTATTACCCTTCATAGGGATAACACAATTGCCAAATATTGGTCAACACACAAAGCCACTGGGATGAGATTTTTGTGAGTTTTTCGTGGAAGATTTTTTTATTACAAATAAATTTGACACCCACGTATTAGTAGCTCAAACTAGAGCTATTTTTGTTTAGGAGAAAAAGAGATATATGCGTGTTTATGTTGGATATGAAACGATGACGCCAATCAGCAATTTTCCGAGGAGGATACATTCTTAAAATACTTGACACTTTTAAATCATTGTACATGGACATACAGACCTTTCTTGCTGATGATACCAAAGAGGGTAACTGTGTCTGGAAACACCACATGGGTAGTTCCATGGTGACTTGCAAAGGAGAGCATTTTGGCTTTGTTTTTATCGTCTCTCTTTTGAAATTATGCTGACATTAAGCTCTCATTTGCACTTTAGAGACATCAAGCATGTAGTTATGCAGCGTAGGGAAGACGAGTTATTGTGCCATTTTATATTTATGTAATAGCTTAAAAATATGATGTGGCTGACGTTAGGTAAAACGGACATTGCTTTTTTGGGAGTTGGGTATTTCTTTCTCAACCGTTTAATGTAGATAATTTTTGTACATACTACCAAAATCCAAACCAAGAGAACATGTGAAACATAAATGATTATTTACTTTTTTAAGTATTTTATATTAAAAAAATGTGTGTGTGACTTGTGTTATTTTGCAACTTCTGTAAATTACTTGAGGAAAAACATGAATTTAAATTCGTTGTGCTAATATATATTTTCAGTAATAAAATCATATATGAAATGTTTTCATTTTTAAGTAGGTTTTTGTATAATTTAATACTTTTTTTTTTTACAATTTTCTCAACATTTTCAATAAAAGAATATGCTACTAAAGAACTTTTAGCTGTTTGAATAAAGATTTTTTTTTTGACACTTGAAATATAAATATGAACTCTTTTATTTATATTGAATATTACTTTACTACAAAAAATATTATTGCACTTAATTGAATAAAAAAAGAAATAAACTTTTCAAAACATCCAATTCTTCGATAATCAGCTAATAATTATAAAAAAAATTTCGAATTTAAAATATCCATTGGAATTAGTGATGATCGGTAAACTTAATGTCCAAATCAGTTGACTTAATGTGTAACAAATTTGATCTGGGCATTCAAGCCATTTCCGGTTATTTCCAATGCTTTCCGTAGCATTGATTTGGAACTCGTCAATTTTAATTTCAATAATTTCTCCCTGGATGAAGGGCTCCATTGTAGTCCACTTTATACCAGTCATCAACATGTAAATCAGCAAGGTGTGTAAATTAGCAAGGTGTTTAACTGGTTTTGTAGCATTTGTCAATCTAAAACTGTACAGCAACACCTGAAACCAGTAGTGTAACGTGGGTTGCCAGCACCCAGGTCGTTAACTATTGTGCCTGCTAAAACACATTAGCACTCACTTTCACCTGTCTAAAATTGAAAATTTTTTCCTGAGGTTTTCGCCCTGGTGGCTCCTCCCAAGCTACACCAGTGAAACTGGCTTAAAAGTGGCTGAAACTGATTTCAGACAATGAAGCTGCTTAATTTATATCATAGGTGCAGCATTTTTTAATACTGCATTCCAATCTAGCTTTTTATTTAGGGAGTTGATGTGTTCTGTTGTAATACATTTCTAATACATTTATAGTACCAGAAATAGAAGGTACGGCTTTTATAAAATAAGAGTCCCAATTAACAGCGAATTTGCTGATCTATACCATCTTCCAAACTTACCTTTTATTGTCAACAGGACCTTTCCTATGAGAAGTGAAGAGAGAAATTACATCGAATGAGACCATGAGGTTGTCGTTGTTAAGTTGTAGGTTATTTAAAGAGGTGCAGAAGGATTGGCTAGTAGAAACAGTGTAGTCGTTATTACCGATTGTAGGAGAGAGTAGACGTGCAAGATATTTTGATAGGTTATATGTAGGAGAGCTGCAAAAACTAACTATAGTTTTAAGAGGAATATTTTGTTTATGAATTTTAGGTAATCCGTAGAAGGATGGTAAGCGGCCGGAAGTGCATTTTAAAGAGTCGTAGAGATTAAATGTAAGTTTTTTAGATTTATAGAGTTTTAGAAGGAGAGAGTTCATTTTGGATTGAATTGTTTGTGTAGGGTCTTTTGTGATGCGGGTGTATGTATTTGTATCAGATAAGAGTGTAGAGACTTTATGTAAGTAGTCTGGACGATTTAAGACGACTGTAGTACGGCCTTTATCAGCTGGCAGCATGACAAGGTCCTTGTCGTTCCGTAGCTCCCGGAGGGCAACCCTTTGCATAGGCGTTAGGTTGTCCTCAGGAAGTTTTGGACGCCGAAGGAGTCCTGCCACTCTGCAGCGGATATCAGCTGCAACACGTTCGTCAGTGTGAGTATTTTGTAGAGCATTTTCTATGGAAGCGAGAATCTGTGGTGTAGGAATTTTAAGTGGAGCAGGTGAGAAATTTAGGCCGAGTGATAGTACGAATTGCTGTTGTGGTGTGAGATTTTTATTTGAAAGATTTAGTATCCAGTTTTTTGTAAGGAGTTTTGACTGTTTTGAAATAGAAGGTCTAAGGTTGTTAAGTTTACGTGAATGAGTAAGACGAATATGTTCTTGGATTTTAGATTCTTGTGAGCGAGTAGCGGATTTAACTAGGAGCATGGTAAGAAAATCAAGTTTAGTATTTAGAAGGGAAGTAAGAAAGAATATTTCATTTTGAAGCTGAGTAAGAATGCAGTGACAGAGAAATTCTAGTGGAAATAAATTTAAGATTTGTGTTATGTGCGATGCAATGTCCAAGAGATGAATTTACAAGAGATTTAACTTTAAGTGTAAAAGTGTTAAGAAATGTAATCACACTCCTTTGATTGGTTGTAAATCAGTAGCTTTCCCCCAGGTCCGAGTAGATGTAGCTTTTGTGGACGTTCGCAAGATTAGCGATCTAGAACCTTAGTGATCAGATCTGATTGGCTCATTGTACAAATTATCTAATTGGTTGATGCTACGACTAACTTCAAGTGTATATAAATCCATATGAACATAATAAAGCTGAGTTCAAATTCCGCATTTGGTTTGGCTTCATTTACTCACTGCTTTATCTTTAATGGAAAAGGATAAGAGATTCCTTTTTACAGGTGTGATTTACACGTCCGAAAGCTTGGGTGATCTTTTTCATTGCTACTTTACCAGTGTTTAACCTTTTGTATGCAAAGATTCCCTTTTTGTTACATTCATGCATTCACTTCCTTGTAGGATTAGTACTTATTAACTATAGAACATTATAATCTAGTTTAAGTACATATGAAAGGCCATGACAACTATCAATAAACGACAAAAAATAGTAAAATGCATTGTTTAAATAAGTATTATTTTACTATTTGACCCAAACCCTTTTCATTCAAAAACGGTTACTGGGACAATGATCACACATCAGCATCTATTTTCCAATTGTAGTAACTATATAAGTAAATCTCTTTGATGGTATAAGAAACTTCAAGTTATTGACAAGTTTCAAATAAGAAATTAGTTCAGTCTGGTAATTATTTTTTTGCAAGGTTGTGTCCCTTATTCCATGGAATTACCCACATGATGTTGCTTAGGAGGTAGGCAATTGCCATAATGATTTTCGGTGATATCATCATTGATGATTGCTTAGCTACGTGACATTAAATGGTAAAAAAAAAGCAGAAAAAAAAACAAAATAACATTAAGATGTATTTTAACAACTTTAAAATATCTAACTGCAGACTTCATTGTATTTCTGTTGTTTCCAAAAGAAAAAAACGTTTGGTTTTTAATATACTGTTTCTTTTTTGTTTAGATCTACTAGTTATGAAATCATTGACGAAATCTTGTGAACTCATGTGCCTGGATTCACAAAGAACTGATGTTTTGCGAATGTCAAAAATATGGTTTTCGGGATGATCAACATTAAGCGGATTGCAAGTTGATAATTAATTTTACAAGTTTTTACCTAATTTGGAACTGGTTATTTATAAACATTGTTAGGTAAAAATGGTTTGTTTTGTTATGTAGTATAATGTACATAAGAAAAATTTATTATCGCAGAAAAGCAAAAATATTTAACTATGCTTGTGGCGCTATTTCTGAAAATTTGTGCAAAAGACTACAAACAGAATTGTTAAATTTGTGTTATTTTAGATATTTTATTTTTTATTGCCCTTGCGGATGAATATCAACCATACAAACTTTTAATGCTTTTTTACTTATATATTAAAAAATATAATCAGGATATTAATTAATATATGCATATGTATGTGCACTTGTGTTAAGATAATGTTCATTTGAATTTTAACTGATTCTAGTGGCAACAACAACACATTTTTGTGTTGTGTGTACTTTCATCAGTGTAAAATTAAATTACTTAGTTTCAGTTAGTCTTATTATTTATCAACAATAATTTATTGTATTGTAAAAGTTATATAATAATACAGTAATCTCTTCCTTAATGATTTTCATGGGATGGAGAAAGAACATCGTTAAATAGAAAATGATATTAATCAGAATATGTGTAATTCTGTGACATATTTACTGGAACTGCAAAATATTGCTGTTAATGGAAATAGATATATAACAGAAATAACGTTATTGAAAGAGATTACTGTAATTAAAAAAAGCAAGATTTTTAATTTCGTATAAAAAAATATATATTTAGATACCCATTAAAGTGACTTACCTACTAAATTGAAACGATTTTATGTAGATTGTAGTTTAAAGTACATGTGACATTGCATTCATAAACCACTGAATCACCTACCGTTGCATGTTCATATAAATGCTCGCTCATCATGTGTAGTTAGAATAATGAACAGCAGTACTTTATATGCAATTTATGCTAACTAGTAGTAGTGTTAGCACTGTGATCAAATCATTTCTTTAAGATTTAATGATAAAAATGTGGGAAATGGTCACTGCAGAAACAATTCTCCCGACAATTCTGGAAACAAATTCTTCAAAAAAAAGTTTCGAATGTGATATATGCTTTAGAAGTTTCTCTAGTAGTACCTATAGAAAAATCCATCGACGAATTCATATAGGCAAGCTTTCTACATGTGACATCTGTAACAAAAGCTTTTTCAATCGTTATTACTTGAATATACACCGACGAACACATACTGGTGGAAACGCAGTTGAGTGTGAAATATGCCATAAAACGTTTTCTAGTTACGCTTACGTTAAAGTTCATAAAAGAATACACACTGGTGAAAAACCATACAAGTGTAAAGTGTGCTTGAAAGCCTTCTCTGTGAAGGGTTCACTCTGCAAACATGAAAAAACACACACTGGAGCAAAAACGTATGAGTGTGATGAATGCCATGGAATGTTCTTCTCCAATTACAGTTTAAAAATCCATAAAAGGATCCACACATTCGATAAGCCACAAGAGCCTTTCCACGATAATGTAGAATTAAGCACAAACCCAGAGAAAGCCCGGCTTGAAGGGAAACCCTATCAATGCCAGGTATGTCATAAACCGTTTTTTGAAAACAGGCACTTCCTCAGGCACATAAAAATTCATACAGGTGAACGACCATTTGGGTGCATATTGTGTAACAAGACTTTCTCCAATGCCAGAACGTTGACCATCCATAACAGAATCCATACTGGGGAAAAAGTGTTTACATGTAACGTATGTGGTAAAGCATTTTCCAAAAATGATGGTCTGACTAACCATTTGCGAATCCATTCGGGAGAAAAACCATTCAAATGTGAAGTATGCGAAAAATCATTTTCTGAAAGTGGGTCCTTGAAAACACACAGGAGGATACATACTGGGGAGAAACCTTTTGAGTGTAGCATATGCGGGAAAAGTTTTTCTCAAAGAGGCCATCTTGCCGATCATGCAATAGTACATACTCGACAAAAGTGTTTTCAATGTGAAATTTGTTATCAG
This sequence comes from Dysdera silvatica, assembly GCA_006491805.2. Lineage (NCBI taxonomy): Eukaryota > Metazoa > Arthropoda > Arachnida > Araneae > Dysderidae > Dysdera > Dysdera silvatica. The sequence continues at coordinate 113,651,337 of QLNU02003225.1, read as the reverse complement.
TCTTTTTTTTACCGTCAGTCGCTGAGTAGGCACAAAAAGCGCCACTCGGATGGGAAACTGTATCAGTGTGAGATCTGCGGAAAAACTTTCTATCGTAACGAGTACCTCCTGAAGCATCGAAGCATCCATTTAGGAAAGAAGACATTTAAATGTGAAATGTGTCGCAAGTCTTTTTCTCAAAAGGAAACTCTAGCTGATCATATGAAAATCCATTCAGGGACTAATCCATTTCAATGTAAAATATGCAATAAGGTTTTTTCTTTAAGTGGACCGTTGAGAAGGCATACCAGACTTCATGAAATGGAAAACCGGTTTCAATGTGACCTGTGTAATGAGGCTTTTCAGATGAATGAACATTTAACTGAACACAAAAGAATGCACCTTGGAAAAATGTCATTTAAGTGTGAAATTTGTGAGAAATCCTTTTCGCGCAAACAGACTCTGACCCAACATAAAAAAACACATTCTAGTCTTCATCCTTTTGCATGTAAAATATGCTCTAAGGTGTTTTCTTCAAATAGTTCATTGAAACGGCATATAAAATTACGTGTATGTGAAAAGCTGCTTGATGCTGACACCTGTCAGCAATCAAATTAATATTTTAAAAGATATTTAAAATGTTATGTATATATATTTGGGTGGTCCTTATTAACACAACAATTTTTTTATTTTAATTGGTCATTGTCTTACCCCCTAATATTATTGTGTGTGATGAAAAAACGTTGCATACAAACTTTGGGGAGGATTGGACAATTTTATGACATGTCATAGGGAGTCCAAACTGTGGGAGTGGATTGTATTGGCAGTTAACATGAGGATACATTGTGCGCCATTAGGTTACATGATAACAGGCATACAAATAACAAATATCATGAAAATAACTTGTTTTTCCCCTATATATTAACAAAAACATAAAAACTAAAAATACATTCATTTTTATCATTTTTCTGTAATTGTAAAATCAAAAATTGCTCCAAATGTAGGTCGACACCTAAGACATTGTAAGAACTATGAAGCCGTTGGAACATATATAATTTGAACATACCGCTTCTCGTCGGGGCGGGAATGGACAGAAATGTGCTAGTTGTAGATTAGCCGGTTAGCGGGGATTTCCTTTATGTCAAGAATTCTTTTCATTCAGTTCATGCAGGCACAGTAAGCACTATGCAATCGTAAAAATAAGGCAGTTTTTGGCTTAAAGTTTACGAAACATAGTTTATATTGTGGTGGTGTAACAAAACAACATGGCTTCAACTTCACCTGTAACTCACAAAGACACTGGTCCGGCTTGTAGGACAACCAATTAACGAGTGTTAACATGGGTCACACACCAATGAGTTAACACAACCAACAAGTGTTAACATGGGCCAACAAGCAGGGGCTTGCACACTTATTGAATTGAATGATGGAAGAGACCTGTTGAATCTAGCATGCCGCCATCACATTATGGAGATAGTTGCAGTAAATGTCTTTTCTGCATGCAAAATCCACTCTTCTGGTCCTGACATCTTGCTTTTTAAGTGTTTTCAACAGCAGTGGCAATTCATCAACCAAAACACTTTTGAAGTTATTGAAGATGAGGTCACTGAATGGGAAAATATCAACAACTTTTGTAAGCAGCAGTTAGCTGACATCCAACCATGCGAAGACTACCGTGAACTACTGAAACTGACTATAATTTACCTTGGTGCTAATCCTTCCTGAGGAATCCATTTCTTGCGGCTCGGAGCTCTGGACTGGGCTAGATGGATGGCCTGCATAATCAATGCGATAAAAATATGCCTTTTTCATTCTCAGTTTAAAATGAAAAAACGTGATCATGCCGGTATGAAAAGATCCGCAGCTTTTGCTGTCAGTATGTACATCAGATCCTAGTTTGTAGCCTCACTTGCAGCTACTTCCCCAGCTAATGACTTTGCTTTCTGGAAACATCTGGTATCTTATAGTGACAAAGTTGCCTGAAGTGCAGCAATTACAGCCTTTTCCAGACATCTGTGATATCTAAATTAATTTTTGGTGTCTCTCTCCTTGACTCTGACACGCCTGTGTCAGTGAAGAGGGACATGATTAATGCCTTAAATAAGGATGAAACAGATAACCCTGAAAAGAGGATTGACTGAGATGTAACCCAATGTGTTCATGAAAAGGTGGCGCCAAAAACTTTGTGACTGGCTCATCCCTTTGTTTTCTTCAAATGCTGGATGCAGACACCACGTTTTTGTCTGTCGACCCAACAAGTGAGATGAATCACCTGATTATCAATCAGCAATGATTATTTTTAAAGCCCTTAAGATAGTAAATGATTCAGCCAAACGTAGCATGTCGCTAATGCAGGACGACAACGGTATTCTCACAAAGAACGAAGACCAGAAGCAGTACTTTATGCAAATTGTAGAAGAACACTGGAAGAAATTTCCAAATGCACTAAAAAAACTGTCAGTAGTAGTAAATAGCAAACTGAATAATTGAACAGTGTTTAATGTTTATTTGTGGACAAATGGACAATAGACTTTCCTTTTTTGCTTTCATAATGCATAATATAATAACTTAACAGGCAGATTCTTATAAAACGTCTCGTGTTTCAATGATATGGTGAAGTAATAGAAGTAACTGACGTATGTAACAACAAGGATTTAGTCGAAGCCTGGCGGCACTAGGGTACTTCTTTTGGAGACCTAGCGGCACTAGGACAAAATTTTAGGAAATCATACATTTTACAAACAAAATTCTGTTCAAGTTGTAAATAAATATGTGGA
>QLNU02003225.1:113600246-113648481 GCA_006491805.2 Dysdera silvatica | reverse complement strand
GATCATGCTGTAACAGGAGACGAGATTTGGGTACAGTTTGTGACTTGTGAGACAAAACAACAGTCTGTGGAGTGGAGTCACGCAAGTTTTCCCAGGAAACTAAGGAAATGTTTGCAAACATTGTCATCAAGGAAGATCACGGCGACTGTTTTTTTGGGACAGGGGTGTGCTTTTGGTGGATTACCTCGGACATGGTGGAACAATAAATAGTGAGAGATATTGTGAAACATTAAAGAAATTAAGAAGAGCGATACAAAACAAACGTCGAGTAAAGTTGCGTTTCAAGGTTTTTTTATTCATGACACCCCCACGCCATTCAAACTCGACGGCTCTTGGATGGGAGCTGTTTGGTCATCCACCGTATAGTTCAGACCTGTCCCGTAATGATTTTCACTTGTTTCCACACATGAAGACCTGGCTCACAACACAGCGCTTTAACGATGACCTGCATGCAGGTGTCCGTGCACGGTTGGAGTCTCAGGCGGCAACGTTCTATGATGATGGAATTAACAAGCTGGTGTACCGTTATGATAAGTATCTTAATTTATGTGGAGATTATGTTGAAAAATAGCTGAACGATGTGCCTTTCGAGTTTAAGTAATAAAAAATGTCTCCTTTCGTTTTTTTTAAAAATTATTATTCTAAAATGTAAGTTACTTTCCGAATAACCTACGTATTTCTAAGTAATTTGCCCAGTTCTGAGTTAACATCATGGCCTGGAGGAGACAACATTTCACTTTAATTTCGGGCATGCTTAATTTTCCTTGGTGTCAAATTGTTATGGATTTGCATATAAATTAGTTGTTGCCATAGAGACAAAGTTACGTAAAAAGTAGTCACATTTTAATATTATTGTTTGTTTCCTATTTTTATGGCGCAAGAGCATCTGGGCTATACTGCGCCAAACATGGTAAAATCAAAGACTGTAGTAAAAGCCAGTACTTTTTAAAAATTTAAAAACGTGCGTATGGTCAGCATGGTCATTTAAAATGTCAGACAGTGATGAAGAGTTAAAAGTAAGAGTGCGGGCAAGTCTATAATAGGGGCATTGAGTTAAAATGTGTAAAACACTCATGGGTTCATTGCACACTTGGCAAATTGGTGCTGGTTTTCCTTCCAACAGATGTCTATGGGTGAGATGGGAATGCCCAATGCGAAGTCTAGCAAGGAGAACCTCCTCTTTCCGATTTTTACGGTATGAGGAGGGCCAGTTACCAATTGTATGTTTAATATTATTCAATTTGTTATTGGTTTGATGATCCCATTCTTCTTGCCACTTTTGATTCACACAGGTCTTGATAATTGGTTTCAGGTCAGAGAAAGGAAGAAGTTGGCTAGAAGCAAGTGGTGAGTTCGTTGCCCTTGCAGCTGCATCAGCAGCCTCATTCCCTTTGATACCAATGTGAGCAGGGATCCAGCAGAATTTAATATTGGAATGATTGTGCAGGTGCTGCAGTTGTGAATGGATTTTGGATAAAATAGGATGAGGTGAATATTTAAAAGATTCCAGGGCTCTTAAAGAGCTCTGAGAATCGGTACAGATGATACAATGAGTTAAGCTATGAGTTGAAATATACGCAAGTGCCATGGAAATGGCATAAAGTTCTGCTGTGAAAATGGAGTATGATGGGGGGATTTTTTCTGCAATGGCACTGTTATTAATGACAAATGCAGAACCTACATTTGTTTCTGTTTTGGATCCATCTGTAAAAATGAAATTGGAGTCTTGAAAATGAACAATCAGTTTTTAATCCTTTTTAAAGATTGATAGCATTTTTGTAATTTTCATACTTTTCAGTATATATATTCATTAGCAATTATGACGTTATATAACAGTAGAAGAGGTGTTATTAATGATTCGCTACAATTTTTAACTATTTTAGGACTAATGTCGTCTATACCTTGTCTATTTTTTCATTAATACATGATAATTCTTTTTTCAATTCTTCATATGTAAATTCATTAAGATATGGGAAATTTGGGTTTTCGGTAATTTCTATGTTGTCGTCATCGTTTTCATTATTCAAATTAAATTGTTTTGCAATTTCAGCAAAATGTTTATTCATTGTATTAGCTACTTGTTTATAATCATCAATTTTTATTTCATTAATTTCTAATTTTATATTTCTTGTATTTTTTGTTTTCCCCAGTAATTTATTTATCGTTTTCCATTTTTTATTGGATTCTTCTCATTTAATTTATTGTTATAATTTTTTTTCATTTTTCATTAATTTGTTTGTTTGATTTCTTATTTGGATAAATTTCATCCAATCTGTTTGTTTTTTAGTAATTCTAAATTTTTTAAATGACTTATTTTTTTAATTTATTTGTTTATTTTTTGATTATACCAATTATTAGATGTTATTTTAAATTTCTATAATGTAAATGAAACATTATAGATTTCTTGTATTATTTCTAAAAAATATTCATATTTATTTTCTTTATGTTGTGTTGTTCAAAGTTGTTTTAACCCAGTTGGTTATCTAAGCAGTTTTTAAAATTATGGATCTTTTTTTTTACTTAATACTCTAATACTCTTTTATAATTATAATCTTTTATTAACGGATTTTCGTTTATAGATATAATTAATGGTCTCTACTTATTAGTGAATCTAATATTTCTGCTTTAGTTTTGATATTATTAGAAAAGCACAAATTGTAGTAAGGTGTCTGTCTCTTTAGTTGTTCTTGTGCTTCCCTTAACTATATTTATATAACCACCTAACTCCAATATATTTAGAAGTTTTTCACTCACTGTCGTCTTTTGGTTTAAATCGATATTCATATCGCCCATAATATTGACTTTGTGATTAAATTTATCTAATGCACTTTCAATTTGGTAAAAACAGTTATTTATGTTAATATTTGGAGATCTGTATATTACCATATAGATGTTATTAATCGATTTTACACACATCATTTCTATATCAGTGAGAATATATGTTAAGTCTTCAATTATTTCTATTTCAGGACCATTTATTGCATTAAACATATTATTCCTCCTCCCACTTTGTCCTTTCTAATTATTGAGTTTTCGATATAATTTTCTATGTTTAAATCGTCATATTCTTGTTTCCAAGTCTCAGTTATTGCTATAATTTCTGGGCAATTATTCTCTTTTATTAACCATTTTAACTGATCCAATTTGTTTCTTAAACTTTTTGCGCTCAATAACAATAATCTTATTTTTTCTTGTTCAAACTGTTCACAGTATTCCCTCGATTGATATATTTCCCTTTATACCTATATTCATAGTTAAATCCCAAATGTATCATTTCATTACTGATAGTATTTATTTTCTCATGTCATATGCAATCGTTATTTTTTAACGTATCAATATTTCCTTCATCCTCCTCCTCTTCTGTGTAAGTTCCATAATCCGATAGTTTTGTTAAATCCTCTTTGTGTTTAATATCATAAATCTTGGTATTTACGTCTTTTCTAATTTTTATATTTCTCTTTATTGTCCAGACAAATTTCCACATATGTTTCTTTCTAAATTTCAATACTTTATTTAAAACCTGATTGTTGTATGGTGATAAATTTTCATTTATGTATATTCTTCCATTTTCCGTAATAATATCATTGGTCAAACCTGTAGATTTTCTATTTCTCTGTATTTCGTCTCTTATTTTTGTCTCCCTAAGTCTCAGTAATATATTACTTCCACTTTTACTCTGTCCCATTCTGTGTGTTATTTCAATTTTGTTCCTCAAGTCAATACCAATGTTATTTCCCATTTTTACGATTTTTTCAGTTAACTCCTCCTCATCTGTTTTCTTTATTCCGTTTATGATCAGATCATTTCTCCTTCCATATTGATCTAAATGGTTCATCTGCTTGTGTAGTATATTTATATTGTCCTGTAGATTTACATAATCCTTTCCTGTGTTTTCCATATCTTCTTTCTCCTCCTTTAGTTGTGCTATTGTCTGCATTATTATTGTCTGAATTTTTCTCATTTCCTGTATATTTGTCGTTAATAATTCACATCTGTTCGTCAGTTCCATATAGTTCTTGTTCAATCTCTCTCTCTCTGTCATTTGTCTCAGTCCCAACTCTCATATTTCCTTCAATAATTTAATATTTGATACTTCTATGTCGGGCCATTCCCCCTTCAGTGCAATCATTGGTATCTTCCTTATATATTTCATTAAAGGCCATGTTTATATTATAAGGCCATATATTTATATATTTTTAAAGGCCAGACCAGGGGAGAAAAATCTATGGCTAAAAGAAGTTACAAATGGAAGCCACCAGAATGAATACAAAAATCTGCATTTCGGAATCAGTATAGCTGGTTGACTAAAATGTTATCAAATAAGGAACCAAAACAATAGAGTTCCAGTGATTTAACAATAATCTGGTAAATAAGCAACTAGACTGGCAACTCTAGCAAACTGAAGGTACTATAAATTTTTTTTCTTTATTTTATTAGCTCACTTCAGGAGTCATTCCTGGATAGTTTGGCTTGGGCACATGCTTTTGTATCACATTATTATTTTACGTTTATCTGCTCCGAAACTATTTGTTGTATGCAGTGTTGGATCCGGAGGGGTATTTGGGAGGTCTTGCAATGCCAGCTCAACAACCCATACATGATGATAGTTTCTGTCCCTATCAGATTAATGGGCTATTGCCTGGTTGGGGGGGGGGTCCCTGTCCCCCCCGATCCATTCCAGATTTACAAGAGCGCTAGGCCACTTGTGATTTTAGGACTACACTACTGTGTAACACCCTTAAAATTGCCTGATCAGGCTAAGGTTCAAGATAATTTGCTTTTTCAACCCACTTAACAATATTAGCAGGTAAGACATTAACATTTTTAATCTTAGTTTTTAAGGACCACTCTAATATATATACAGGGTGTCTCAGCACCAGGGTTACAAACTTCTAGGAGGGGTAGGGTACACCTAGACGAACAATATTTGTTATAGAACCTAGGGTCGCAAACCATTCACAACGCCACTTCTAAAACCGTCCAGCATGCACAAATAGTGACAACCAGTGTATCTGAAGCGCAAAATGCGATGTCCTAATCATCTATGCACTTGAGCAGCTGACCTGAGTTTTATCTGGCGCTTTTCACGCACTGGTTGTAAATATTTGTGCATGCTGGACGGTTTTAGAACTAGCGCTGTGAGTGGTTTGCGACCCTAGGTTCTATGACAAATATTGTTCGTCTAGGTGTACCCTACCCCTCCTAGATGTTTGCAACCCTGGTGTTGAGACACCCTGTATATATATATACAGTCGAACTTAATACGAGCATGGCCAATACGAGCAATCTGCAGGTTAAGTTTAGTTCACTATTTAACTATATTAAGAATTTCACGCTTTTTACGAACACAAAAGCAGAATCTCGACAAATACGAGAAAAATATCTGTCCAACTTTAATGCGATTTCCCCTTTTCCATACCATTTTTCTTTTTTCCGATGAAAACTGAGGAAAAGAAAAAATAAATGTCAAACTAGCAATTGTTGCTACCACATTGCCCAACAAGAATGCCTGCCCTCAGCCACAGCCATAAAACCCCCTTACCCCATAAAGGGAACCCATTGTAGGAGGTACAGCTTGTGCGTTCAGCCATTAACGAGTCGAGACAGAATCAGTTCTTTAGAAGCTTTGGTTTTGGCACTATGCTTTGGCTTCAGTTCTTTTGTATCTGAGTGCAAAGGAAAAAAAATGTTTCAGAAAATCTATAAATTAATTTTTTTTAAAAATTTACGATGACAAGCATAAAAAGAAAAGCATTAACAGTGCGGAAATACTCATTATTAATGAATTGTAGCTTGGGGAGAAAAATTCTGCAGTATGCAAAAATATGTTCTCATCTGCAATATTAACACTTTGGAAAAATAAATAAGCTATTCTGCTTTTGAAAAAATCTTATGAACATTAAAAAATTAAAAAGTTCAAAAAAGAAGACATTAACAAAGCTTTGTTGTGCTGGTTTAAAACTCATTGGACATTGATTTAAAATTCGTGTTTTTTTTTAAAATTTTTATTCCTTTCAAGTGTTTTATGAGTAACAGCTAATGTGAGGAATTTTGCATATTCTTACTTCTTCATATTAACAGAGTTTGACTGTATATATATATATATATATTTCTCCATGGATCTTATATGTTTCACATAGCATTTCAAGTACGACACTCAAAGAATTGTTCCCTGAATGGTTTTTAAAGTGCTAAGCTTCCATATGATATAACAGGCAAAACGGTAATAGCAAAAGTAACATAGAATCTTTATTCATATGGTTGAAAGGTGTCACACTCTTTAAACTACAGCATTTCCCAATAGCCCATTTTAAAAATTGGCTTAGAAAACCTTCCAGAAGTAAAACAAAAAGATAAAAATAAACTGAAATCCATTTATTTTAAACTACTAATGCGTTGGGATAAAATAAAAATAGAGAATGAAAATAATCATTTTTTATCGAAATTTATCAATATTTGCTTGGATGTCCTTTCGTCTTTATGACAGCATTAACTTTTTTAGGCATAGAGTGTACTAACCTACTGGTATCTTCTTCCATTCCTACTACAGACGATCTATCATCCTCCCCTCTGTGAATACTTATAAAGCTTCACTGTGGACGAATTTTTAAATAGGGCAGTGATTGGACTGCTTTTTAAACCAAATCAATGTCAAAGAAGCAAATGTCCGAAAAGTGAGACTGGCGCAATATTAACGTTGTGGAATTTTTCTCATCGTAGCCGATGATGTGGTAATATTAGTTGGCAAACTACTCAGAAAGAAAAGAATGATCTCACGGTGCCTGGTGTGGGAACCAAACCCATGAGCTGCACAACCTGCAGTTTGATATAGTGGGGTATTCAAGGGCCTAAACATCAGTGACATCAGGGCGCTACAAAGTTAAACAAAAAAGCCTATAGTAAATAAAAACGTAAACACTGTCTTCTTTGATCTTTGGCCCGCTTTAATTGGTAGCCCTAGGCGACTGCCTGATTTGCCTATAGCAAAGGCCAGCCCTGGGAGGAGTTGACCCTCCCTCCCAGGGCTGCCTAGTTTGCCTATAGCGAAGGCCAGCCCTGGGAGGAGTTGAGCCTCTTTCCCAGGACTGCCTAGTTTGCCTACAGCAAAGGCTGGCCCTGGGAAGAGTTGACCCTCTCTCCCCACACTTGTGGCTCAGTCTTGATCTGCGAGTATACTATTGTACATAGGTTAGTAAACACAAAGATTAGTCTAAATCTTTAACAGTTTGGTTAATCACTGAGAAGAAAACTATGGGTTGAACATATCTGTCCTCATAAAAAAAATAAACCATTAGAAAGGAATAGATTTATATAATACCATTTATCTATAACAATGAAATTGTGAATGAAGATGTCAGAAACAGCTATTTGACAGAAATTTACCTCTGTTACACATTAAGAAAAATTATATGCTTTCTGCAATTAATCTTGAAACATTTTTTTTTTGTTTGTTTGCAGTATACCATAAAGATTTTTGGATGTGCATTGCATAGAAATTTATAAAATATATTTCATCAAATAATAACAATTCTAGAAGTTTTGCATGATGTTACTTGATTATGAGATGATGTGAATTTCTGTATACCAAGGGTAGTCAAACTGATCCCTACTGCCCACTAGTGGGATATTCAAGCTTTCGTGATGGGCGGTAGGGGTTTTGTCGGATGCTGAAGTTGATGAATAAACCTTACGAAAATTAAAACCAGATATCGAATGTTTAATTTTGCAACATCAGCCTCATGGATCTCATTAATAATTAAAGGTAATTTCAATAGCCTTTATAGTTTTTATATTTAATTTCATTTTTCTTCAATTAAGCAGCTTCCGCACTAGTAGGCACTGTATCGATCGAGATGCAGAAATGCAGCATCAAATTGAATTTTCTGTGCATTATAAACATACATTAAATATAAATAAAAAGATAAATTTAGCTACATATTTTTACTAAATCTCCACACAAAAATTACAAGAACTTCGCAGTTGTGCCAAATTAAGTTACTGCTGAACTGGTGGGCAGTAAGAAAATTTTACTCTAACGAAGATATAAAAGTGGGCGGTAGGTATAAAAAGCTTGACTACCCTTGCTGTATTTGAATGGATTAGTTCTCACTTTTAAAATACACTTTCATGATGTTCAAGATGCTCCATTGTGGAACCACCGAACAAAAGATTGAAAAAACCTTCTCCCAGGGTGGAATGGATGTATTCATAGGTATACAGCTGTATGGGTCCGTCTGGGCCCCCTCTCCCCGAGCCCTCCCAATAATATGAAATAAATTGCAATTTTACGTACACTGTAATGTATGAATGTATATAATATATGCTTGGACCCCTTCCATTAATTTGAAAACCATGTTGATGGACTTACCATACATACGTGAAAACAAAATCCGGAATTTGAGTTCTTTGATGTTTAAATTGATATAATTTGGTTAGTTGGGATAATATTTTGTCACTGTGTTGGTATGTTCTGGTGAGTGTTTGGTGACTATTTCACTGTGTTTTATAATTTATTTTCCGTAAAGATATGGTTTTTTGTGTGCATGTGTTGGTCTGGGTCAAGTGATCAAGCTTCGCTTATGACCCGTCATCAGTTCCCATTTTAGCATCTATTTAGTACTGCATTGTGTACGTGTGTTTGTAATATACTTTTTTATAACATTGACTGGCACAAATAGTGTTATCACAAATAAACCTCATTGCTTATGATTGTATTAATGAGCTCTGAAGTAGAAAATAAATAATTTTTTATTTTAGAAAGTTTCTTCAATTCTTATTGTAACTTTTCATCAGTGGCAGCCCTGGATGAAATTTAAATGAATCTGTGAGAAGCTAATTCACCAGGAGACATTAATTTACGGTTTATACTCGTCAAAAACCGGTTTTTACCTCATTCAGTAAATAAGAAAGAAATTTATAGTAACCTTGGATTTTTGTGAATTGGCTTCACGCAGCTTCACTTAAATCTCGCCATGAGTCACCACTGCTTTTCATTTCAGTTTATTTTTCAGAAAAAAGAAAGTAATTTGCGGTTAAACTTTATTCATTTTAAATTAGTAGCCAAGAACAGTGGCATAGTAAAAAGTGGCTCAAGCCCCCCCTCCCCATTGTATATATATACTAAAATACATTATTTTCTTTAACGCCATATTACATGATCTTCTTTAAAGCTACTTTAGTCCTCCCCCTATAATTTTTGAATTGCCACACCACTGGTTGAGAATAATATAATTTATCAGTTATATGATTAATAATAATGAAGAATGCTATTTTTTTTTTCTGAAGCACACTTACAAAATAATACAATAATTGAATGCTATGTGATTAGCATTGTCAAATATATCTCATTAATTTTAAAGGTTTTCTAGCTGTTCTTGGTTCTATCATTATCTGAAGTTGCTTCTAGGTTATCATCTTCTAAGCAAAAATAAATAAATAAAAACCATATAGGCTATCAATGTATGGGCAAAAGGGAGAAAGTCATTGAAATTGTGCTGTAAGAGTCATTAATGTGTGTGTCTCGGTGGGGCATGTCAGTTTTTCTTCCTCCTCCTTGTTAAACCTCATACTGAATATTAGAATTCTAGCAGTAGAAAAAAAAACCACAGAGGGAGAGAGGGAGTTGGGCAAACTAGCATGTTTTGGTATTTTAAGTGACATAAACCATATGAATGGTCCGAACATGATGCATGGTGATCTTTTAAATCAATTAAGTTATGTTTGCACATGTATTGTGTTTTATTGTGAAAGGTTGTATACTGTGCTAGGACTTAGTTTTCCAGGAAATTCGAACCTCTCTTACGTATGAGGCCAGTTTGCAGCATTCGCAATTGCTTTTGACAAGAGGAAACCTACTTTAGCTTCAAGAGGTATTGAAAAATTGTCATTTTTGCTAATTGGCTATTTCTGAAAATGAACAAATAAAGGATAAGTTGCTTGTATTTTATGCAAAAAAAAAACCTGAATATATCGTAAAATTTGAGAGAAAGAATTCTAGATTTAAAGATGCTGTCCTTTCTTTTTAATTCATAAATGAAAAACAAAAGTGTAGTTGTTGGTGATGTAAAACTATTTGATAATTTTTGTGTACTACTACATCATGAATATCTAGAAAATATACAATAATATCTTTTTTTGAAAAATAGTTGTTACACAATGGGCATTTATTTATTCATGACTTTTGGTATGTATAGTGGCACTGCATATTCTTTACGCTCATGCTATTTTAAATATTTCAACTGATTAAACTGACGTTTACAATTATCACATGGATATTGATAATGTTTTGATTGGTGTTGTATACTTGCTGCCGACGGATGCACTCGAGAAACATCTTTGTTCAAATTTTTACGGTATTCATAACTCATTTTAAACAAAATACAAGCAATCTTTTCTGGCTTCACGCTATTTTGCTCATCTTCAGAATCAGCAGATGACTTTCTTTCGTCAACATCCACCGCAGCAGCAAAAATCTTCGTTATCTTATCAAAAGGTGTTACAAAATTATCATCCACGAAAAATTTGAGTAATTTGACCCTGAAAAGGGCCTTTTCTTGAAATTTATAATCTTATTTTGATCCCTAACTGGAAGTGGAAGAAAAATGTGCAATGGTGATAGAGCCGTCATTTTATCGCGGTGCGAATTTCCGCTACGTTTACATCAAAATTTTATAATTTATCAGTTTTCGCGGTTTTTAAGATAAAGATTAATAATAAAGAATTAATTAGAAGGCTTGACACCTGTTTGGAAAGACTTTAATGGAATGTTAATGAAATTAACACATGAATTTACAATAAACTGATGATATAACTACACAATGTATAATACATAATTTCTAATAACTTTTGACACAAGTCAGATTTTTAATACACTGCATGATAAAAATAAAGTATCAGGTATTCATGAATAGCAATTCTTTCCAAAATAATTTTACTTGGAAACACAAACTACATAATAGAACAGCATGTCACCGAAAAACAAAATACAGAATAAACACTTACTGTGTCCCTAATACTGCAGATATAAATATGTTGGATGAACTTAAAACAATTAATGCACCTTAGCTTAGCTACTACAGAGTAAAATTATGAAGGAGGGAACAAATTACCTTTACGTGAGATATTTGTAATCCATTGTATTCGAAGGGTTTCTTCACTTGGAAATTCGTGAAAGGATACATTACTTTTTCCTTACTGCGATTTACAAAATGGAACACAATAATATACTCCCATTATTATCACAAATAAATATCATGTAAAAATTATAGAAAACCCAGAAACCCTTTTTAATCTTCGGTTAACTGCTGCAAACACATGAAAGCATATGGCATGTTTGTACCTGTGATTTGGCGTCCCCTATGAACAACCCCAGTAATTACTCCAACAGAAAGTGGGGACACCCTTAAAATTCACGTGAGCGGGCCTATAGTAATCTAGTTGGCTGTGCCTTATATAAGGTTTTCCACTTTGAAACAATGATCTCTATTTTGGCATAATAACAATCCGGGATGATCGATGAATGTAATCATTGGCGGAACTTGAAGATGTCGCCAGTAAATAAATTTGCAACTCTAGTTTAGTTTTCGATTAATTTGCCGTGTCGAACAAATTTATATACCAAACATTCTATGTTTCATTCACGTCAAATGATTGGAATAATTCAGCGGTAAACGCCAACATTTCACGGCTATAGTAGAGAATAGAGTAAGTGCACCAACTTCATGGTGATCATTTTTCTGAAAAATACTGTACTTACATGCTGAATTTCTGCAACGATTCCGCCATTTTGGGGAAAATTTTATTTTTAGTACGTTTAGGGAAGGAGAATAAATAAAAAACATTTATATGGAAAAAAACTTGATTGGTGCACTGTTTATTTTAATATTAAATCAGCCTTTTACTGATTCAGGCAGCGCACATCGAATGCACATCCGAACGGTTACGAGTCGCGAAGCGACGAGAGAGGGGGACTGAGGTGTCTTCCCCCAGTTCGGTTCCTATGATTCAGGTAAGTGTACTAATTGCAACATAACATCGCTTTCGAGCGATTGATTTATGGGCCTCCATAATAAGGAAGTACTCACAAAAGAAACAGTTTATATAAGAATTATGTTTTTTATTGATGAAAGATTGTTTTGTAATGGTTGTTGCCCAATTTATCCTGCTTATTGCATTTTTTCAACGTTTTTCTGTACCAAAAATAAATTGCCTTTTCAAAATGGCGGAATTGCTATGCGGTTGCCGTACTTGACAATAGGGTTGTTTAGTATTTATTAAACACGAATAAAAAATATCATCTTTGAATAACAAAATATCTCTGATTATGAATATCTAAGTGAAATTTTAAAAACGACTTTGATTACATTTATATTAAGAGTAGAAAATGCATGAAAATAGACCCAGAAATCACGTGACCGAAAACGCATCCTCATCCACCGTATTACTAGTGACGTCACTTCTGCCTTTGCCGTAGCTACCGAGAATCTACATTCCCGTTCTCGTTAGTCGCGTGTATGACGTCACAGCTGCCTTTGAGAGGTTGAGGTCGTTTTCGCGTCCCTTCTTTTATACGTCAAACTTTAAAAAAATTTAAAAGTTAAATACTGCACGAATATTAGAAATATTTTAAATTTATTCATTTTTCGACTTACTGAATGGAATAAAAAAAATAAAAAAATGTTGAAAAAACCCTTTTGTGGCGGAGTTGCCGTAGTTAGGAAAGTTTGCAGAAATTGGTGCACTTACTGTATTCTCTACTATACCCTATGTCACCTTATTTTATTAAAAGCAATACATTTGTAAATCGCTCAACTTCAACACGGCAGTGAATGGGATCACGTGATACGATGGCAGGAAAATGGCGGCTATGCTCCAACTCTCTTTTCTAGGAGCTATAGTCGCACCAATGACCTCACGAGCTCCTTCTCCTATAAGGCAAAGTGAACTTGTCTACTTGGGTAGACCTATTTTCTATTCTCCTTACCTTGATTTAGAATCCAGGCATTTGAAATTGTAATTCGGATCAGTTGCTGGATATACTAAAAATTAAAAGACAGATAATGATTATAAAATTATAAACTCCACATCATATTTGATATGATTAAATAATTGAATATAATTTTAAAATACGAAAGAGAATATTTAGTAAATCATACTTTCGCTTTTTCTACTAAGAACTTGGTGCAATTTCTACCAAGATGCCATTTTGACTATTTGGCAATACTAATGTTGAGGTTTGAGTTTATTAACCTTAGGAATTGTAGGAATATATATATACATTTTTTCCAATTCTGTTATATCGTATTTATTTTTCATATTGCAGATAAAGAATAGTTAAGCACATACATATTAATATATATATGAAGTAAGTAAAAAAGTTTAATGAACAAATGGTTCTAACAAATTACTGTGAAACTTTTTAATAGTAGAACGTCGCGACTCGAGTATCTACCCATATTCGGAAGTGTCCCCGTTATGGAAGTTTTCCTATATTTTGCTGTTACAGTGGTTAAAACTTTTCCTGTTATGGCGCAGGGTGGTAACGCGCTCATCTAGTGCGCCGTTAACTCGGGTTCGACTCCCAACGGTGCAAAGAACGCTTACTCAGAGATCTCATAAAGATCACACTGCTCACTGTAGTCCCAGGTTTAGTTTCCTAGGCCTTAAGAGGTTTAGATTCCTCAAAAAGCAGTAAGTCCCAGCGCAGCATGACCATCGTAGGTCCTTGAGACGTAAAACCACAAACATCCTTTAGAGATTTAAACACATTATTACAACCAATTTGATTGTACACTACACATTCGCAATAAATTTTTTTAAGAAATACTAGTGTATAATCTGAACATGCATAGTCAAAATAAATAAGGCAAAAAAGTTTACAGATGCTTCACTATGCCAATCATTTATGACAACACGTCTGGTATCGGATTTGTGTATTGGCCAAGTTTGGGCCATCCTCACAGACCTTGATATTATTAAACTTTACGAGTTTTATTTTAATCTTGTTCGTTTCAAAAACCTTTTAGTCTCATTATTGATATACTTGAATATTCTTCATTATTACTTTAAAGAAAGACCTGCAATCAGATGACGTGACCGTGATGATGTTTGAATATCGCGGCTACATTCGTTAGAGGGCTCATATGAACTAGTGATATGATAAATGATATGAATAAAATAATCATATGATACTAACTAGGATATAATAGTCCAGCATTGGACATATCAATTGGTCCAAGTATTCTGCAGTGAAAAACGAAATCTGACAAATGAAATCTTATGAGTGCATAAAGAAACAGCATAAGCAATTGAAGTACTTTTGAATATAATATAATGTGAATTCCCCTAAGTCTGGTAATATTATAAATACAGTGTGTCCGTGAAGTCATGGTGCACTTTTGACCGGTCACAGGAAATCAACGAAACAAGATAGAAATGTGAAATCTTCACCAAATAAAAGGAAAACTATCCAAGTTTCATACCTATTCAGTACAGTTCGAACGGGGTTTGTTCAACAAACTGCCGGTATCCTTCAACTGCTTATCCCACCGATTAATGTTATTCCTTTGTGGTGGCGCTTCGTTGTACATGCGACAATATTCACGTTGCACTTTGGTCACGGATTCGAATTTAGCAAGCCACAGAACACACTGAACTTTCCTCTGTAACGTCCACATCTTGACTGGCGTGGGCTGATCGTGGCATAATAAAGTATTTTGTTGTTAATATTTCTATATTGTAAGCAAATAGCGTGTAATGTATGAGAAGCGGATTTAATAAAATACATTTATTAAAAATTACATCTATGATAATTTAAAAATATTAGGATGTCACTGAAGGCCTAGTGAAGGCTCCCGAGCGAAAAGTAGTTAAGAGCCGCTGGTTTAAATAATTAAATATTTAACTGCTATTTCATGTATTTTATATCTTCTACTTGCAATGTGTTATGCATCCAATATTGTGGTTCTGTTAGGACGGTTGTCACCTTGTGACTATGCGTTCGTTTTATTAGTTTTGGTCTTACGTAAGCATGGTTCAGACTTCCCTTTCCCCATTGTCAGCAAAAATAAGCAAATGTCAAACCTCACCTCTCCCAAAGATGCTTATGTAATACTTGAAAAGCTCCTCAAGTTCTATTTTAAATAGCTGAATCTCCCACAAATATGAACTTGTTTTCGTTGTAGCTGAAGTTCAGTTCAAAGTTTTGTTTGTGATTGTTTAGGGAAATTTTCTGGAAAAGTCATGGAAAAAGCTTAGAAGAGTCAGGGAAAAAATCTTAGAAAAGTCAAGGAATTTTTCTTCTTCCAATGTGGGTAGAAACCCTCATTTATTGGCCTTGCTTCAATTGACAGTAAATTTGGTTATGTGCATAAGCTTATCGTGATTTGTTGTTCTTAATAAGCTGATAATTCCTCCTCAAATAGCCCATCAGGTGTAGTACAGATCAATGGTGGCCCATGGCGAAATTTAAGTGAAGTGATGTGAAATTAATTCACCAAAACACATTAATTTACGGTCCATACTCACCAAGAAATGAGTTTTTACCTCATTCAGTAAATAAAGAAGAAATTTATGGTAACTTTGGGTTTTGGTGAATTGGCTTCACGTCACTTCACATAAATCTTGCTATGGGTCACCACTGGTACAGATTACGGCAACACCATCAAGACGTCAATGGTCATAGCAACCATCTTCTGTGATGGAATGTTATTTTCTAGACTTTTTGTAGCCCAGTACTTTTCCTGAATTAGTATATGCCTAGTGGGGGGGCATCTCCCATACTAAAAGCATTATGGTAATCATGACACCGCAGTTCCTTGAATTCATTGTAAACCTGTGCAGTAGTAAAAATAAAAACATTCACAACAACAAAAAAGTTTCAAAACATATCTCCATTAATGAAAAAAATGTTTTTTCCAAAATGGCGGAATTGCAGTGCCCATACACATCCATGATTGTAAGTTTTGAAAAAAGTCAACTGTTGCCATAAGCTGTACTAGTGCCAACAAGCAACCCATCAAGCAGTTTGTGATGTAAAAACAGGCTTCTTGGCTCTTAACCATCTTGAGAATTTTTTAGCAGTCCTTAGACAACTGGTCAACTTGCATAAATACATGCTAAATAAGCTAAAGAAACTTTTGTAAAAAATTATTAGGCTTCATAGCTAATTCACCAAAACCCAAAGTTAAAGTAAATTTCTTTCTTATTTACTAAATGAGGTAAAAACTAGTTTCTTGATGAGTATAGGCCGTAGATTAATGTGTTTTGGTGAATTAGTTTCACACAGCTTCCCTTAAATTTCACCACAGGCTGTTACTGCTTCATGGCCGTATTATACTGATATCACCATTCAGTTACTGACATTAAGCAGCTTTGAATGTGGTTAACTTTCGAGTGGGTGATCATTAGTAGCATGTCCCTATGCCATTCCCCATCTGGATCCCCTTGGCTTAAGTTTAGGTACCTCATCTTAGAGAACAAATTAAACAAGTGATGTGAAACTTAAATCGATGAAATTTTATTTAAAATGTATCTGAATTAATAGAATTGGCTTTTGGAGTGAAAACTTTTATGATTTTGTGTAGTACGATTTATTTATTATATTTCATCTATTTTCTTCTGTAAAGTTTCATTGTAACCATGTAGGACATTATGAACATTAGATGTTGAATTTTGGTGCATAATATTTAAATTTAGTTGGGATCTGTACTGTATGATTACACGACATATGAATTACGTCAAAAATAATGTGTTGAAAACTAGGACAGATTTCTAAATTAATGTTACGAACTAAACGTCAGAATTACATTTACATCATAATTAGCATATTCGACCATTGCACAACCAATTTTGGACATCGTATAATCTGTTTCCCAGGTGGACACACAGATTTTTTTTTCTCGTGATGATTATTTCGTCGTTATTTATTTCGTGAGATCGTGCCCCACCGAACGCAGAAAACATTTTTTTCTTTACGAACATTTCACCATCTAACCACGCCGTGACATCAGGGTTAATATTACTACGTCTAAAAAATTATAAAAATCGTTGCTTAATTTGGACACACAGATGTTGCAGAAATGTTTCTCATTTTGGGCAACCATTACTAGATTTATTATTGACGTTTATTTCCCATGTGGGTAGTTAGTTTATTTTTTGTGAAATGTAATTGTTTTGATTTTTTGAGTAATTTTTTCTTTTTTCTTTTTAGATTTTCAAGTCACTAAGTGTTCTTATGTACCCATGATATAATCATCATCAGTATATTAATGATTATCATAATGGTCTTCAGATTTTTTGATGGCAACCACAGTATTTAATTTATTTATAAACAGAATTTTTCATTTGATAAAGTAGAATGTGAGATTTAAAAGGCTAGATTATGAAAGCTGAAACACTTGTTATTAAAAAGATGGCTCATAATTATCACTCACAGAGCACACTGTGCAGTATATTATACAATTGCAAATAATTACAGTAACAAATATACCATATGACAAATATCATTGCAGAAATATTGCTGTTGGATTATACCCATATGCTGCTGTTCGGAAACATGGAGTAAAAATTTCCCTGCCCTTAATTTTAAATTGTATATTCGTTTCCATTCAGAAGCAGGAGTGTTCGTTCATTCCTGTACCTAAATCTCATCGACATTCCATCATTTGAAATGCAGTTTTGTGACTTGGTCCATGAATATGCCACGGAATATTCTCAAAGGCAGTCCCATGATAAAATATCACTGGGGGAGAGAAACATGTATAGAATTCATTGTAGTTAAATATTTAAGAACACATGGTTAATTGTAGGTCTCTATTATGGATGATCCGTCATTACCGAACAAAGATATAAATGCCACTGAAGATATAATTGAATCTAGTGGAGTGCCATTTCCTAGTAGCTTACTAGAAATGTTGAGGTCACCTATACAAAATGATCTTTGGAGACCTTCTTTTAATCAACTAACGCTTGAGAAATCGTCACAGGCTGTGCAGTACCCTATTGCGACGGGAGTTGCAGGGGCTGGGATGACCCAAGTATGGACTAGCAATATGCAAACTAGTAATCTGAGGAGAACACAGGTCAGCAATGCACTATCACGAACGAATGAAAATCGCTTTGAGTGTGAAATCTGTAAGAAATCATTTACAAGTAGTCATTATATAAAAATTCATAAAAGAATACATACAGGTGAGAAACCCT
The DNA here is from genome assembly GCA_006491805.2 of Dysdera silvatica. Lineage (NCBI taxonomy): Eukaryota > Metazoa > Arthropoda > Arachnida > Araneae > Dysderidae > Dysdera > Dysdera silvatica. The sequence continues at coordinate 113,630,280 of QLNU02003225.1, read as the reverse complement.
ACCAATGTGACTTATGCCCGGAATCTTTTCCCCGGTGTTCACAGCTGACATTGCATAAGAAAATGCATTCTGGAGAGAAGTCTTTTAAATGTCACGCATGCGAAAAAGGATTTTATATGAAAGAGCAACTCAGTAAGCATGCAAGAACATGTTCCTTGCCCAAGCCTTTTAAGTGCGACATATGCCTCAAAACCTTCCATTACAATGCCAATTTGATTAATCACATACGAACACATACAGGCGAGAAACCTTTCAAATGTGAAATATGTCATAAAGCATTTGCCGAGAATGGAGCATTACAGAACCATGTTAGAACACATTCAGGTGATAAACCCTTCAAATGTGATATATGCCACAAAGGTTTCACTCAGAAATACGTTCTCACGAGTCATCAAAAGATACATCTGTTTGACAACCCTTATGAATGTGTCGTTTGCTCTAAGTCTTTCCAGAATAAAGGATCCTTAACAAAACATAGTAGACTCCACTTCAATCTGAAATGCTTTGAGTGTAGTGTCTGTCATAAAACTTGGGCCCAAAATGTAGACCTCATCAATCACATGCGAGTACATACAGGCGAGAAGCCTTTTAAATGCGAAATTTGTGAGAAGTCTTTCTCTGAAAATGGGTCATTGGTCAAACATAGAAGAATCCACACAGGTGAAAAACCCTTTGAATGTGATCTATGTGGCAAAGCATTTTCACAGAGTGGACAGCTGACTGAACACCGAAGAACCCATTCCAACGAGAAGTCTTTTCAGTGTCAGACATGTGATAAGATGTTCACTTATCGCCAGTCCTTAAATAGACACGTAAAATTACATTCCACCGGAAAACCATATCAGTGTGATGTATGTTTTAAATCATTTTTCCAAAGTCATCATTTAATCGTCCACAAAAGAAAGCACACTGGCGAGAGACCGTTTAAATGTGAACATTGTGATAAAGCATTCTCCTCGAAAGAATATTTGGCTACTCATACAAAAATGCACACCCAAGAAAAATCATTCAGGTGTGAATTATGTGATAAGACTTTTTTCTTCAGTGGGAAATTGCTTCGACATATGAGGACACATCCCGAGTGGAAGTGCTTCGAGTGTGACATATGTCATAAAAAGTACTTTGACGAGGCACAACTACGTGTACATGAAAGAGTACACAACTATATCTTACCCTGTTGACCTGTGCAATTATTTAACATAATAAATGTATATTAACACTTATGAAAACATTCGTAATACTAAAATATTTATATAAAGGTTAAAACGAAATTAAAAAAAAAACAAAAAAACTAAGTAGATAAAAATTGAAATGAAATGTTCATTTTGGAAAATATCATTTTAACTTTTCTATTTTTTAATTTGCAGTTTCATTCCAAAGCTGAGAAATATTCATTGCTGCTTTAACAGGTAGGCCAACTGGTCTGAGCCCAAAATTTGTGTGTGTCTTATACAGGGTGCCCACAAAAGAGATCCTTGATTTCAAATAGTTACAAAATAAAAAGTTATTTTAATATTATAAAAATTTTAGTGGCAACAGATACACAAAAATTAAACATTTTCTTTTATTTTCTAATGAAAGTTCTTACATTCCTGTAACAGCTGCAAAGTGGTGTTTTCCAAGATGGTGTTCACCCTACAACAATGCAGTTGGTGGGCTCTGGAATTTTCTAAAACAGAAAGTGTCGTGACTATCCAGTGTGCTTTCAAATGCAAATTTAATGTGCATCTGCCTACTAATAAGTCGATTTTGAAGTGGTACAGGAACTTTAAAGGCAAGGGATGTATTTGTGATCGGAGAAAGGGACATTCTTGCCAACCGTCCGTCTTTGAGGAAGTTGTTGATCTTGTAAAGGAAGCCTTTTTGGATAGCCCAAAAAAGTCTATGTGCACAGCTAACCGAGAGTTACAGATCCCAAAAAGCATAGTAAGCATGCTCTTATGGAAACGCTTGTGGTTTCACCCTTGCAAGCTGCAACTGGTCAAAAGTCATACCCTATGATAGTCGACTATGATAGTCTACTCGATAGACTATGATAGTCGACTTGCATTTGCGTTAATCTCCAGATGTTAATGGAAAATGACAGTACCCTCCTGTCAAAGATCATTTTCAGTGATGAGGCGACCGTCCACTTAAATGGAAAGGTCAACCGGCACAATGTGCGAACGTGGGGAAGTGCTAGTGGAAGAATCTACATCAGACCCTGGAGGTTGAACGGGACTCTCCTAAAATTAATATGTTTTGTGTAATGTTTCATCTAGAAAAAAATTAGGGCATGGCGCATTGTCTGACAAAAGGCCATATTTTTTGGCGCTCTAGATACACGAATGCTCATGATGAACATCCGTGGTTACGTCAGCTTTACTGCTATTAACTCCTTTAAACAACGTCTTGATTTAGTTCCTATTGCTGCTTCCTTTAAATTTTTTAGTTTTCGTTTGCAGGTAAGCATTTTTTGGAGTTCTTTCCTTCCGAGTTAAGTATATGCCAAAGGCGAGGGGAAAGTGCATGTGATTGTGATCTAATACCAGTGTTGCCAAATGGCAAGATTAAAATATCCTGACTTCATACAACATAATAATTAAATTAACGTAACTATGATTTAGTTAAATAATATCCTATACAAATGACAAGTAAGCTTCATAATATAGGGATGTAAAATATGCTTAGTTTAGAGTTTAAAGATAAATTGATTTTAACAAAAATTTGATCTGAAAAATATGTGGACACTATGCAAACATTTATCAGAGTAGTCCATGGTTGAAAGTTTGCAAACCTGGAAACGATGCTTTCTTTACAAATATTCCTCAGCAATCCAAGTTTTGCCAAAACACCAGTGTTATTACGAAAATGAAATGCTGGAGTACAAAATTTCTATAAATCGACAATTTTTGTCATGTGTTTTGGATTTCAGGCCCTGCGGTGGCGCAGTGTGGTAACGCGTTCTCCTATTGCGCGGCTAATCCGGGTTCGACTCCCAGCAGTGCAAAAAGAACGCTTACTCAGAGATCTCATAAAGATCGCACTGCTCACTGTAGTCCGGGGTTTGGTTCCCTAGGCCTTAAGAGGTTCGGATTCCTCGGAAAACAGTAGGTCCCGGCGCAGCATGACCACTGTAGTCTTTGAGCCGTAAAACCAAAAAGAAAGCGAAAGCAGGATTCTAATATTGGAATTTGAATTATCATCGAGGAAGGATGTTGTTTTCCGAGGGCTGGGAGGGACATTTGGGCACAAAGGCTGCAAGTTGAAGGGCAGGGCACTTAATAGGTGTGGCAGGGCATTGTGCCCTTCTATTTTGCTTTAGATGAAACACTACTTTTGTACTATATCGAAGTGGACTACATATTGCACATTTTTCATCACAGAGGAATCCTGAATGCAGAATGTTACCTGGACATGCTAATCATTTGGTTGATGCCATAACTAGCTGCTAAAGGTGGTAACTACTTCTTTCAGCAAGATGGGGTACCACTACACTGGCATCTCAACGTCAATGAATTTCTGAACAATCACTTGCCAAACAGATCGATTGGCCGCTGTGGTGATGCAGACAATGTGTTTTGTAAGTAGCCCCAAGATCACCTGACTTGAGTATTTGTGGTTTTTTTTCTTTGGGGGTACGTAAAAGGCAGAGTGTACCTACCTCCATTACCCACAACCCTGGATGATCTGCAGGAATGCATCATCGCAGTTATAAACTCGGTAATGCCAGATTTGCTGTAGACAGTGTGGAACGAGCTGGATCATTGCATTGACATTTGCCGAGTTACGGGAGGGACAGACATCAAGTGTTTATAACATAGACAAACATGTAAAAACGTTTTGTTTTTGTGTATCTCTTGTCACTAAATTTTTTAAAATATTTCGAGAACTTTTTATTTTAAATTATTTGAAATCAAGCTCCCTTTTTGTAGGTGTCCTGTATATTTTTCTTATTGCATAAATTTGGAAATTTAAAAGTATTGTAAAAAGGGTTCCAAAAGTGACTGAGCCCAAGGCCTGCACATGCATTAAGACAGCCCTGAATATATTTTAAGTAATTCATGTTGATCAGAAATACGTTCATATTCTTTTTGTAACTAAATAAAGAATATGTAATATTGAGTTATAAAATACTAAGTAAAGTATGCTTTTTATATTAAGTTTACATAATATTTTGTTTTAAGAAACAGTTCTTTGATGCAAATGTAGTTCCAATTATCTAACTTAAATGAGACCAGTAATAGTCAGGAGAATAAGAAAGTTAAATTATATGGATGTAGGGAAAAAAATCAAATTAATTGACCACTTTGAAAACAAATTTTGATTTTTCTGTGGATTCGAAAAATTGTTATAAAATAAATTTCTCTCAACTGGGAGATACAGTATTTGAACATTTTGATCCAATTAAGAAACTTCTCCCATTAACTGGTGATTTGATTAACTGGGCTGAACTACATATGCATTACAAGAAAATGATGAGAAAACAATTTTCTGGTAATATGGTGTACCTATAATATGACCTATTTCAAATACAAGGGGAAGTCAGCAGGGTTATATCAGTTTTGCCTGACCTAAAAAAACCCCGCTTCCCCAATACTGTGTAAAAAATTGTTAGAAGTATGTGCAAATTCAATTCGCGCATGCTAATTATATCCCAAACCACATCACTACAATTCTCCATAATGTTCAAATTTATAGGGAATCTTTGAACTTGATAAAACAGTCAAAAAAAGTTAACTGAATTTTAAACATCCTTCAATCAGATAATATAAATATATCCTGTGCTGTTTAGAATTATATCTTCACTTAGCATAAAGTTCAGAATTGGAACGTTACAAGGAAATTATATTGAAAAGGAATGCATCAAACTATTCAACCACTTCATTATTTAACAAATGCAATGAACCCTAAATATAGAGAGAAGAGACTGTCTACTTCCTAAGAAGATGCAGCAGAAAACTGGGTAATCGAAAAATACCCATGAACGTTTATTTGCCATATACAATTACGTATGTGGAATATTACCCTCCAATGTTTTCTGTGGATGTGAGTGTGTTCCCGAATGCAAAGTGATGGAACACTTCCGAAATCAAAGTGATAAGAACAGAAAAAAAGAAACAATATCTGTAGTGACTTTTGCAAATTCGATTCGAACTTATTGTCATGTTCTGCTGCTATAGAGCAAATTTTTTAAATTTTTGGTATAGAATGGTCAACACTCCATAACCACCTTGATGAAGACAACACAGTGAAGCTGATCGAGATTTATAAATCTCTGCACAGTGTTATCACTGATATTGATAAATGGATTCCTTATTTTATTTTGTAACACTTTAACAAGAATAACATTTAATATTTTTAATTTCAATGAATCAATATTTTTCTTATCAGTGTAGTTTTCTATTAATAATATAAAAACAAGCTCAATAATAACTAGTTATTTCTATGTTTCTATAGTAAGCATATAACGTTTCAATAAAATAGGGGGTGTACAGCATTCAACACCAGGGTTGTCTCAATTTTGCCTAACTAATATACCTAGAAAAATATAGTCATTAAAATTAAAAACATTATAGAATCTTACAATTATAAAACTCTACAAAATAAAATAAAGAATTCATTTATTGATATCCACGTTATCGCTCTGCAAAAATTTATAAATCTTGACATGCCCTCCCCCTCTAAAAAAAAAAGCTTTACCCGTATTATTAGTGTTTTCCATTGCTTTATCTTGCCAAATATTGCAGTATCTTCAAATAAGGTCTAAACTTATTCCACTTAATAAACATCATCCAACGACAGCTAAATATATGCATTTGTCCCTTCATGTAAACGTCATTACATATTGGAACTCTCACATCACTGAAGATAGTAGTAACCCTGAAATAATGCATCCTTTTAGGGTTGAATAAAACCCAGGATTTCTTTTTAAAAAATGCAACCTAATTGGGCTTTTTTAGGTTTAATTGGATATTTTAAGGAATTATTATCATTAAAAACAGTTGCTTGTGGGTTATTTTCAAATCTTTGCACAGATGGAAAATAACATAGCTTATCTATGTTGGTGCCAGAAAAAAAAAATTGTTGTAATTACTGTCTATGCATGGTCTATATATTTTAATATAAGTTCGATTTCTCACACTACCTCTAATACCTACCAATTATATTTCTTCTCGTATTGATCACTCTCTGAAATTACAATTACTTACCTCACACAGTAATATAATTTTTTTTTTTTTTGCTCAAACGATTGACAATTGGAATAAGCTTAACTCAGAATGTGTTTCTTCAATTAATATCAATGCATTTGTTAATAATATTTGACAATATGTAACATATTAAGTCTGTATTGTATACCCCTACCTGGGCCCTCACGGGCCAAATAGTATTGTATAAATTAGAGTTTCATCTAAAGCGAAATAGAAGGGCGCAACGCCCTGCCCTTCAACTTGTTCACCCTTGTGCCCATATGTCCCATCTAGCCCTCAGAAAATAACACATCATCCGTCCCCGATGATAATTTAAATTCTCACGTTAGAATCCAAAACGCGTGACGAAATTTATTGGTTTGTAAAAATTCTGTAGTCCAGCATTTCATTTTCGTAATAACACTGATGGTTTTGGCAAAACGAGATTGCAGACAAATATTTGTAAACAAAGCACTGTTGCCAGGTTTGCAGACTTTCAACCATGGACTACTCCGACAAACGTTAGCGGTTCCACCTATTTTTGAGATCAAATTTTTGTTAAAATCAATTTGTTTGTCTTTAAACTCCAAACTAAGCATGCATTACATCCCTATTTTATGAAGCTTACTTGTCATATAGTATAGGACAGCGAGCCTTTAACTTTCCCGGACCACGGATCCCTTCAGAGATCATTCGCCCTCACAGACCCCTAAGAATTGACTCAAATTTTAAAGACCGGAATTTGCATCATACATATTTTTATTACTAGTGTTTCATCGTTGATTTTCACCTTTTAATGAAGGAATTTTTCGTTCCCTCATAATTTATTCTTAGCATTAAAGAGTAATTGCTCTTGTTTCGGTATTTTTTCGAATCTTTGTGGAACACTGGGAGGGTCTGCGGACCACAGTTAAGAACCGCTTTTATAAGATATTTGAATAAACGAAATTATTATAAACATTGTTTAACTAAATTATAGTTATATTAATTTAATTATTATTTTGTATGAAGTTGGGATTTTTTAATCTTGCCATCTGGCAACATTGCAGTTAGATTGCAACTCACGTGCACTTTTCCTCGCCTTTCGCATATACTTAACTCGGAACTAAACTAAAAAAATCCTCCAAAAAATGGTTACCTGCAAACAAAAACTAAAAAATTTAAAGAAAGCAACAATAGGAACTAAACAAATTAAGACGTTGTTTAAAGGAATTGGTAGCAGTAAAGCTGACGTAACCTTGGATATTCATCATGATCATATATGCATTTAGAACTCCAAAAAATGCCCTTTTGACAGGCCATGCATCCTGCCCTAATTGTTTTCTAGATGAAATACTATATAAATAAATACCTCATGGAATGTCAGATAATGTGAAATATTGGATAACAAAAGGTAAAATCATTTTGTACATTTTGAATAGTGTAATACCTTTATTCAACATGATTTTTCTGAACTTCTGTATATGTTTCTTGTTTATAGCATTAATTTAATTTAAAATGATCGATCTATATGTGTTACAAGCTGCAGAATTTTTAAGTTTGTTTATTCTAGATTCTTGTTGATTTTTTTTATGACTGGTGATTTATTTAAAAAGTTGTAATTTTTCTGTTATAATAAATAATGTATTAAAAAAGTTTTTCTATATCTTTCTTTAAAATCTTAATGAAGTAGGTTTGTTATTACTATTATTACAGTATAATCTGTCTATAATGGTAGCCTGTGGCAAGATTTAAGTGAAGCTGCGTGAAACTAATTCACCAAAACACATTAATCTCATAAAGATCGCACTGCTCACTGTAGTCCGGGGTTTGGTTCCCTGGGCCTTAAGAGGTTCGGATTCCTCGGAAAATAGTAGGTCCCGGCGCAGCATGACCACTGTAGTCTTTGAGCCGTAAAACCAAAAAGAAAGCGAAAGCAAAACACATTAATTTGTGGTCTGTACTTACCAAGAAACTGGTTTTTACCTCATTCAGTAAATAAGAAAGAAATTTACAGTAACTTTGGGTTTTGGTGAATTGGCTTCATGCAGCTTCACTTAAATCTTGCCATTGGCCGCCAATTGTCTATAATGCTACTCAAGCGACTGGAAAAAATCGTTGTAGGCATGGCTGAATATGATATACTGTATCTGTCAGGACCAGGGGGGTGGGGAAGGGATATCGTTACAGACATTTTCATTTTTTACCAAAACCTGTTCTTATTCATATTTTCTGACCTCTTTGTACAAAAATTCTTAGAATAAAAATACAGTATCGTATAGATTTTAAAATATATTTTATAATGGCTAACTTAATTGCATGAAACAAAATCCGTGCACTGTATAGTATGAATACATACACTTTTTAAATAAACAAAAAATTAACGTAGAACATAGGCTTAATTTTTACAAAAATTATTCAAACTTATTTTACTGTCCATTGATAAACGATTACACAAATGGAAAAGGTTGGCCTAAGGTGAAAGTATCAAAACTGACAAATTTTAGTTTTTGAAAAGTCCTTCATAGATGACTGCTTCTTTCTTCTATCCCTCTTCCACGACACAATGTCCTCCCATTTATGCAAGCAGATAATATCAGCTGGCATCGCTTACTCCTGCTCAATGTACTGCAAAGAAGAGATGAGAAGGGCTGAGCCTTGTCCCATCAGACGGATGCAATTGAAGCTGAAAATTGACTTCTATATTGAAGTTCTCCAAGAAATACAATTATGTGATTCGTTTTCGAGGATTGTAGAAACATGTGTATATGAAAATTAAATGGTGTAGTTTATCAAATTATTTAAATCGTATGTCAAAGAGTTAACATTATATTTGAAGGCTCAGGCTCAAATTTCTGTAAAGTATTTCACGCTCAGGTCTCGAAAAATGAGCCTTAACTCATCTCTACTGCAGAGCTGCCTCAATAGTCTTAAACTCTTCCGAATGTGGAACGAAATCTTTCCTGTCATCTAAGGATGTCTCTTCCTCTTTTCCCTATACCACATTTCCACAATGTTAGTCATTTCATAAATTTCGTCATTTGCCATCCACTCTGCAATGTCCTCTGCGTTGACACTGCCACTATAACCTTTTTTGTTTATCACCCATATGGTAATCTTTAATAAAAAAACAAAAACTAAGTGCACCAAACAATAATTTATTAATGTAACCAGGAACAGTGACAAACGTACATACTATTCCACACTTGTTGACATCTGATATATATCTGATGAAGCCACATGATTTTGGATGGCTGCGGTATAAAACCCATCAACCTCTTAAGCAACAGAATCACGCTACGTCATCTGTCTTCACAGCATAGCCGGACAGAAGCATGGCTGGTGGAGGGAATCCAGAAATATTTTTTTAACCAGGTTGGATAGTCGAGAGAGTCTACTGTATATGCACATATACATGATTAACCAAAAGTGTGTATATATTTTAAAATTTCATAAAAACAAAGGAAAAAATTATCATATTGAAGTATGGTTTGCACAATAAATATTGTTTGGATGTGTGTGTGCATTTGACGGAGTAAAAAAAATATCAAAACTCACTGATAGGTGGCACTTTAGGCATTTGATGGATGATGAAAATGACTACCCTGTGTTCAATTTATGTATTACATTAGAATATGTTCGACATAATCTTCATTACAAGGTATGACACAATTCAGGCAAGCGTTACCACCTAACTGTACAGTACGACATATCAGAATTAATGGAACTCGCCTCATGTTGAATGGCTTCTTTCAGTTCTAATGTTGAAGGACCCCCCGATTGATAAGGTCAAGACTTCAAATAACCCACATTCAGAAATCAATTGGTGTCAAATCTGAGGAAGCTATAGGAAATTGCTATGTCTACTGGTAAGTCTGTCTTTACTGAAAGTGTGGATTAGAAATGTCTTTACTGAAAGTGGATACAAACTGGTGCTACATCCTAATAAATGTGACAGTAGCCATCATACGTGGAAATATTCTATGAAACAATATGCAATATAAATAAGAGACAAAAAACATTTTTAGATTGAATTCAATCTGCATGTTTCGGGCGATAAAAGTCTGCCAGTGACTGAACAAAGTGGAATATCTATGATAGTAGCCATCATATTTTGTTCTTGCAAAGACTTGCTTAACAATCAAGCAGGATGGAGTACCAGTTTACATTACATTTCTAGTAGAGACATTTCTAATCGATATCTTTAGTGAAGGCATATTTATCAATAGGCACTACAAGGTTTTATGGCCTCCTCAGTTTCAGATTTGACACCAGTTAATTTCTGATTGTGGGTTATTTACAGTACAGACTTTATTAATCATATCCTTCAACATTGTCAGAACCAAAAGAGGCCATTCAGCACGAGGGCAATTTCTATCCATCTGAATATGTTGAAGGGTTGTCATCGTCTGAATTACGGTATACCCTGTGATGAAGCTGATGTTGAACATTTGTGAGAGTAATGCACAAATTTTGAATACACAGTAGTCATTTTCATTGACTTTCAAATATATAAAGCCATACCCACTGGTGAAATTTCAACTAGGTTAAAAAATTTTGTAATATGTATGTACATATATATTTATTACGCAAACTGCAATTCAATGGATGACTTTTCCATTTTTATGAGTTTTTAAAGTTTGATATGGACTTTTGGTTTACCCTGTTTCGTATTGTATCAAATGCATATATACGTTGGGTTATTTGAAAAGTCATTGCATATTTTTTATATATGGCTGTCGTATATTGAAAGCACCTATAAATTCATGACTATATGCACATTTGACAGCTGGAACTTATAGCCTCCATCAAGGAAAAAAGTGTACAAATGGATGAACGATGTTTTTTGTATAACATTTTGGAATTGGTGAGTTAGCACTGATATTTCCTTCAAGTTTAGCTTTATTACTTCTGAAAAGAAAAGAACACTGTTCAGGTTTGTGAAAAGTCATGTAAAGTTTATGGGGAGGCAGCCCTAAAAAAAGGCCAATATCAATATCGGTTTGCTTGTTTCCATTCTGGTCACCACAGCATGAAACATACACCTAGCTCAGGTCAGATAACGAAGGACGATGATCAAATAAAGGTTTTAGTTGAAGCTAATCAATGTTCTACCATTCGTGAGCTCACCGAGGTACCAAAAATATCAGTTGGAAGCATTTATCTTCATTTGGAACAACTTAGATATGTCAATAAGCTTGGCATTTGGGTTCCGCATGAACAGAAAGAAGTTCACCTCATAAAACTCACAGATATCTGCAATCAATGTCTGAAATGTGAACAATCTAACCTATTTCCGAAACACATGATTATTGGCAATGAAAAATGGATTGGCTGCAGTGTTGTCCAATTACGGCCCTCAGGCCACAATTTGGCCTGAAGACAATTGTCTAGAATAAAAAAAAATGAAACAAAATAAAAATTTAACCTTTTTTTCATAAATAAGGGAAAAGTGTGGAGACAGCAAGGGTAACTACTTTGCATATTGTAAGTGCACAAACGAATATACAGAAGAAAGCCTCAAGGGAGGCTTTTAGTGGTTTTTTTTTTACCAAACTTGATGAAACTGCTGGCCTGTGAGAATTCGACAACTCTGGTCTACAACAACCTGAAGTGAAATGGTAACATGATGAGCTGGTCCAAAGCACATCAAAAGCAGACATCAACCATCAGAGAAAGGTGATGTTTTAAATCTGACGTGATTGGAAGGATGTGGTGTGTGTTTTTCAAGCTTTTATCTAGGAATGTTATGATCAGTCTGGTAATGTACTGTCAACAGCTCAACAAATAGAATGAAGCAATAGCAGAAAAGTGGCTAGAATTAATAAATCATAAACAGTGGTTTTCCATCAAGACAATGCTCGACCACACGTAAGTTTGATGACTCGCAGAAAATTGTTGGAACTTCGTTGGGAAATGTTGCCTAATCCACTATATTTGCCACATCTTGCACCATTAGACTATTTGTTTCAGTCCTTGCAGAACCCCTTGGGTGGAAAAAGGTTCGCTTCAAATGAGGCTATCGAAAGGTTAAGTTCTTCGCTAAGCAGATAGGAAGTGTTTCAAGAAAGGGGTCATGAGGCTTACTGAAAGGTAGGTCGTCATCAAACAAAGGGCAATATATCATTAATGTTCATTTTTCGTATAAAATAAATGGCTTTGAAAATCACCCGAAAAAATGCAATGACTTTTTGAACAACTCAGTATTATACTAGATCTATATATACATATGCTGCAATGCATATGCAGATACTATTTGTAAAGTGCTTTGCAAAATTCTGTTTTCTTTTACATGGAAAAAGTTTTTATTTTAGTTACATAAATTTTTAAAAACGATTCCAATATAATGTTGAATACTTTCAAACTGCAATTTTGTAGTTGAGTGCTCGATGAGTTTTACATATAAAATATTATACATGGTAAGAATTATATACACACAGAAAAAAATTTAAAAACATTTTTATTGTTTCACCACATGTAAATACATTCTATCACAAATATATGTACATTCTACATAAAAGAACATTCATTAAAATCTAGAGAGTTGATCAAACCTACAATAATTGACTTATATTTTAACCTAATTTCAATATATTCCTGGCAACGTTGGGTGATTTCATTCTAAAAAAGAATGAAATGGCCCATCTTTAATTCATTGAGTCAGCATTCGTGTGGCAACTCTGGAAAAAATATTAATATCTAATCGGTGAAATGTACAGTAGTACCTTTGTGCATAATTTGATGTAAATATGTACTTTCAGTTTACAGGAGAAGGTAATCATGTCGTTTACAAACACTCATGCATGTTGAATTCAATATACACTGAAAACACAAAATATTACACATATTGGACAAATAATGTGTTGACTCATCATTCGCTATAACAACAGTAGCCAGATGTCTAGAAAATGGTTGAAGGTTTTGGAAATATGGTGACATTACAACCCAAGATTCTAATTTGTTTTAAATCATTCATAAATACTGGTGAAAGATCACATGCTTAACAATTCTTTTCAATTTGTCTCATAAATTCTCAACATAATTAAGATCAGGGGATTAGGGAAGCCATTCAATTTCTGTTAAATTCACCTTAATCTATGCTCTAGACCAGTGGTTCCCAAACCTTCGAATCCGCGACCCACTTTTTAGACCATCAATCTGTCGTGCCCCATCTAACTAGAGACCTATCCAGGGATTGGGCCTGGGGGTCTGTTCTCCCTACCCCGAAAGAAAAAATTCTGGATACGTGCTTGGCTTCCATAGAAACTACAAATTCTTATTTAAAGTCCATTTTCAATTTTTAAAAAACATTCCTCAAAATACACATACTTAAAAATAGTTTCGTGCCATATCAAAAATTGGCCTATGTTCCTTAGTTTGGGAAGCACTGTTCTAGACAATTGGTTGCCATTCGGGAATTATGAGGTGTAGCAACAGCATATGCAGAGAATTTATAAGGGGGGGTATATACAAGGCTACGATTGTAAACATACATGTACTATATACAGCGAAATCTGTCTATAAGGACATTTTAGGGCCTGAGAAGAGATTCGTTATAGACAAGGTCAAACATTATACACTCTCTATCTGTTGGGACCAAGGGAAAACATTGTTATTTATATATAGACAGTATCATTACAGATAAATTTCACTGTGTATTATCTTGTGGTTTTAGGCAATCAAAACTCATGACCCTCCATCAACAACTCCTCATATGCCACAAAGTCATGGCATTGTTTTTTTGTAGTATGGCATCACTATTTATGAAAAGCATTTGAGTGAAACGGTGTAGGTACTCAACAAGAAAGTTTACATGGACTGAATTAACTATAGAGGTCTCCATAGGTAAGAGGGATTCCAAGCATCGTGTGTGTGTGAATGCACCTCAAACAATTGTGTCCCCTCTACCTGCCTATTGTCCCAATCTAACAAGATAGAACTTCAACTTTATATGGTTTATGACCCCATGCATGCTCTTCCAGCAGTGTGAGGAAGTCAAAATTGTGATTCAGCCAATAACATGCTTCCAATATCCAATGCACTAGTTATGACAGATTTTTGCAAACAGCAGCTTTACCCTTCAGTATCCTCAAGCCAACAAGGTGGACATTGACCGTCATCAGCATGATGTGGCAAATAGCCCTTGTGCAGGAACTAATAGAAGAGTATACAATGGCTCATTACGTTTCAATGTTATTTAGTACAAAGTAGCTGATAGATCTCTTGTCACCATGCATGACACCTTTTATTTGCCTTGTTTATGCATCCAGAAGAATGGGAATACGAGAATGGCAAAGAATAGCTTTGGATAGAGGAGAATGGGGAATGCTCGTTCAGGAGATCCAGGTCCTTCAGGAACTGCAGCACTGAAGAAGGTGCATTCAGCTTGTACACAGCCAGATTAACTTTATTGGTCGAAAGGCTTACCATAGCTCACATATTCTCACTACACATGTACAATAATTTGATGTAGAAATCCCTACTGTTCAGCAGTTCAAGAAATGGAACAAATCAACCTTGCCGGCGGGGAATATTTAGTTACAGTCAAATTGAGTTAAATTTCTGCTTTACCTATGATTACATTAATAAGGTAGGCATTCCAAGTAATACTGTTGCAAATAGCCACATCACTCAGAAAAGCAAAATGAATAAAGGAATTAGAAAATTAAAAAAAATGGTAAAGTGTAGGGTGAAAATGGCATCACACCAGAATTACCTAAAAGCAGGAACATACTAAAATTTATGTGATCGATAAACGTAACAATTTTCATATTCTTACCACTGATTGGTTGGGGGTGAGGAGTACGAAGGAGTGGAAAAATGGTAAATTTACCTATGGCTAGCTGGTGCACACACACACACACATACGTTAGGGAAAAGGAAACAAAAGTAGACCAAGAAATACATAGAACTATGGAAAATTAAAGAGGGTAAAACACGGGGAAAAGTCGGATGATTGGGACAGATGGAAAAATCTTTTATTAAGGACTTGCAATGTTCGAGAAACTAACATTAAACTAACATAACTAAAAAAAAAGACATTCAGGTTAATGTTCTCCAAAGAGTAGAAACATGTTACATTTATAGCCGTTATTAGTTTCTGAATGCCATACATTGTGACATCATACTGCTAATTTGTATGTTGCCATCCATCAAGACGTATATAATATTTCGTAACTTCATTATGTATGTTATTAAGGATATACTAGCAGTAGCATAGCTAAGGAGGGGGCAAGGATGTGATCATCTCGGGTGCCACAATTCGGGGGGCGGCAATTGGCCATTAAAACACAAAATTTATGTTTTGTTATCCCATTGGAGGTGGGGGGAATGACAGTCAATTGTCCCGGACAGCAAAATATCTAGCTACGCCACTGCATACTAGGAACACAATCTTGCAATTGGCAATGGAATTATGATTGATTTTATATATCAGATGTTAAACAAATTGAACAAAATACTAATACATTTACGACATAAAAAGCAAGTCCACAAAGTCTGTTACATATAATTTTACTACATTATTATACAGTGAAACCTGTCTATAAATGCCTATAACGATATTTTCCGTGATCCCATCAGATATTTGAGTATATCAAGTTTAACCTTGTCTATAACGATTTCTTTTCCCAGGCCCCAGAATACCGTTATCGACAGATTTCACTATATTGTTAAAAGAGTTTTCAAATTGTGAGCTCAATCACATTATATACATAAATATATAAAATTGCAATTCATTCATTCTAAATTGCAGGGGGGGGGGGGGGCCCAACATAATTCTACACCTAGGATTGTATTTATATAAATATATGTGTGAAATACACAACTAGAGAACTAATAATATATTTGATAGAGATACAAGATTCTTCTCTTTCTTTGAGATCAAATGACAGAAATTGAAATGTAATCATTGAATTAACAGACATTACAAAATCTTGCTGTCAAATTCTATGAGATTTATGGAACCTAGATGAAACTACAATATAAAACTTTATTAGTGCAAAATAATGTGCCTTTCATATAAACCTTCATTAGTAGATATTGAGGACATGCACACTTGCTAGCTTTTACAAATATTTTCATTATTAATTTTTTTAAATGATTTTACAGAAAACTTTCAAGATTGTATATAGCTTTTAAATGATTTTAATCCTGACAAGTTTTTAAGTTCAGAGGTGATTATGAAAAATTGCTTTATTCATTATCTATTATAATTAGAACAGTATTTTTTTTTGAAGGGGAGGGAGGTAAAAAAAAATGCACAGATGGAATCTCAAATTTTGCAGTAATTTAAAAAAAATCATATAAGTGTAACACTATCATAAAAAATAAATAAATTCCAGTTTTGAAACAGTAATATAAATATCTATTATTATGCAAGGCATCTACTGATATGGAAAACCTGGGCAAGTCAGGGAAGATTTTCTGACTAAAAAAAAAAAATTGTCAAATTCTATGAAATTTGAGGAACTCGGAAGGACAGCAGCTAGATCATCTTGAGCCTTTATCAGAACCGTCCAGATTGCACCCCCAGTCACGAACGTATTTTCCCCTGTAAGTTATTTCAGCCAATTTTACATCCATCTCTCCTTGCCTGCACGCACTGGCGTGGGCCTTACTTGCCACCTTGCCTTGGAACCCAGATGAAACTACAATGCAAGAACTTACTAGTGCAAAATAATTTGCCTTTGATATAAAGCTTTATTAGTAGATATAGAGAATGCAACATTTGGTAGGAAGCTACAAGCTGATCAAGGGGTATCCACTGACCCTTTAGTAGAATTATAATGAAGTATTATTTGAGGTTTTTTGTAATCTCCGTGAGTTACAGGTTTGCCATTGTGAAGAGTACACGTAAGAACCATGTTTGAATTTTTTTTTTTAATTTTCAGACAGAAAAACATCTCCATCAGGGGCGGACTGGGTCCTCTCAAAGGGCACATACCTTGGATTATCGGAGGGCGCGAGTCCTATAGCCCATGAGGGCGCAAGTTCTATTGCCAACGAGGGTGCACCGGGGGCCCAGTCCAACCCCTGATCTCCATATAGATCATTTAATGTGCCTTTGCCCTTACTTCATTAAACTAATGCCCACTCTCTAAAATGAATACGATTCTAACATTTTAGCTTAACTTTTAAAGTTACAGTGGGGCAATGCAAAATACCTTGTGCACATGTAGTTTAAACACATTTTTTTGGTAAAATTTCACTCAAAGCATTTTCTGGTAATGGCAGTATTAGTTATTTAAATATGAAAATTAAACAATATAAATTAGGTAATAAGAAAAATGTAAAATTCACAAAATTTATTAAAGTCAAACGATCTCATCATTGCCGATGATGAGGTAATATTAGATGATGAATTACATGCAAAGAAAATGATGATTATATTTCTTTATTGGATATTATTCTTTTCATTTTGAGTAATTCATCATCTAATAATAGAACATCATCGGCCATTGATGAGAATTGTTCTGCATTAATAAAAAATACGAATGTTATCGAATGCATAGCTTTTTTTGTCTTCTCACTTTGGTCTAAAAAGCAGTCCAAGCTCTGCCACATTAATTGCGAACTTATCCATAGTAACACTTCATTTACTTACGCAAGGGGAAGAATGTCTGACACCTGTAGCTTAATGGTGAAGCATCTACATTGACAATCAAGAGATTGTGGGTTTGCGTCCCACCAGAGGTTGAGAAATCATTTTTTTGTTTGTGAATAATTCGCAAAATTGAAAAAATTCACAGAGAACGTCACAAAAATTCATGCCACAATAAAATTACTGCCCTTGTTATAAGAAAATTCAGAGAAAACATTAACAAACAAGAATACCTTACAGATTTTTCTTGCAGGCATTGATTTTATTTACTCAGCTGTAGATTCTAAACAATCTACTATTGGATCATTTATTGATATATCAAGAGCTTTCGATACTATTAATCACAACAGATTTCTGTTCAAACTTGAATTGGCTTGTGTCCATGGCCTTCCCAATACCCTTCTCAGAAAACAGAGAACAATTTGTGCATATGAGTGGCTGCAGCTCTGTATTACGTCATGCACTTTGAGGGGTTCTACAGGTTCCATATTGCAGCCCCTATTATTTAATTTCTACATTTATAATATTTTCCCCATGTTGTCTACTGATCTGGAAAATATGGAAAAGTCAGAGAAATTTGAAATACAAAGGCCCAAGTCAGGAAAATTTGAAATTCATTGTTATAATAAATAGCTTATTAAAATAATTTTCCTAAACTGTGCTTTTTGTACCACATTGCATACTGAAAATTTTGAAAAACTTGTACTTTTGACTAAACTTCCAAAAATTACCATTTTGCACCAAAACTAATATAATTTATATAAAATTAAGGTCATATATTTCTCAGCAAAGGATGTTTTTGTCAAATATATAACAAAAACTTAAAAAAAAAAGAAAAAAAAAGATTTTCGCTAAATTATCTAATCTGTAAAGGATTTTGATTATACTAAACCCACTGTCTTTTTTCCTTTATACAGTGAAACAAGGGTATAGTGCTCCCAATTATAGCGTGATTCAGCTTTTTGCACAGTCCCTTGAACAACACCTAATGAACATGTACAAAAAAAGCATGCTTATAGTGTGATCCTGCTTTTAGTGCAATACGAAACTTTTAAAAACTTACGTTGACGTAGACAATGACATAGCTACGAGTGGGTGAGAGGAGTGCACTGAGGATATCATCACCGATGTAACTGCCTCTGAATAAGAAGTCACAGAAAATGAGAGTGAGGACGAACCACTCCCATTCCTACATTAGCATCAATCATGGAGGTTATAGTAGTAGTACTAAGGTTTACATCTTTCAGGGATGATCATCTACAGAGCACGGGTGCCATTACCAGTGTTGGGGGAGACACCTCCCCAATGAGTTTTGCTAGGGTTCCATATCCTATTTAATTTCGCTTAAAAATACTTTCTACTGGCATATTATCCTCCCCTCAATAATTTTTATGCCGTGGTAGCTAATACTGAAGGGATACTTTTTGTTGGTGAAGATGTATTAGAAAACACAATTATCCAAATACCTCTCTGACCTGACAGTTAACTGGCAGATTATTTTATGTAAATTAATAGATAAACTGTATTATCACTCTACCGATTTTCTTGTCAATTTTGTATTTTTGGTTCGCTAACAAGATATTTAATTTCCATACTGTTTGCAACTCCAAATAGTGTATTTTTATTTGTTAGTAGATTCGTATGCATGTATAAAACCTTTTCTTTATTGAAAGCATTCCTTGTACATACATGTATTACATAATTTGATTTCAAACTACAAATTTTTGAGTAAATCTTTCATGTGAATAAAAAAACACTTTAGTTATCATTTACAAGGATTTCTAAAAGATGTGCTCTCAGGAAATTTTCTCATTTTATGAATCACACTATACCTGGTTTTACCCACAGCTTGTCCTGAAAGAAAGAATTGAGAGTATGAAGTGCTGTCTTAATTAAAGAGTGTGGTACAGAGTTACTGGACTTAGTGACATGCGACATTTGACTGGTCATCTATCATCCTATCCAAACCCAGGTGGCAGTTGCCATTTTCATTAATTTTCATCCCCACAGTGCGGTATGGAGGATATTACTTTTGAGCCTGTTCAGGATGTTTTCCTCCCTTATTCCCATTGAAGGAAGTTTGTCTTAGGAAAAAAAATCCCAGACAGAACTTGAAAGTTGCCCAAAACCATCACATACAAAAATTTCTTGAAATCTTAAGGAATTTTTGGTCTTTGGCACATACTCGGTATTTTTCAAAATTTCTTTTGAGTATCGCACACAGCATGTAACTTTCTTGGGGACAGCCCTGGTTTTACTGTATATAATTATACACTTTTTCAATGGAATAAAAGATGAAGCAGCTTTGCGATTATACATATAACTAAACTGGTTTATAATGGATAAGTAAAGAGAGAATACCACAGCTTGATGAAGTAACAAGATATATGTATAAAGCAACGTAAAACAGGTACAAGATTATTTTATTATATACATTATTACATAAATGTATATAATAAAATATTTTTTTGCCCACTTTACGTTGCTTTATACGTTTATAATGGTTTTAAGCAGGCCAAATGATGTTATTTTAAATAATTAATGCAAGCTTTTAACGTAAAGACATGCATTTTTTAAATACACTATTAGTATTTGTAAATTCACTATGATCGAGTTATATATGACTTTAGAGTTTGTGTTAGTGCTTTTATGGTCTTGAGACTTGTTTCAATTATGTAAATTTTATTGTATTGTTTACTAAAATTAGTGACTGGAAATTCATTAAGTTTTTGTATGCAAACATTAGGGAAGTTTGAAATTTAATTTGGCCAGACTCTTCTTATTAATTTATCCTTAATTAATTATAGTAGTATTTTAATTTTTATAAATTTATACGGTTTCTTTTTTTTATCTAGCTGCTAACAACGACAGAACCATTAAAGTGAGGCATTGAATGTTAAATATACAGAGTAGATTGAGAACATTATGACGCAAATCTAAAAAGTCTAAAAAACGATGATATTGTAGTTTAAATTAATTTTATTTTTATTGTAGTTCAGCAACTTTATTTGATTAAAAAAATGCTCTTAGTACCTAGTTTGCAAAAATAATACACCTGCAAATTTTTTATTACCGGTCTGGAAAACCTGGAGAAGTCAAAGAAGTTTTAAACAGAATTTGGGTAGATACCCTGTTTGCTATTTATCCACTTCTCACAAACCTATTTGTTTTGCTGACGATGCTATGTATTTTTTAAAGCACTGAAATCAACGCACTAATCTTTTTGGTTAATACTAATATTAAACGTTTTACTAACTTCATTAAAAGTAACCATAGGCATATCCAGGGGGAGGTTTTGGGAGTTGCAACTGCCCTATTGAAAAGAAATTTTTTATATTTAACACAGAAATATACGAGTTGCAGTTCTGTAATGCCCCTTGTTCAGCCTATAACCCCCTAACGAACTTTCTGGCTACGTCTATGAAAGTAACCACTTAACACTTAATACCCCAAAGATTAAATGCCTTTTTATATGTATGTAAAAAAAAAAAAAAAATTAATATCAGTACAAACAATACAATGATTTCATTCTCACATAACATAAGCTTTCTTAGTGTAATTCTTCAATTCAACCATAAATAGGATATTCACATTAACAATATACATACCAAAATTAGTAGAAATATTGGATTGATTTCAAACGTTGGCTACTATTTATCCGACTCAATTCTTCTTGAACTTTATTATTTTTCCTTTCTTTATTATTGCCTTCTAATCTGGGAAAACACTTCCATGTAAGATATTATTACCCTTCACAGGGATAACACAATTGCCAAATATGGTCAACACAGAAAAGCCTCCGGGGCGAGATTTTTGTGAGTTTTCGTGGGGGAATTTATTATACAATAATTTTTGCCACCCACGTATTAATTACAGCTCAAACTAGAGCTTATGTAATTTTGGAGAAAAAGAGACGCTTTCCCCATCCTGGATTCGAACCAGGGTCCCTCCGTTTAGCCCGGAGTGTCTTGGACCGCTAGACGAATGAGGACAGGAAACAACGCTCTCTTTCTCCGTATGTAAAGGTGTTAAGGTATTATTACCCTCCGCAGGGATAACACAATTGCCAAATATGGTCTCTTTTTCTCCAAAAACAAAAAAGCTCTAGTTTGAGCTACACGTGGGCGGCAAAAATTATTGCATAAACCCTTCCATGTGTAATCTCATAAGGCCTGCCAGACTTTAAAAAGATAACTCCGCCTCCCAAATCATCAAACCAATTCTTTCAGAACTACTGAAATAGCTTACGATCATCACGTATTAATCGAAAAATTATTTACGTACAAAAGTTCCATCTCTGTGCTTAATATTCTATGAAAAGGCACCAATTCTGACTTCATCTCACTGCGCTTCCTTGATCATACCCATTTTATAAGGAATCTTAATGATCTAATACTAGAGTATTTGCGGACGAAACTCGGATTAATGTGCATCTGTTGCTTTAGCTCTAGAGTGTGGCATCTTTTTCCTAACTCACATAAATCTATTCATTCCTTTGCCCAATATAAAAACTTATCCAAATACATCCATGCAACAGAGAGAATTATATCACCACCACGTTTTCCTTGATTTATGTCTTCCATAACTACACTAATCAACCAGCTCTTTTATTTTATTTACTTATTGCTCCCACTTCCTCCAATTATATCCAACTATGGCTAGCAGAGGCTTTGCCAGATCCCAAAGTTTTACTCTTTGCTGTCTAGACGGACTAACTTCGTTAATAAATTGTAAATCATTGTAACTTCATGTAAATAACTGTATCCCTCTGAATAAAGTTTGCTTTGACTATCATTTAATAAAGCTTGTAGCAAACTCCCAGCAAAATGTTGTATGCACATTAATGAAAGATGTGCAGCTATCCTTTGAGTGTGACACATTAGTAACTCTGCTAGACAGGTGTTAGTCATTATATGGAAGAGATTAAAATTTGTGATATCAATATTTGATAACAAGCACTTCAGTGTGTATAATCCCTACTTTCCAACCCATTGGGTTTGACTTCCAAGTAACGTTATTCATACGTAAATGCATTGTGGGAAGATATTAATAATCTGCATGGTGTCCTTATCGTAAAACGACTGACAATAAGAAAGTGTTAGACACCAATATGGTCAAATAACTAACAATAATGAATGTAAGATTTTTTTGATAATCTATATCATGCTGTTCCAGATTAAAAAAAAAAAGAAAAAAGAAAGAAACCAACCTTTAAAATTACAGTATACCCTTGCATCCCTTCAATGACTCACCACACAGATAACTAAAACCATGGGTCATAGCAAACTCTCTATGGATTTTTTGGTGTTGAGGGAACTTCTGACTTTTTTTTTTTTTTTAAATTTCACAGAAGAAAAAAACTTTTCTCTTCACTTTAATGTTTGATCTATGAGAAATGTTTGTGACTAGATAGACATGTGTGAGCATAAGTACTTTCCTTCTCCTCTTCGCCATCTGCCTATAGTGGATGGTTGCACAGATTGTGTGCTGTGCACCCATCTGCCTATAGTGGATGGTTGCACAGATTGTGTGCTGTATGGGTACCACCTTCTCAATGGCCATCTTTCCCACACAACTTCTTGACCTAAATTCTCCCTCTCATCTACCCACAACAGTTCTTAAATCAAATATCAACGCAAACTGAAAAGTTTTAGCTTCTGTAAAATTTGAAAAAAGACAGCAGCTCCTGTTAACATCTTGTCATATTTGTTTCTTGTATACATATGCACCTGAAGTTTAATTGATAAATTTTAATAAGTTATACGTAAAAAGACATTACCAACATTAAATAATAAAATACATTGCACACTGTCATACTTGCATTTTTGTAAAGTTATTCCATCACATTTTTATGTAAAACTTCTCACCAAACTACACTAATTTTTTTTGCCAAATGTGAAAAATAAAATGTTAGTTTAGTTTTAGTTGAACATTTCACACTTTTTTTTCTTAATTTATTTTCTTAGCATTTGAACATTTTTACAATGTTTTTGAAAAGCTAACTGTGACATAAAAAAAACTTTGGCAAGCAAAGAAAACCACTCTACAAGAACACTTTTCAACAGTGAATTCTCTAAGGTTACTAGTAGTCATGGGTGCCAATATGAGGCTCGAGTTTCCGTAGCTGTTTAAAAATTTGATTTGCCCGAACCTGCTATGCATTTACTTTCAAAAGTTTTACAGTCACATTTTAAAATAAGGTACTTTTTAGCTCATTACTAATTGTCAAGCAGTATCAATTATTTTTGTAGCGTTTTGGTATCTTGTACATTCACTAAAATTCTCAACAGCTTTGAGAAGGAGGTAATTTTTCTCAAATCCCTCCCCCCCCATAAATACTTATATGGGCACACATGCTAGCAGCTTTATGAGAAGTCAATTAAGTGAAAACTGTGGGCAGCAGATTAATAAATTTCATCTAAAGGGTTTCACAAGAAAGTAGATGAGAAACGTTCTATAGAGATTCAGATTTTACCGAACATTCTTCCGCTTTTAAACGTTCTAATTTAACTTCATTAGAGTCTGATTTGATTTCATCATCCTTTTTAATATGCTTCTTCATGTGACGTGTTAGTTTCCCACTACGATAAAATGCCATGCCACATATTTGACATTTAAAAGGCCTAGAACCCGTATGCAATCTCATGTGCACCGTCATATATCCACTAGAGGCAAAACTCTTATGACACACTTCACATTCGTATGGCTTCTCTCCAGTATGTATTCGTTTGTGTGATACAAGATGTTGATTTTGATGAAAGGCCTTCAGGCATACATCACACTTGAATGGTCGTTCCTCCAAGTGTGTTTTCTTATGCTTGCCTAAGGACTGACGATAAGGATAACTTTTATCACACAAATCACACTTGAAAGGTCTTTCGCCAGAATGGATTATTTTATGTTCAACTAAATGTGGTCTTTGTGCAAAATTTCTACCACAGACATCACATTCGAAAGGTTTTTCTCCTGTGTGAGTTCTTCGATGAGCCCTCAACGAGCCAGTCTCAGCAAATGACTTCATACAAATCTCGCACTTAAAAGGTTTCTCCCCGGAGTGAATTCTTATATGGTTAATTAGATATAAATGCCGTGCAAATGTTTTATGGCAATCTTGACATTCAAATTGTTTTCGAGCAGCATGGTTTTTCATGTGGTTGTTTAACATTGTCTTCCTGTGAAAAGCTTTACCACACTCCTCACATTTAAATGGCTTTTCGTATGTGTGTATCCTATAATGATTTTTTAGTTGATGTGCATATGAGAACATTTTGCCACACACATCGCATGTGTGAGACTTCTTGGTATGGACAAATTTGTTGTGCCTGTATAATAAATAGCTGTGTGTGAAGTTTCTGTGACAAATATGACATTTTAAGGTCTTGATAGCGCTATGTATTGCCATGTGATGGCGTTTACTTCCAATGCACGGAAAAACCATATGACAGACAGCACATTTAAAGGGTTTATCATCGGATCCAGGTAATCGGGTATGCACAACTAAACTGTGCTTGGAAGTAAACGTTTTGTGACACATAATGCATTTGAAAATAAGACCAGAGTGCATTTTTCTTTTATGCGAATTCATTTGTGCAAGGTCGGAAAATGTTTTTTGACACTTTTCACACTTGTATGGCTTTTCACCAGTATGTAATCGCCTATGAATTTTCAGGTACGTACCACTACAAAACGTTTTGTCGCATATTTCACATTTGTATTGCTGTTCGCCAGTGTGCAATTTTGTGTGCATTTTCAGATACGCAACATTGCAAAAACTTTTATTGCATATACCACAAGTGACAGAATTCTCGGTGTGTGTTATTTTGTGAGTTTCCAAGTATGATTCACTAGAAAACCGTTTGGGACACATTTCACATGCAAAAATTTTTTTTCCCAAGTATGCTGATGTCGCCATGATTGATGATTCTGGATTACTTTCCAAGCATGGTACTGTCATCATGATTGGTAATCCTGGCTTATTTTCCAAGCATAGTGCTGTCGCCATAATTGGTGATCCTGGCTTACTTTCCAAGCATGGTGCTGTCACCACGATCGGTAATTCTGCTTTACTTTCCAAGCATGGTGCTGTCACTGCAACTGGTAATTCTAGATTACTTGCTAAGAATGATGCAGTCATCATGACTGGTAATTTTGGTTTAATTTCCAAGCATGGTGCTGTCACTGCAACTGGTAATTCTGGATTACTTGCCAAACATGCTGTCACCATGGTTGGTGATTCTGGCTTAATTTCGAAGGATGGTGCTGTCACTATGATTGGTAATTTTGGTTTACTTTCCAAGCATGATGATGTCACCAGAGTTGGTAATTTTAGCTTACTTTCCAAGCATGGTGTTGTCACCAAGATTGGTAATTTTGGCTTATTTTCCAAGCATGGTATGGGCACCATGGTTGATAATTTTGGACTACTTTCCATTTTCATATATTGAAATAACCAATTTTTAAAGATTAAAATAGGATAAGCAGTCAAAATTACATTAAACACTGTACTTCTAGTGCTTTTCTTAAATTACACTGTATATATATTTCTTCTATGTACACTTATATACAGAAATTTTAAAAAGGGATTCATTCACCGAGGAAGGCTTTCAAGCAGTATCTTTGAAATAGTGTGCTTGCAAGCGATAAATAAACTGTTAAATGAGGTTTAGAGTAGTGTTTGTATTTCAGAGTATAAAGCAAGCAATGATCATGTTTGCATCAGAATCTCCATGTTTCCAAAGGGTATAAACATATTTTATCGAGCAAATCAGACTTTAGACTGTGTGGTGTATAAAAACGGCACACATTCGAAGTCACACCACAAATTTTAGAGTGGAACACTACATCATGATCAATTTATGCTCACAGGGAAATATATCAGCTTCAGATACTAAAGATGCATATATTTTTAATCTGTTTATAATTTTCCATTAATAATTTTCAACTGCCGGAGTGAAAACTGTACTTTTGTTTACTATTTATTTAATGTACTCCATTGTCTTTCTATAACAACGCTTATTTAGATTAGTCAAAGCCATTACAAACTGTCGCAAACTTATAAAAAAAATGACTCATTTTTGAATTGCTGTAACGTTTGAACCTTAGGCATGTCCAAACCCAATGGTGGAGAGGCAAGGCTGTTGTTGGAAAACTCGTCCAGAACTTTGCAGTGTTACTAACATCATGTCTGTACGTTAGTCCTATCATCATCCAAATCCAATGGTCTCATAACAAACTTGAATACTGACGACACACCAGTTTCACAAAACACAGGAATTTGTTTCATTTCTCAGGAAATCTAGAGGGAAAAGAAATAATTTCAGAGTCTTAAAAAAAACGACAAAGCTGATACAAATATTCTGTCCTCAGTCTAGAAATGAGTACTTTTTAGCCAAACGAAGGCACTAAGTTACTGAATTGGCAATTGTGGTTTCCTCAGCCAGTTTAGTTTCTGGTAACCTTTATAACTACTTTTCAAATTTCACGATTATTTTGTAATTTCTTTGGTATA
This sequence comes from Dysdera silvatica, assembly GCA_006491805.2. Lineage (NCBI taxonomy): Eukaryota > Metazoa > Arthropoda > Arachnida > Araneae > Dysderidae > Dysdera > Dysdera silvatica. Next base: position 113,603,021 of record QLNU02003225.1, on the reverse strand, counting down.
TGCTCAACTGTTTGGGTTAAGAAATGAGTGAGTGATAAATTGAATGACAAATAATTTGAATAGAATAGGTGCATTTGCGTTATTTTCTACCAATTCAATGATTTCTGATTCAAGAGGAAGCTTTGCTAAGGCTCAACACCAGAATCGAAATTTTGATGAGGCTGAAGTAGGAAGTACACTGATTTAAAATTGAAAATTTTTAATTCCGTGTCAAACACATGGTCTATCCCAAATTGTGGACGTCAGAATAAGCGAAAATTTCACCTTATTCTTTACTGATTCAAGAAGGTACTCCATCCCGGTTCAAGGCCAAAATTAAAATTTATACATGACCAAAGGCTAAGGAGAGGGAGATATTGATTCAATTCACACATACACACAGCGGTGTTATTTAAGTTTAAAGCATAATTATAATCCCGTTTATCTATAATTTTCCCATAAATTTTCAATACTGATAAACCTGATTTTTTTAAATAATACATTTTAAAAAGACTCACAATTTATTAATTAAATACTGCAAGGGTCACCTTTTTCCAGAGGCTCATTCTACCTTTTCAGCCAAAGGCCCATACAAACCTTCATCCAGCATTGTCACTTATTTATAAAAGGCTTTACAAGTTAGTTACTAGCAGTCACAAAGACGAAAATTTCATTATAACGAATGAGGCAATACAAATAAAGAAATTCAAAACAATGTACAAATCAGAGGAAACAAGCTCTGAGTGTAATCTAACACATACAAAAATTTAAATATAAAAGAAGAATTCAAGAATTATTCGTGAAAACACTACGCAAAATATAAGCAGAACAATTTGAGCAACGATGTTTTTTAAAAATGTAGTTAAAATTTATTTAAAAATGAAACGTTTTCGGAAGATAATGGATCCTCCTTCTTCAGGATGATTGCAAACAACTTATGAGAAGTTGCCAGATGTTAAATGGAAAAATTACTATGGCTCAGGTTATGGTTATCCAAAAACAGAGGTCTCCATATCGAACGAAGTATAGGTCTTTGAGGATATTTACAATAGACTGCCTATCAATGTAAATAAACGACGATTAATAAAAGTTAAGATCAAAAGGGGATTGTGGCTGAACGATGATTTCGGCTTCATTGAATAAAAAACTATGATCATGTAAATAACTGTGATTAACAACAGAAGAATTTGAATCAATGGAACCAGGACTTTACTCACTAACGCGTGGTGTTCCTTAACACGTGTGTCAAGGGATTTACGAGTCTGGATAATATAAGTTTTATTAAATTCACAAGGAACAGAATAGACACCCTACTGTTTAATTGGGGGGGAAGGGTTCTGTCTTTTAGTTGAGAAAAGTGAATTATCCGAAATGGTTTAAAAACAGAAAAATTAAATTCTCGTTAAATCCTAGCAAAAACTGGAGATGCACCGGGAAAGTAAGGAAGGCAGATTGCTTTTTTGTAGTCATTGCTGTTAAAAGCGATCAATGTTGAAATAATATTGTTGCGACGGAGTTTGATGTATGAGAGGTTAATAATAGAACGGAGAAAACCCCGTTGTGCAGCACTGTCGCGAAGGACGGAGAGCTCAGATTGAAGAAACTCTTCAGTACTACAAAGTCTAATAGCCCATTTGATAAAAAACATAAAGGAAGATATCTTTTGGCTAATAGGATATGTGGACGTAGCATGTGGTGAAAGGCACACACGAAAAGGGTTTAAGGAACACTGAAGTATGAAATGAACGACCAATTCTTTGAATCAGCACATCTAAGAAGGAAAGTCTATCATTACTTTCCACTTCAAATGTAAACTGAATATGTTGGTCAATAGAGTTGAGGAGTTGAAGAATAACGTTAGGACCAGCAGTGGGTGTGATAAGGCAAAAAATGTCAACACAGTGTCGCCAAAATAAAATATTAGTGCTGAGACCAAAAAGTCTATCTTCAAACATAGACATGTAAATATCTGCAAGAATGGGAGACAGTGGATTACCCATAGCAGGTCCATCATTTTGTTTAAAGAACTTACATTGAAAACTAAAAAAGGTGTTATCAATACACAGTAAAGTCAGGTGCCGAATAATATCAGCAGAGAGGCCTGAGTCACAAAGCTTTTGTCTTAAACAATCCAAAACCCTGTGTATGAGTATACAGGTGAAGAGAGATGTAACATCAAGGATACAATAATGGAGTGAGTATACTGTTCTAGAAGGGCTGAAATGAATTCCGAGGAATTCGAAACCGAGTGAACAATTGGTTGAATAACTGATGTAATTTCAGGTGTAAGAAATTTAGAAAGAAGATAAGTTGGTGACCCAATATTAGAGACAATAGGTAGGTTGTAATGACCAATTAGGTTTATGTACTTTAGGTAGTGTGTACATCTTGGCGCAGGTGGCAATGGATGGAATTCCATCCATTGCCAACTGCACCAAGATGCACATCACAGATGAAGTGCCACCTATATTTCGTTCGATATGGAGACCTCTGTTTTTGCATAACCGTAACCTGAGCCATAGTAATTTTTCCATTTAACATCTGGCAACTTCTCATAAGTTGTTTGCAATCATCCTGAAGAAGGTGGATCCATTGTCCTCCGAAAACGTTTGATTTTTAAATAAATTTTAACTGAATTTTTAAAAAACGTTGTCGCTCAAATTGTTCTACTTATAAAAGAAGACATTAGATGCAAGAAATAAATACAGGTCAATATATACAATATCATTGAACAACATGCATTATGCAATATAAATGAAAAAAAGGTTGGCAAAACACCCAATAATGCAAATAAAA
>QLNU02003225.1:113575648-113590063 GCA_006491805.2 Dysdera silvatica | reverse complement strand
TGCATTCAAAATTTGTTTCATTTCACTTCGACCGATTGGGGTAGCATCTACCTGCTTGGGTGTTATCATACTCGCGGTTCCCGGAATGTGTATGTGCGGAAGACCTTCGCTGATGTAACTCGTCCCGTAGATTCTCTTTGGGGCATTTAACTGGTGTCGCGTTTCCGAAGTGTAGGTGTTTATGCGCAGAATTACAATTTTGAAGACACGATTTAGATACACCCGGAAACAAAAACAATACTTTTTTCCACCACGGTATTCACAAGGCGTTGCTTTTCCAAAAGCAGGAACGAATGTGCAAAATCCTGGAGATACACATCTGGTGGAAAACTTCCACTTCTAAACAAGAATCTGCTCACTGTAGTCCGGGGTTTGGTTCCCCAGGCCTTAAGAGGTTCGGATTCCTCGGAAAACTGTAGGTCCCGGCGCAGCATGACCACTGTAGTCTTTGAGCCGTAAAACCCAAAACCAAACAAACAAACAAACTGAACAAGAATATCAGGCTTCGATACTGAAAGGGAAAGGGCGTATTGCCGTAACTGGTTTATCGCGCTCGAAAACCAGTTGCAGCGACGTTCTTCCTGTTATGCTAACTTTCTACCGAATGGATAGTACGATCGAGTTAAAAAAAGCAGGCGCGCCATTTAAAAGCGCGCAGCTTAAAATATAGTCTCCTGGGACTACTTACTAGAAATGAGACGGGATTATTAGATTGATGCAGCTAAAGCTAAAAACTAAATTTTGTATATTGAAATTCTCCAACGAATACAGCTATGTGATTCGTTTTCGAGGGATTGTAGAAATACGTGTATATGAAAATTCGAACTAAATTAAATACTATAGTTCAGTAAATTTTTTAAAATTTAGATCGTGCGTCACGGTGTTCTTTTTGAAACTTCGGGCTTCGGCGGGCTCGATTTGTAAATGTTCGCGCTCAGACCTTAAAAAATGAGCCCAAACTCACCTTTAGTACTTACTTAATTATAAATCTGAACTTGTCCTACGTCGTATTTATCATCTACAATTATAGGCGTACGCAGAAAGTTTATAAGGGGAGTTAGAGGTATAATGGTGGGCTTCAGAGCTACAACTCACATATTCCTATGTTAAATATACAAAATTTCATTGCAATGGGGGTTTCAATCCCACCAACACCCCCCTACGTACGTCACTGCCTACAATCAAACTTCCTCAGGTATCGCACCATCATAGGAGGCTTTGCTATAATGCCTTTTGTCAAACTTTGATTCCTTTTTTCAGGTGCTGATCTTTTAACTTGGCCAGTACCGGATTAAGATTTTCGTGAGCCTTAGTCTAAGAGGATAGAATGGATCCTTAAAGAACGTGACCTTAACGATGTGTAGTCAGAAATCGTGAGCTTTCCTTCGAAGTACCTATTTTCGATATTAAGATTTATCAATTGAAATTCCTTATACATTTGCAAATAGGCAAAAATAAAATAATGTTTGAACTTAAATAACGCGGGATCACTGCCATCCTCCAAGACGTGGGGGCCAAGGTTAGGGTCAACTTTGCCTATACGAAAATCCCGCACTGCCCTTGACCATTTTCTTTTTGGTTACTTTTGATTCTCCTGCCGTTTTGTCGGCTTCCCTACAACAAATAGACAGGGAACATTGGTTTTTCCCAAGCCAGCACTCCCACCAAAAAATTAAATACCATCTAAATACTTTACACACTGATGTGAATTCTGAATTATTACTAATAGTTTTTATTTAGAAATTGATATGGATTTTCACAATTAGCATTGTATCCAAAGGTTCATGAATAGCAACTATCAGTTGTAACTAGCGTGTCTTAATCGAAGCACTCTAGGTGGTGCTAGTTAAACTAAAATAACGAAGGTTGCATTTTATAATTTCCCACTAGATGGCAGCATTAACGCTGGATGCCTATTGGGTCTAAATTTAATTTAGTGAATTGAAAATTGCATCCTAAGTTGACTATCGAACTATTGCTTTAAAAGATTGCTTTAACTATTTGCTTTAAAAGATGGATTCATATTATATGCACAAGAAGTTTGGATTCAATATTAAAGGAATTGATAAATATTTGGGAAATCAGTTTTTAAAAGTGCTCGATAGATGGCGCTGTATTTTTAAAGGCCTAGCAGTTGTCCCAACTCTGATTCACGCATTTAAAAACACCTGCCCGTCCCTTTTTTAATTAAAATGTAAAAATGCATTATAGTAGTCAAAACGGTACAGGGTCTCATAAGTTTGGTGGCACAACGAAACACTAAATAAAGTAATATGCACGAGCGCAGTTAGCAGGGGGGACCCGTCCCCCAATGTTGGTATTAGGGTTCCATGTCCCCCTCCAATTTCAAACAAAATGCCTTCTACTGGTATATTGTGCGTATAATATTTTTATGCCGTCGGCGATCATGGTCATATAGGCCCAAGGGGCCCGAGCTCCGTCCCAAATAATTTAAAATATATTGCAATTTTACATACACTGTCATTGCAATGAAATTTTGTATATTTAACATAGGAATATGTGAGTTGTAGCTCTGTAACCCCCCATTGAGCCTATAACCACCCTTACGAATTTTCTGCCTACCCCTATGTTTATATATACTGTAATGTATAAATGTACGTATGTGGTTGGGCCTCCCAATAAATTTGAAAAGCCTTTTTTTTTTGTTTCAGGGACGGTTTGTTAATGTTTGTTGTTAATCGGGCAGATTCAGGGATGATGCACAGAGGGCGCCACTCTCCAAGCACAATGAAGTTGCACGTATTATAGGTTTTTTATGTTGGTTTTCAAGTTTTTCGCTTTGCCTTTCTCCCTATAATCGATCTTCAAGCTTTGCTCGTTTCCCAAAATATTTCTAAATCCGTCTTCGACTGAGAGAGACCAAAATCTAGCACCCGTCAATAAATATATATATTTTTTTTTCAGAATACTTCCTTTTGATAAAAGTTTTTTTTCTTCCTTTTAAGGATATTCTTAATAGGTCCACCGTCCGTATGTTAGTGCTACATGTTCGTATTACAGTAGAGCCCTACTTAATCCAAGTTGGCTTAACCGGAATGGCCTGCTACATATCCTTTCTAAATACACTCTATAACAAAAAAAAATCGACGCACCAAGAAGGAGTTGTCCGATTGCGATAAAAATTGGTGGATGTGAAGAACATACATAGAAAAAGAAACGATTAAAATTTCAGAACAATTGAATGATTTATTGCAGAGTTTGACCGTTACAAAGGGAGGAAGTCAATAAGGCGTTGGTCCACCTCTGGCCTGGATGCAAGCTGTCACCCGGCGTGGCATAGACTGATAAAGATCCCGGATGGTGTCCTGCGGAATTTCTTGCCAAATTGTCTCCAACTGTCGGGCTAAATCGTCAACATTCCGGGATGGTTGCAATCGCCTTCCCATATGTGCTCTGTGTCCTCAAATGTGCTCTATGGAAAAATGACCAGGAGACGTAGCTTGAAGACAATTCATAGCAACACGTGCCGTGTGCGGCCGGGCATTGTCTTGTTGAAACGTAAGTCCAGGGTGTCGCAAAAGGAACGGTAACACAACCGGTCGTAGAATGTCGTCTACATACCGCTGTGCTGTAAGTGTGCCAGACCGAGGATGCCCTGGGAAAGTGTCACGGTCCGCGGATGGGACACCGGCTCCGATCTGTTGCGGGATGAATGGCGGTTTGTTCGTTCTGGTTGCAGGGCCGATTCGCACCCCCACATGCCGCTGCACCCACTCAACGGTGCCCGGTGGGCTCCTGTAGGAGTTTCGGCCGGCCCGGGGTGTTCTTCTGTGCCATCCATCTATTTCAGCCACTTCTCGGGGTGGATTGATCGTGGATGGTTCACGGTAGACGTTAAATTGACGATACCAGTGCGAGCTGTGCGTCCTTGTACGGATCGACAACCCCTCTAATGCTTTCCAGTGCTCCTCCATGGTCCACTGGCCGTCATAACATCTGACGTTAAAACCTGTCTGGCATTACAGCTCCGCCGGAGGCGGAGCACTCTTCCCATTAAAATCCATGCAAAAGAAGTTGAAGTAGAAGCACGACCTCTTTCAAACTCTGACATATGCTCGTAATGAGCACGAATCTTTCGGCGAGGCATTGTTACAGTCGACGTAAGATATCCACAGTCAAAATGCAACAGAAATTTTGACCACATATTGAGAATCGCTCCTTATATACACCTGCTGAATGCGCAGTTCCGATGCGCTGGAGTTCCCGCTATTCATTCATTGGACACCAAATTTTAATCATTTGCATGTTCGGTCAAAATGTCTTTGCATACGAAATTTCATTACAATCGGACAAAGTGTATTTTAAATATTTATATTATTAACTCTTATTCTTTGTATATTTCTGCTTATGTTTACATGGTTGTAAGGGTTTTTTAAATATTTATATTTTTGACTCGTATCCTTTGTATAGTTCTGTTGATGTTTAATGTACATAAATAAACTTTGATTGATTGACAGTATATGTAAAATCGCAATTTATTTCAGATTATTGGGGGGCTCAGGCCCCACGGTCCCATATAATTCTACGCCCATGGTGTCGTTAGTTTGTTCTTTTTTATTAACTGTGCCAGCTGCGCAGCAGTTCATTCACTTCAGTCCAGCACTTCATTGTGTAGAAGTGAAAATTTCGGAGTCAGAGGGGCTGTAATGGCGGTTTTTTTTACAGACGTGGCGCCTCTGCATAGTTCAGGTAAGTGTCCATTGTATACCGGCTGGTACGTCGCAGTTGACAGATATATTCTAAGTCTTAAGCATCTTTTCTGAAAATTAGTCTCTCCAAACCGAACTATCCCTCAGAAGAATTTGGGTGTTAGAAGAAATAATATAACTGCTACTGAAATACTTAAACATAGGGCATTTGTTCCCTGTGAGGGTAAGGGAAGGTAGCGGGAGTTTTTAGGGTGGAAGGACAGCAAAGGTCATGTTGCTCTGAACCTCTTTAGGCCTAGGGAACCAACCCCCTTACTACAGAGTAGTAAGCTTTTTTTGGGCACAGTTGGGGGTCGAATCAGGAGGCGGTCGTACTATTTTGCAGAGCCCGGAAGGGGGAAAGGATGAGTAATCACCCTATAAGAGAGGACTCGTGACGTTCTAACCACAGTGTGTTTTTGGACAAATATTCTTTCTTTTTCACCTTTACACCGGAAATTGAATTTCCGAATTAGGATCCGTCCTTCTATTTTGATTAATCGGGGTCACTCGCGTACGCAGTAGGGTGTTGACGGGGTTGTAACCCCCCATTGCGATGAAATTTTGCATGTATATGTATGAATATGTGCAGGGGCGGACTGGGTTCCCTCAAAGGGCGCATACCTTAGATTTTCGTAGTCCATTGGTACATAGGCTATTAAAATAATTATCAACTATCCCCACGAGAGCGCACCGGCCAGGTCCGCCCCCGAATATATGGAATTGTAGTTCCGTAACCGCCCCCCCACCCATTAAGCTTATCACCCCTCTTAAGAACATTTTGCGTTCGCCTATGATCGGTGTTTTATTTACTGCATTATATAAAAATAAAAAAACACAAAGTCATGAAGGCCCTGCGGTGGCGCATTGTGGTAACGTGTTTATCTAGTGCGCCGTTAACACGGGTTCGACTCCCAATGGTGCAAAGAACGCTTACTCAGAGATCTCATTGTAGTCCGGGGTTTGTTTCCCTAGGTCTTAAGAGGTTCGAATTCTCGAAGAACTGTAGGTCCAGAGGTTCGAATTCTTCGGAAAATTGTAGGTTCGGATTCCACGGAAAAGAGTAGGTCCCAGCACAGCATGACCACTGTAGTCCTTGAGCCGTAAAGCCATAAATAAATAGAAAGAAAGCCACGATGATAAAAATTTCATATAACAAAAACTTTGCAACTAAAAAGTTTAGGTACTTTTTCTAATGAGCTCCAAATCCAATTGTTGTGGCAACCGACATTTTGCGGGGCCTTCCGATGGCATGGAGATAACGCATTCTATCTGCCATAAATCCAAGTTTTATTCCAGTGGCCTTGTAGACCACGTGTCGTTTATTCTACTTGCCGTAGCCATATTTTCTAAGTATCCGGAGCTCAGGTTTCTTGAAAATGAAATGTCCCGGCGCAGCCTGACCTTTAAATGTCCTTGTGCCTTAGAAACACACATCAAAAAAAAAGAAAAAAAAAAGGACCTTGTTTTAATGCATATCATCTACTGTCAGTTCACAAAAAGAAGTCCGGTGGAACAGTTAGAAATAGCTGGAGGTGACGTCACAAACCAGCCAGCCGCTTACAACAATGCAGGACTCCAAGTTCTGTGCTCGTTTTTGGCCCCGACAAACAGTCGCCAAAAACAAGTTCCGAAATCAGAGTCCTACTCTGCTGTAAGCTGCTAGCCCATTTGTGACGTCACCTCCCGTTATTTCTAACTGTTCCATCGGACTTCTTTTCGTGAACGAACAGCACGCATAGAAACAGCAATTTCTTATATTTTTTTCTAAACGTTAAATTTGGCTATAAATTAGTTGCGTTGCATTTACCCTCATGCCCCATCGTTTGAAATTATTAGTAAGTAATTGCATGTGTATAATTACTTATAATTTTAATTTAAAATTATGGCAATGCAAAAATTGCTATTTCGTATAAGAACGGTGCCAGATCAAATTGTAGCATGCTGCCAGTCAAGAATGGATCCAAAAATTTTTCAGGGGGTGGGGCTCTTTATTTCCGATTGCTATTTTTAGCCAAGTATTCAGTACTTTCCATCTCATTTTCCATAATATATCCCCATTGGGGCATCGCCCTCTCGGATCTGCGCTTTTTGTCAATAATAGTGCACTTTAGATTCTTAGTATTTAAATCGGTGAAAATTGGGGACTGTTGAGACTCATATACAGGGTGCTCGCGAATGAGGTTTGAGTTTTACGGCGCAAGGTCAGCGAGGGTCATAAGGCCCCGGGATCTACAGTTTACCGTAGATTCCCAACTTTTTAAGTTATAGGAAACCAATTCTCGGATTACGGTGCGCAGTTAGGCGGTGGCAAGAAAGGCACACGCTAGAGGCGCGGGTGAAAAATCAGATGGAATTATGGGATGGCTGCGTAAAATCAAATGATATTAATTACGAGGGTGGGGGAATATGTCCGTTACTGGGGGCGCAATCGGTGGTGTAGGCAGAAAGTTCATAAGGGAGGGTTATAGGCTTAATGGGAGGGGTTACAGAGCTACAACTCATATATTCCTACATAAAATATACAAAATTGAATTGGGGAGGTTACAACCCCAAAACCTCCCATTGGCTACGCCTCTGGGCGCATTATGTTCTGTTAGGGCGCAAGGTCATCCAGTTGCGGTCCTTCTCGAGATGACCGCATGTTAGGTAGACGTGTTTTCACTGTATCACAACAGGGCCCCAGAAATAAGTATTACAACATTTTACGGGTGGTAGATAACAGGGGTGCCGAGAGCCACAGCGGGCCCCTTGACCCCTTCCTGTGGTAGCAGCATAGATATTTTTTCTTTTTTTGGGGAATAGGGGGTTAAACCCACCAAGTGCACAAAAAGTATGAAATAAGAACGTATTTTGTTTTTGTACTTACTTTTTAGTTATTTTACAAGATCACTGCTGAAAAAAGAAACTAACGTAAGCTACTGGTTGTTATTATTATTTTTTTAATAATCGAGACAGGCTAATGAAGAATAATTATAAAACTGTACATTAAAAATGTACAAAATCTTATTAATCTGGATTTAGAGAACAATTTTTCTGGCCTTCCGATTAGCAAAACTAGTTTGGCAGGGCCGTGCCCCCCCACAGCATAGGTCCTTTGTAATTCAAGGCTCCCGGGCTTTAGCCCTTGCTGCCCCCTCTCGTCGGCCTTGGTAGCCAAGCGCGGACACAGAGGTAGGGTCACAGGGGTCATGACCCCCAAAAATATATTTTTTCACTGTAAAAAATTCCAACTTTCATGATAAATGAAGGGTGTTATTCCAAGACCATGGCAAAATCCGTCTTTGACCCCCATCCCACCCCAATATATATAAAAAAAAAAAATGAAAGTGTGTGTGTGCTATTGGTGGTAGGTGATGGAATTTTGAATAAAAAAGTTGTTTATAATTTTTCGAAATAAAGATTCGTTTCGGGGATACTGAAGTCGAAAATTTTGCGATGCAACTTCCCATTGGAACTAAATCTGGACTAGTTTCCGGAAATGTCAGAATTATACCATCTGGAAAACGCCACAATGATGGATTTTTCACCGGAGATAAATCTGACAACCTTATCAGTTACTAACCATCGTTGATATATTTTTTTTTATGTTTTTGCAGTGAAAACAAAATGACGAATTTTTTTTTATTTACTTTTTATTTTTATGAAGTAACTTAGATAATTATGTTTTAATTGCGAAACATGAAAAAGTTATATGGCATGCAAGGTGGACTCGAGGATGCGCCTCTTGCAAAAGATAAAAATTACACTTCTTTTGATTTTTAGGAAACGAATCTTACATTGGTTTAAAACTTAAAGCCAAGCTAAAAATGTTTTTCAAACTTCGCGCCACCCGAAAAAATATTTTCCAGATCCCTCCTATCATGTCAGTGACACATAATAACTGATAATGTTGTCTAATCCAATTACGGTGAAAACATCTATGTTTGTGGCACTTTTCAGGTGATATAAAATACTCAATGTTGTTTTCGGAAATCAGCTAAAATTTTATTCAAATCGAATGTTACGATATAAAATTTTCACCTTCAATATCTCTGAAATAACGTTTTGTTTTGAAAACTGCTTTGGCAGTCATAAACAGCACTAAAGAGATATATCAAGTAACTGACATTTCTCCAGACTACAGTCAAATCAATTTCGATAGTAGTCACTTTTTCAAAAGACGATAGCGCCAAGGGGGCGGACTGGGTCCTCTCAAAGGGCGCATACCTTGGATATTTGGAGAACGAGCCTATTCGGAGGAGCGAGTCTTATTTCCCATGGGGGCGCAGAGGCAGCCCAGTCCGCCCATTATTGCTTCTATTCAATAATCGAACAGAAATCAGAGCTGCAAACAACGGGTGGCTTCAGAATTGTCTCTCTATCTGATGATGTATGTTCATTTCCATTGTCTTAAAATGTCTCAGATACACCACTTGAATTCCACTTCTCAACGGCGCACGTTTCCTAAATAGATAATATCTGAGCACCAAGCTGAAAACCTGCCAATGTATGAATACAGTGAGACCTGGTAAAGTGGCCACCTGAATAAGGTGACCACATTTTATAAGAGAGAACTGGCAGGGGCTTAGTTGTGCCTATTCCAAAATCTATCGTATATAATGACCACTTGTCCATGGTGACCATTGCGGTTCAATCCCAAAGGTGGCCACTTTAGGCACGTTTTACTGTGAATTGTTTCATAACGGAATTAACGTTGTTTCTACTTCGGGAAAAAAAAACATTCAGCTCTCCTGAGCTGCCAAGTTTTTTCACCGAAAAATTGATAAATCGGATTCATTTATAACGAAATTTCAGTTTATAAATTTGGCATTAGCCTGAATTTTAAACCAAAAAAAGACGCGCAATGTTTGAATAGTAAAACCTACCTTAAAAACAATTTTCGGCAAAAACCGGAGCAGACAGGTGTCTGTGTTTCTTTTTCCAATCGCTTCACTTGTTTGCGTGTTATGGCGCAAGGTCTACGGTTTCCCCGAGGAATTCGAACCCTGTTCAATAGGATACAAAACCCTGTACCACGGTGTGCAGAAAAAAGACATTAGCTCTATGACAACATTGCAATCGATTCTGGGTGAGGGGAATGATGGACGGATGCGTTTCCTCGACGGAATAGTAGGGCATCAATTTCTTTCGCATGCATTGCAACTGTAGTTAAATCGCGTAATTGCTTCCGCCTTAGATTAGTAAATTTACGGCTTTTGAGCTAGCGGTCTCCGAGTACAAATTCCGGAAGCCCATTTAGGTGCAAAAGTATCAGCGTCTGGCGGTCATTTTCGACCAATGGTCCCATTAGAAATCGTGGAAGATCATTTTAACCCTTTTACTACCAGATTTTTCTTTAAGTGGATTTAAGTTCAATAATTTTTAAAGTTGAAAACGTTTTTACAGAGGTCAATTAGAAAAAAGTTACTTTATATTTCGTCACATTTTTTCATTACGTCTTAATAAAGGTAGGAGGCTGTTGTTGCCACTTTATTATGATAATATCAATAATATAATTATTTGTGTTAAAACCAATGAAAAATGTTTGTTGCCGCTATATTCTGGTGGAATCAATAATAGCTACATGAAGAAATGTTAGTTGTGATTAATTCTTTACTTTTCAATTTTGGTTGTCATGGTAACCCGAAAGGCACGAAATGCCAGAGGGCGCTTTTTCTCGTTTATTAGTATTCATTCAAGTTTTGATCTGTACTTACGTCGTTTTTCCATTCCGTTTAAATTAGAATGTTATTCTTTATTCACCAATGAATTTATTGTTTTTTTTTTATGCCGGAACCTTGATGTTATGTTACTCTTTGATCCTATTCTTAAATAAACTATTCAATACAATCCACAACCATTTATTCAAGTGAACTCACTGAACTATTCATCATCATTCATATTTATCAGAGGCTATAATATTGTTGCTCGTTTACAAGGAACTAGAAGAAAATTAGGCTCTAAAAGTATCAATAATTCAAGTACATCTACGGAAAAATCTATTAAAACAACAACTCAGCGTATGGAAGAATATCGCGTACGTAAAAAAGACAAAAAAAAAAAATCTGCAAAGAAAAAAAATCTTCGATATTATTGAATACATTTTCAACGTTCTGGTATTCATTAACATCGAAGATATATGTATTTTTAATTACACGATTAAATTGGTTGGTATGATTTTGACAAAATACTAAACCACAAATTTAATAGTTAAGTTGCACACCAATGGGATTTTTTTCCCATTGGTAAAGACTGCGTAGTTGTTAGGACATGGGTTTTCCGTTGGTAGCAAACGGGTTAAGGTGTAAAAATTGAGTGAACGAATAAGCTGATTTAAATGTATGAGCAATCTAGATCAGTGTTATTCAGCTTAGATTTCATGGAACTCAGGGTTCCGTAAGGGATCGTGAATTAACACCTTATTAAATTCGCTAACGTGCCTTTAATACAAGGGTTCCTCGAAACCTGAAATTTATTTCTAGGGTTCCTTGACACCTCAAAATTATTTCAAGGATTTTTTTTTTAAATTTGAAAATTATTTCATGGGCTCGATGCTGTCAAGAAATTTCATCCAATTATATTTATTAATGGTTTAAAAGTTTAGGTTAATTCACTAATTCGCCAAAAGATAATTAAAATATGATGCAACCCGTTAAAAGAATTTAATATGTCTTCTTTTGACGGTGAGTTCGTGGTGTGTACACGTCGATAGTAAATGGAAGACTAATTATTATTTTAGAATTTGGAAAGTGGGTACATGAATAGTTGCCAGACACGGAAAGTAAAATTATATACAACATTTGGGGAAAAAAAACCCACACAAGCTCCCCGATCACTGTAGTACAGAGGTTGGTTCTCTAGGCGTTAAAGGCGTTCGAATTCTCGGGGAAACATAAGGTTCATTGTCCTCCGCGTTGATGATAGCACATTAGTTTATCCTATCATTAACCCTGGTTTGATTCTCAATGGTACTGTGAAACGCTTACCGTTTTCCTGTCGCGTAGCCACAAGTCCGAGGTTTGGGTCCTTTGGAAGAAGAGGTTTGGCTTCCTTGGAAAATTGCAGGTCCCTGTGGAACAAAATCGTCCTTGCATCGTAATAACACGAACTCGAAGCAAATTTAAAAGTAGTTTCGATTGGACATTGCTGAGTAACCTTCCTTAGGAAGGTTTGCTTGTACTTTTTAATTTCCAAGATGGCGCGGGGGATATTCGGGATGGGGCCGTCGGTTTAACGTATCTTCTGAGCATATATAGAGTCTCACTGATCTATACGTTCGTACACAGCCAAGATTGCCGGGGATTGAGCACAGGCCAGCGAGTTCAAAGGACATGGTCCTAATTAATAAATTACTGGGACACTTCTTGAGAACGAAGAAATAAAATGTGGTTTCCAGTTCATGTCTGAAGATGATTAGCAATGTCTCTCGTCGAAACAGCTATATAAAATTGTACTTTCTCAACAATGCTACTTCGCTTATTCATTCCCAAGTGTAGGAATACGAAGTTATATAAACTTCTCTCACCCTTTTTTTCGTTTTATGATTTCTTTGTTTGTTTGGCTTTTTTATGGCGCAAATTTTATGATTTAAATACAGTATAAGGAAGCGTTCAAATATTACGTAAGCAATATTTTGTCCATTTTATAATCCCCACCTGGTAAGCAAAAATCAACTATTATACAATAATTTTTGCCACCCACGTATATGTAGCTCAAACTAGAGCTTCTTTATATGTGGAGGAAAAACAAGTATAATAAAAAAATTTTTTTTAAAGTCAATTCCTTCAATGCGCTGCTCAAATAAAAGGGAAGAAAGGGAAAAATTGCGAAAAGCAATTTTGGCGACATTTGGCAACGTTTGGCTGTGATTGGCGACATTTGGCGGCAAGCATTAATCGCCAAATACACCAAAGGAAAGCAAAAAAAATTCATTTAAATTTAATTAATGAATTAATATTTGAAAAAACTGTATTAACATCAAGTGTCATCCACTACAAGTTTAAAAAAGTTTATTTGAACGATTGGATGGATAGAAAATGTTATTAACGATTGAAAATTGGCGGAAACAATACAGAGTTTCACCAGGAGATTCCATAACAAACAGTTATTTCGACACTGGCGTAAGGTTTAAAAACACGACGTTTCGGGAGCCAACTGCTCCCTTTGTCAAGTGAAGGCAGAATGAAGAGTTCGTGAAAGTCCTAAGCTTATATACCCGCATGTTGGGAATCCCCATCTGACGCCATTTGGTGCGGAGCATTTCCAGCTGGGGAAACCCCAATCGGGGAAACCCTCGCCGGGAAAGCCCCCGCACCCGACGATGTCAGATGAACACCCCCAACTCGAGGTTTTGCAAAAATCCTGTAAGGTTCTGGTAGAGGTTTTGCGATGTTTATTGCACGACTCCTCAAACCGTAGGTTTCCCATGATTCCAGAAAAAGTCTACTCCCCAGATTCGTCACATTCTGATGTAATATTTTCATCGAATGCCAATCTGGTTCGTGACCCTCCCTGAAGACATGTTCAGCCAACTGGTTTGAATCGTCTCCCCTAGCTACCGCACGCATATGCTCCTTCCCTCGTAGACGTATCGATCTTCCCGTCTGTCCAACATACACCTTGTCACAGTCTCCACACGGTATTTGGTAAATAGCACCAGATTTTTCCTCCTCAGGGACGCGATCCTTAACTTTAAGTAATAGATCACGCAGGGTGTAGACAGGTTTGTAGTAGGTCTTAACATTCACACAACTTTGATTGGGGTTTCCCCAGCTGGAACTGCTCCGCACCAGATGACTTCAGATGGGGATTCCCAACACACGGGTATATAAGCTTAGAACTTTCACGAACTCTTCATTCTGCCTTCATTTGACAAAGGGAGCAGTTGGCTCCCGAAACGTCGTGTTTTTAAACCTTACGCCAGTGTCAAAATAACTGTTTGTTATGGAAAATTTGAACAAGATATATATATAAGGAGAGTGTGGCAGGCTAATAGAAGGGAAGTGAAAAAAGAAGCGCCGTCCTCATCCCGGACTCGAACCAGGGTCCCCGCGTTTATCCCGCAGTATCTTCACCAACTAGACGAATGAGGACAAGGACAACGTTGGTTAACATAGGAAAATAAGCCCAACAGCCAACCCCTTGCCCACAGAGGTGCTTTCGTAATACTTGAGCACTCTCTAAGCTACGTATCTCTCTCTCTTTCGAATTTAGCGGGGAAAAAAAAATCAGGAGAGAGATTTTAAGATACGGGATTTCTATATAATATTGTATCCATTATAATATTGTATATTGTATACATTATATTATAATGTATTCAATACATATATAAATACATAAATGTAGGAAAATGTATACATTAGAATGTAGAAAAATTACGTAGCAATATAGAGAAATACATACTAAATTGTGAGATATGGTGGTTTTCGAGATGAACAGCTTCTATTCTATTTTCATTAAATAAACCGTAATATATCTTGATTATATACTGCTGTCGATTAATGGGAATTTTTTTTATACGTTTTACCCAAAAAAGGAGGATCTGGGGTAGGTTGTAGGAGCAAAGAGCCAGCACTCGCGAATAACAAATTTACACTTATCATTCACCCAAACGCGCCTCGGCAACAAATGTTTTTCAAGCATTACGCTTCCCCCAACCCCAACTTGAAAACATTTCTGGACCCCACATCTTGACGTGGATGAGATCTTGTTTCCTATTAAGCTA
>QLNU02003225.1:113565272-113575548 GCA_006491805.2 Dysdera silvatica | reverse complement strand
TCTCACTGATCTATACGTTCGTACACAGCCAAGATTGCCGGGGATTGAGCACAGGCCAGCGAGTTCAAAGGACATGGTCCTAATTAATAAATTACTGGGACACTTCTTGAGAACGAAGAAATAAAATGTGGTTTCCAGTTCATGTCTGAAGATGATTAGCAATGTCTCTCGTCGAAACAGCTATATAAAATTGTACTTTCTCAACAATGCTACTTCGCTTATTCATTCCCAAGTGTAGGAATACGAAGTTATATAAACTTCTCTCACCCTTTTTTTCGTTTTATGATTTCTTTGTTTGTTTGGATTTTTTATGGCGCAAATTTTATGATTTAAATACAGTATAAGGAAGCGTTCAAATATTACGTAAGCAATATTTTGTCCATTTTATAATCCCCACCTGGTAAGCAAAAATCAACTATTATACAATAATTTTTGCCACCCACGTTTAAGTAGCTCAAACTAGAGCTTTTTTTATATTTGGAGAAAAACAAGTATAATAAAAAAATTTTTTTTTAAAGTCAATTCCTTCAATGCGCTGCTCAAATAAAAGGGAAGAAAGGGAAAAATTGCGAAAAGCAATTTTGGCGACATTTGGCTGTAATTGGCGGCAAACATTAATCGCCAAATACACCAAAGGAAAGCAAAAAAAATCATTTAAATTTAATTAATGAATTAATATTTGAAAAAACTGTATTAACATCAAGTGTCATCCACTACAAGTTTAAAAAAATTTATTTGAACTTGATTGGATGGATAGAAAACATTTTATTAACGATTGAAAATTTGAACAAGATATATATAGGGAGAGTGTGAGCTAATAGTAGGAGGAATTAAAAAGTGGCGCCGTCCTCATTCCGGATTCGAGCCAGGGTCCCCGCGTTTAGCAAGCGGTATCTTGACCAACTAGACAAATCAGGATAAGGACAACGTTGGTTAACATAGGAAAATAAGCCCAACAGCCAACCCCTTGCCCACAGAGGTGCTTTCGTAATACTTGAGCACTCTCTAAGCTACGTATCTCTCTCTCTTTCGAATTTAGCGGGAAAAAAAAATCAGGAGAGAGGTTTTAAGATACGGGATTTCTATATAATATTGTATCCATTATAATATTGTATATTGTATACATTATATTATAATGTATTCAATACATATATAAATACATAAATGTAGGAAAATGTATACATTAGAATGTAGAAAAATTACGTAGCAATATAGAGAAATACATACTAAATTGTGAGATATGGTGGTTTTCGAGATGAACAGCTTCTATTCTATTTTCATTAAATAAACCGTAATATATCTTGATTATATACTGCTGTCGATTAATGGGAATTTTTTTTATACGTTTTACCCAAAAAAGGAGGATCTGGGGTAGGTTGTAGGAGCAAAGAGCCAGCACTCGCGAATAACAAATTTACACTTATCATTCACCCAAACGCGCCTCGGCAACAAATGTTTTTCAAGCATTACGCTTCCCCCAACCCCAACTTGAAAACATTTCTGGACCCCACATCTTGACGTGGATGAGATCTTGTTTCCTATTAAGCTAGCTTCCAAGAAGACAAGAGATATGTGAAATTTGTTTTCCGACTTGTTTCTCCAAATTGCTTACGCCTTGGAGCACGACGTCGGCGTTTGTTTTTGGCCTTACAGAAGCATTATTTCGAATCCCTCTTGGGAAATAACGGCTCTTTCTTCCCAAACTTGGAAATTAGAATGGGGATTAGCTTTTAATGGATGCTGTTTCAGGTTTTCAGGAAAGTAATATGTTTTTAAGGTTCGGGCGTTATTAAATAAAAAAAATCATACAGCAAAATAGTATAAAATACAGGGGTGATAATAATCCGGGATTTCTGTAAATTTCGAGAATTTTAACTTGCGTCTTCCGGGATTTCATTTTAAAAATTACAAAAATTTCGTTTTGTTTCCTAAAAATTTTTTCTTATATTCCTTTGGAAATCAGTGTCTTTACCAAAAATATTACGTAAGTATTCAGGGAATTTTATGGTATGTTCAGGATTGGACTTACAATCACCCCTGATAGTAGAATAATTGGTGTCTGGAGAGAGACAAAATCACTTGTACAGCGATCAGTGGCGCAGTATAGCCCAGATGCTCTTGCGCCATAAAAAAGCCAAACAAACAGCGATCAATATATTACATACCCACGCTTGGGCGTCAGCATTGAAGTTATCGTTTAGACAATCTGTCAACACATTGACAATCACATGAGTAATTCTGGAGGTGTGTGTGTGGGGGGGGTGAGTAAAACCATTACCTCTTTCGAGGCTCCCAAACATTTTAGTAAATGTGTAAGATACTATAATAGTACAAAAATAATTGATACTGCTTGAGAATTAGTAATAAGATGAAAGGTATTTTAAAATGGGATTGTAAAATAATTGTAAAAAACATTTAAAAGTCAATACATAGGAGAATTTTGCAAATGAAAATTTCAAACAACGATTAAGGGGGCCCAAGCCTTCTTGCCCTTATGTGGATGCCCATGTGTCCGTTATTTTTATTTTTCCGGCGCAAGGATATCAAATGTCATACTACGCCGGAACCTACAGTTTCCCGAGGAATTCGAACCTCTTCTGCTAAGGAAAACAAATCCAAGCTCACGTTATGCAGAAAAAAGGCACGCGTCATACGATACCATTGGGAGTTGAACCCGGTTTAAAGGCACGATTGACGAACATGTTACCATCACACCACCATAGGGAAGTGCACCTACATTTTCTCGAGGAATCAGAACCTTCAATAGGGAACTCACCATCCGACTGCAGCGAACACTTAGTCCATAAGCGCTTTGTTGTGGATCCGTTGGAAAATTTCCAACGTTTCCAAACGCAGATTAACACCCAATTAGGTGAACACGTGACCAATGCGCAGGGCCTTGCCTACGATGAAGGTTACTGCTGAAGCAGTCGTTCAAGAACCTTTTATCAGAACTGCTGTAGAGGAAGGCCTTTGTGTCCGAAATTGGATGTAGTGTTTTCAGTGGCGGATTTACAAAATTGCTGCCTTTAGGGCATGATGCAAGATAGACAGGAGAGCCAATTCTCTTTCCAGTTGCGATAAAGAATGGGCGCAGAAGTGGTTCAATAAATGATATTTAATGAATCATCCTAATATTTGTACCAATAGGGGCGCTCCTAACCGTGGGCCTAAGAAACGAGACTTTCTAGTTATACCCATCTGTTTACATGTCGAGGTGCTTTGTTTCGTTGAAATTACTTACTATTTGTTATAATTTCGTTTTTTCGGATGATTTCTTATGTTTTAAGTTTGTTTTTATTCATGAATTGTGTTTAAAAAAATGGGAAGAAAATGTTTCGTTCCGAATTTTTCCGGATTTTGGAAAGTGCCTCTAAAATTATTTGCAAAGGAACCTCAGCTTTTCCGATGCGCCAGGACTTCACTTCTACAAGACGTAAAAAGCTAAACTTCTAACATGAATAAAAGTAACTCACAGTAAAACTTTCGGCGCTTAATGCTTGCTCAGCACGCCAAAACACTGTTTTCACCTGTCATGCAGCGAAGCATCATTGTAGGGTGAGCTCTATTTTCAGTGGGCCGTAGCTCGATCCCCAGGTCGATTGGGCCAAATTTGATTTTGGATCTTTCATTTACTCGGTCATATTGGCCTATAAACCGAAATTCAGAAAAATCGAGCTCAGACAGTTCGCGAGGTTCCTTTGTGAGTGTTTTAGCTCCTTTCATCTGTTGAGCTTCAGTGATCCACTGGTCATGTCCACGGCCTTCTGCACTATTAGGCTGTGCTCGACTGCCAATAAGCAGGGCCTATCTGAGGGGAAGGGCAGGAGGGGCTGCAACTCCGGGCCTCGCAATATTAGGGGCCTCAACTTGGTAACAATATATGTTAGACGTGTATGTAAATTTTGAAGGGCTTCTAAAATATTAGTTGTCCCAAGCCTTGCATTTTCTCTGAAAGTTCCTACCAGTAAGCGTTGATGTGTGCAAACGGATCGCGATTCAGAGCTTGACCAGATATGAGTCCCGTCTCAGATGGCCCATCACCTTATTTGGCGCAGAACGAATCTCGCTGTCCTTGAGCCATAAAAATAAAACTAATCATTTGTTGACCCATAATGCAGTGTTTGGACGCGAAATATGCGATCTATAAATCTTCAACGAGGTTTACTTTTTTCCTTAATGCAACTTGATTTTCTCCTTCTTTGTTATTTCTGCTCAGCTAGGCTACAGTGATGTCGCAGGCTTGACTTGGGAGAACTTGACGTACGGGAAAGTTGGACAAAACGGGATACTAGGTCCTCCAGCGCTTGTGGTTCATGTAGTATATCGGATGCTATAAATAGTAGAAAACAACTGATAGATGGCGTGAAAGTACATTTGTGTGAAGGAACGAGACACGCATTTGAGAAAAGGTCAGTAACTGACTGATAATACTGAGAAAGTACGAGGTTTTCAACTTTCTTGGAGGTTCAAATATATAGATCTTCGAATATACGTATACAAAGAGAATTATGAGTATAAAAGGATAATTGACATTTATTTCTGTGTTCAATCCCGTGTGTAGTTTTTATATTAACATTGTTTGTTTTTGTATGCCATACGGTGTTTTAAAATATGCGTAGTCCGGCAACATGGGATATCACGATTTATCCGACTCTGAGGTTTTGCAACTCAGTTGGTCGTGTACGGTATGCAATGCAGACGTGCTGTGATAAAGTATCAGGACGATAATCAGGGTGGTTGGATGGGCCTCGACCTAACCCCTGGATAACTGCTGCTCCATCCCAAAATGGGAGGCGGCCAGTCCTCAGCTACTACCGAACAAGGTTCCATTTCAGCAGTTATTAGCAAACCGTGCTCCAGCTGAACAGCAAATAACGATCCAGGCTCAACAACAACCAATGGCCTTTGTCTCAGCTCAACAGGGTTTAACGAGCCAAGTCCTATCTCAGCAGATATCAATCAACCAGGATGCAGTTCGGCTTTTTAAGTGTCCCCGAAGGATATCGTAAGTTACCCCACGGGCAAAGATCCATCATGAACTCCTCGAGGTCAGGAAAAGCCGAAGTTCTAACATCGCCGCAGTATAGGGATAAAAGCGCGTTTTGAACACACAGAATTCGAAAAGAAAAAACCTGTGAAGTCAAATAAAACTCCAAGAATGGTAAGATAAAAACCCTCGAGAGATCGGATAGCTCCTCGTCATACTCGACAATTGAGGACACGAAAATAATCATTCGTCCATTGTGACAGCTTCTGTGAAGATTCTGCTCCGTAAGATAAATGGTTTCAATACGTGAGTTGTAAAAAATGGGCTCATGTGGAGTGCACAGGAATCGAAGAGGACTCGCATTCCTTCATTTTTGCTTTTCGCACTTAATGCAATTTTGAAACATTTTTCTTCTTCTTTGGTGTTATTTAGTTCATGATGAACCGATGAAAAAATGCTCTTGGGCCCGTATGAGGCCAATAGCGACAAAAAATTTATTCTGTCTTATCGTTTCGTCCAAACACCCATTTCTTTTGAAATTTTGACAAAAGTTCAAAATAATCTGCATTCATTCTGTCGAATGGTTTCCCTTTGTAAACAATCCTTTTTCTATTTTAATTTTATGCATAATCTCGTCGCTTCTTCCTTATTTGTCGTTTACTCTTACTAAAAGGTTCTAAAAGTTCAAAAGTTTCAAATCCGTTCGACAAAACAGGATACTTTGTCTCTTTTAAAAAAACACTTAATATGTAGAAAATTCGTTACTAATAAATTTAGTAAACCTATTGTCTGTTATAATTAACGTGTGTGTAACCATTTATTTTTTTCCTCAAAACGGGACATACGGCGTATGTCCCGTTTTGAGGGAAAAAAATAAATGGGACATATCTACTACTTTTTCAGTAGTAACATGTTATTAAAGAAAACGCATATTCTTCCATAGCTTTTATTTATTAATGAAAAGAACTGGAATGATTGTGCAAAAATAAATAATTTATGTGGTCTTATATTTTTTTGAAGAACAAATTCATTAGATAATTGACAATGTCTGATGTTTCATATCACATCTAAAATTCTGTTCAAAACCTGCTTGAATTAACTTAGAAGCACAATTGTTTGAGAGAAAACTGTGGTTCTTTGCACCGTGTGATAAGCCCAGGTGTCTTCCATCACAGCAACTTGCAGATCTTACGAAGTTCGTGAATCCTTTTTCTTAAAAAAATTAAGCATTGAAGAATTCGAAGCGGTAGCAATATCGGAATTTTTATGTTTTTCTGATTTAAATGTTGGTTAAAATCGCTGGAACCTCCATGGGCCATGTTAAATTCTGTACGACACTTTTCACATCTGATGTCCGATGGAGTACTTGTTTGTAAGTTAACATTTAAAGTGCAGGTGTGTTTAGGCATTCTTAAAATGGAGGAGGTAACGTAAAGAAATTTAAATTGACTACAATAACACACGTTGATAGAAAAACAATCAATCGTCAAAAAAGATGCGCGAGCAAGCAGGTTTCTGACCGACTTACACATGTGTAAGGCTTATTAGACATTTCCCGTCATCTCACGCTATTGGGGTTCTTCTCATTCTAAAAACGGGACATTTTGGGGCCCCGAAGCTATGCTTGGGGACAACGGGATCGGCTACCTAAAAACGGGACGTATGGTCAGGTTAGTTATAGTACACTATATGCAGAACTTCCAAACCTGACACTCACCAATTTCACTCGTCGAAACAGCTATATATAAAATTGTAATTTTCTCAACAATGCTACTTCGCCTTTATTCATTCCCGTTGTAGGAACACGAAGGTATAAACTCTCTCACCCTTTTTTCGTTTTATGATTTCTTTCTTTGTTTGGCTTTTTATGGCGCAAATTTTATGATTTAAATACAGTATGAAGCGTTCAAATTACGTCAGCAATATTTTTGTCGACTTATAATTCCCACCTGGTAAGGCAAAATTAATCCATACACAATTTTGGTATCCACGTTTAAGTAGCTCAAACTAGAGCTTTTTATATGCGGGAGAAAATAAGCATAATAAAATTTTTTGAAGCACCTTCAATGCGCTGCTCAAATAAAAGGGAAGAAAGGGAAAAATTGCGAAAAGCAATTTTGGCGACATTTGGCGGCAAGCATTAATCGCCAAACACACCAAAGGAAAGCAAAAAAAAAATCATTTAAATTTAATTAATGAATTAATATTTGAAAAAACTGTATTAACATCAAGTGTCATCCACTACAAGTTTAAAAAAATTTATTTGAACTTGATTGGATGGATAGAAAGTATTTTATTAACGATTGAAAATTTGAACAAGATATATAAATATATATATATATATAGGGAGAGTGTGAGCTAATAGAAGGAATTAAAAAGAGGCGCCGTCCTCATCTTGGATTCGAACCAGGGTCCCCGCGTTTAGCCCGCGGTGTCTTGACCTACTAGACGAATGAGGACAAGGACAACGTTGGTTAACATAGGAAAATAAGCCCAACAGCCAACCCCTTGCCCACAGAGGTGCTTTCGTAATACTTGAGCACTCTCTAAGCTACGTATCTCTCTCTCTTTCGAATTTAGCGGGGAAAAAAAAATCAGGAGAGAGATTTTAAGATACGGGATTTCTATATAATATTGTATCCATTATAATATTGTATATTGTATCCATTATAATATTGTATATTGTATACATTATATTATAATGTATTCAATACATATATAAATACATAAATGTAGGAAAATGTATACATTAGAATGTAGAAAAATTACGTAGCAATATAGAGAAATACATACTAAATTGTGAGATATGGTGGTTTTCGAGATGAACAGCTTCTATTCTATTTTCATTAAATAAACCGTAATATATCTTGATTATATACTGCTGTCGATTAATGGGAATTTTTTTTATACGTTTTACCCAAAAAAGGAGGATCTGGGGTAGGTTGTAGGAGCAAAGAGCCAGCACTCGCGAATAACAAATTTACACTTATCATTCACCCAAACGCGCCTCGGCAACAAATGTTTTTCAAGCATTACGCTTCCCCCAACCCCAACTTGAAAACATTTCTGGACCCCACATCTTGACGTGGATGAGATCTTGTTTCCTATTAAGCTAGCTTCCAAGAAGACAAGAGATATGTGAAATTTGTTTTCCGACTTGTTTCTCCAAATTGCTTACGCCTTGGAGCACGACGTCGGCGTTTGTTTTTGGCCTTACAGAAGCATTATTTCGAATCCCTCTTGGGAAATAACGGCTCTTTCTTCCCAAACTTGGAAATTAGAATGGGGATTAGCTTTTAATGGATGCTGTTTCAGGTTTTCAGGAAAGTAATATGTTTTTAAGGTTCGGGCGTTATTAAATAAAAAAAATCATACAGCAAAATAGTATAAAATACAGGGGTGATAATAATCCGGGATTTCTGTAAATTTCGAGAATTTTAACTTGCGTCTTCCGGGATTTCATTTTAAAAATTACAAAAATTTCGTTTTGTTTCCTAAAAATTTTTTCTTATATTCCTTTGGAAATCAGTGTCTTTACCAAAAATATTACGTAAGTATTCAGGGAATTTTATGGTATGTTCAGGATTGGACTTACAATCACCCCTGATAGTAGAATAATTGGTGTCTGGAGAGAGACAAAATCACTTGTACAGCGATCGTGGCGCAGTATAGCCCAGATGCTCTTGCGCCATAAAAAAGCCAAACAAACAGCGATCAATATATTACATACCCACGCTTGGGCGTCAGCATTGAAGTTATCGTTTAGACAATCTGTCAACACATTGACAATCACATGAGTAATTCTGGAGGTGTGTGTGTGTGTGTGTGGGGGGTGAGTAAAACCATTACCTCTTTCGAGGCTCCCAAACATTTTAGTGAATGTACAAGATACTAAAATGCTGCAACAATAATTGATACTGCTTGATAATTAATAATAAGTTGAAAGGTATTTTAAAATGGGATTGTAAAATAATTGTAAAAAACATTTAAAAGTCAATACATAGGAGAATTTTGCAAATGAAAATTTCAAACAACGATTAAGGGGGCCCAAGCCTTCTTGCCCTTATGTGGATGCCCATGTGTCCGTTATTTTTATTTTTCCGGCGCAAGGATATCAAATGTCATACTACGCCGGAACCTACAGTTTCCCGAGGAATTCGAACCTCTTCTGCTAAGGAAAACAAATCCAAGCTCACGTTATGCAGAAAAAAGGCACGCGTCATACGATACCATTGGGAGTTGAACCCGGTTTAAAGGCACGATTGACGAACATGTTACCATCACACCACCATAGGGAAGTGCACCTACATTTTCTCGAGGAATCAGAACCTTCAATAGGGAACTCACCATCCGACTGCAGCGAACACTTAGTCCATAAGCGCTTTGTTGTGGATCCGTTGGAAAATTTCCAACGTTTCCAAACGCAGATTAACACCCAATTAGGTGAACACGTGACCAATGCGCAGGGCCTTGCCTACGATGAAGGTTACTGCTGAAGCAGTCGTTCAAGAACCTTTTATCAGAACTGCTGTAGAGGAAGGCCTTTGTGTCCGAAATTGGATGTAGTGTTTTCAGTGGCGGATTTACAAAATTGCTGCCTTTAGGGCATGATGCAAGATAGACAGGAGAGCCAATTCTCTTTCCAGTTGCGATAAAGAATGGGCGCAGAAGTGGTTCAATAAATGATATTTAATGAATCATCCTAATATTTGTACCAATAGGGGCGCTCCTAACCGTGGGCCTAAGAAACGAGACTTTCTAGTTATACCCATCTGTTTACATGTCGAGGTGCTTTGTTTCGTTGAAATTACTTACTATTTGTTATAACTTCCTTTTTTCGGATGTTTCCTTGTGCTTTAAGTTTGTCTTCTATTCATGAATTGTGTTTAAAAAAATGGGAAGAAAATGTTTCGTTCCGAATTTTTCCGGATTTTGGAAAGTGCCTCTAAAATTATTTACAAAGGACCCTCAGCGTTTCTGATGCCCCAGGACTTAACTTCAACAAGACGTAGAAGGCTAAACTTCTAACATGAATAGAAGTAACTCACAGTAAAATTTTGGCGCTTAATGCTTGCCAGCACGCCAAAACACTGTTTTCATCCGTCATGCAGCGAAGCATCATAGTAGGGTGAGCTCTATTTTCAGTGGGCCGTAGTTTGACCCCCAGGTCGAGTGGGCTAAATTTGATTTTGGATCTTTCATCTACTCGGTCATATTGGCCTATAAACCGAAATTCATAAAAATCGAGCACTGACAGTTCGCGAGGTTCCTTTGTGAGTGTTTTAG
>QLNU02003225.1:113514373-113565172 GCA_006491805.2 Dysdera silvatica | reverse complement strand
ACATGAATATGCGGTGCTTATCATGATGTAATGATGAATTTTTATGATGATGAATATTTATATTTTTTCAAATGTAATGAATATTTGAACGTGTTTCATCTATTTCATTTAAATTACTACATTACATATATCATCATCATATTCAACCATTATCTGTCCACTGCTGGATGAAGGTCTCTCCAAATGCTTTCCACACAAGTCTATCCTGAGCAATTCGCTTCCACGTCACCCCAACCTGTTTTCTTATTTCATCCACCCATCTAGTTTGAGGACGTTTTCTAGGTCTTCGGTGGTCTCTTGGAATCCAGTTCAGAATTTCTGTTGTCCATCGTTGATCAGTTCTTCTTGCAATATGCCCAGCCCATCGCCATTTCAGCCCTTTTACTTTAACAATGATGTCCTCTACTCTAGTTTGCTCTCTCACCCAAGTGTTTCTTTTTCGATCTCTCCTAGTTATTCCAAGCATGCACCTCTCCATGCTCCTTTGCGTTGTCTGTAACTTTCGTATTGCTCCAACTGTTAGACTCCATGTCTCTGATCCATAAGAGAGGACTGGCAATACACACTGGTTGAAGACCTTTCTTTTTAGACACAAAGGCAATTTCCCCTTCAGGATAAAACTGTTTCTTCCAAATGCACTCCAGCCAAGTTTAATACGTCTGTTGAGTTCTTTCATAATGTTGCCATCCATTGAAATCAGCTGGCCAAGGTAAATATATGAATCAGCAATTTCTAGCTCAATGTTGTCAACTTGTATTTTTGTTTCCTCTACGAAATTATTGAACATGATCTTAGTTTTTTGTAGGTTCATCTTGAGTCCAACTTCTTTACTTCTAGTTGAGAGCTCCTGTACCATGTCTTGGAGTTCTAATGGGTTCGTTGAAAAAATAACAATGTCATCAGCAAACCGCAAATGATTTAAATATTCACCATTTATTTTTATTCCCTTGTTATTCCAATTTATCTGCTGAAAAATCATCTGTAAAGCTGAAGTAAAAAGTTTTGGAGAAATGGTATCTCCCTGCCTCACCCCTTTGCCAAGTTTGATAGTTTTGGTATCTTTATGTAACCGAAATTTTGCACTTGCATTTTTATACACACGTTTCACCATGTCAATGTACACATCCTCAATGTCTGTTGATCTTAAAGAGTTGATGACTGCTGATGTTTTAATAGAGTCAAAGGCCTTCTCATAGTCAATAAATGCCACACACAATGGAAGTTCATATTCATGTGTTCTTTCAATTAATTCTCTTAATACTTGAATATGGTCCACTGTACTGAATCCACTTCGAAATCCAGCTTGTTCTCTTGGTTGAGCTGCATCTAATTTTTTCTGCAGGCGATGTGTTAGCACTTTTGTGAAGATTTTATAAATAGCAGGTAACAAGCTAATTGGTCGGTAATTTTTCAAATCCTCTTTATCACCTTTTTTATGCAAAAGAATTACTGTTGCAGAATCCCATTGGTTTGGTATGTTACCGCTGTTAAGACATTTGGTAAAGAATTTTGCAAGTATGTCTTCTACATATTCTCCAGCTTCTTTTAGGATATCTAATGTAATGATATCCGAGCTACAGCACGAGACGTCACCCACCCTAAATCTGGTCTGTGTTTCCAAAAATCCCAAAATTGGTAATTGGCTCAAGCTGGCCAGCCGCCATTTCGTTTCCAGTTTTTTGGATATTTGGTCCCCTTTTACCTCCTGTGAATCCTACAAAAAGTTGTTTATAGCGTTTTTTGGGGGTTTCGTCTTCCCTTTCCTCCTTTTTCTCATTTTAACTTCTAAAAAGTTTTTTGGTACTTTTCAGTTAGCGCCACGCCATTTATGATTTTTTTCTTGGTCGCTGTAATTGATCATAATTATTCGTATTTAATCGTAACTTTACGATATTTTTGTTGTCTAAAAAATCGCAAGTTTACGATCCTTGATTATTTGCGAGACGCCATTTTGTTTGTTTGTTGACATTTTGCAGAATGAGTGCTGTTTCATGCCTGAACCCTGTTTTTTTTTGTTTTTAATAATTTTAGATGGATTATACTCTTCGGTAATTACCAAATGATGAGCATTCTGCGATTTTGTTTTTACAGGAAAAATGAATTCTCCTTTCATCGTTTACTAATTCAGGCAGCGCACATCGAATGTAATGGAAATGGTCACAAGTCGCAAAGCGATGAGCGGGGGTGTCTCCCCCCAGTTTGGTCCCTGTGATTCAGGTAAATGTACTAAAATAACTAACGTGAAAAATACTAATTGCAACATAATATTGATTCAGCCTTTTACTGATTCAGGCAGCGTACATAGAATGTGATCGGAACGGTTGCGAAGCGATGAGAAGGGTCTCCTCCCGTCGTTTTTCTTATGAAAAATTTTGAAGATATATAATAAAAAAAATCATAAATTTTTTAACGATAACTCAGAAAACATCCCTCACTAACATTAACTAACGGTTTTTTCATCAGCAAAACCATCATAAAAATGCGCCTAAAAAAACAAAAAAAAAAATCGCAAGTTGGGTCATGCTAACGGAAATCATCGTAATAACACGTCTAGGATAAAAATCGATAGTGGCGCTAACGGAAAAGTACCACTCAAATGCTTAGACAGTTTTGCTGCAACGAACACAGCCAGACGAGAGTGTAACGTGAAGTAATCCCAAAATGGCGTCTCAAACCAGTTAATACTGCATTATATGTGAGTACGTGACGTTTCACTCTTTTGGGTCAGAAATACATCTAGTACAATTTTTAGCGGAAAGTGATTTACGTTAAAAATACATCTAGTGTAATTTTTGGCGATTTCTATCGGAAAGTGAGTCGACGTCTCGTGCAGTGTCCCCATGCCATCATCGCCAGGGGCTCTTCCTTTCTTCATACTTTTTATTGCAAATGAAACTTCTTCTTTTAAGATTTTAGGAGCTGTTCCTTCGACTATTTCAATGTCTTCGTTTAATCCACTGTTACTTTCGTATAGATTTTTGTAGAATTCTTCAACTCTTCTAAGTATTTCTTCCCTATTTCTTGTTACGGTGCCATCCTCTCCTTTTAATGCAATGATGTGTTTCTTCCCAATAGACAAACTCCCTTTAACAACCCTAAGGCTCTTGTTATTTTCAATGGCCTTCCTTACTAACTCACAATTGAATTTTCTTATGTCTTCTTTCATGCTTTTGCGCAAAGTTTTGCAAAGTTCTACATACTCAATCCTGGAACTGGTATTTTGATTGTCCACCTTCATATCTCTTCGCCTTTTCATGAGTTGTTTCGTCTTCTCAGATAATTTGCTATTCTAACTATTCAGTCACTAATTACAGTAAACAACACACAATGCATTAACGTTTGCATAATAAAATCATGATTTAAGACACCAACATTCATTAACACAAACCCCAAAACCATTTCTAACTCAATTACAATAAATTTACAAATACAAAAACGATATCAAAAAACGTATTTCTTTACACTAAAAACTTGAATTAATTAAAAATTTATAACACTTTCATCCAGCCCTTTTTGTATTTATTATAAAAGAATTTAACTATATAATCGCAAAGCTGATGCTTCATCTTCTATTCCATTTAAAGTGTGTATGACTATATATAAGGAGGAGACTAGTAAGATCAAAATTTCTTACAGATTAGATAATTTAGCTAGAAACATTTTTTTTTTTAGTTTTAGTTACATGTTTGATTTTAGTTCCAAAACTGTATGTGGTAGACGAGTTTTTAAACAAAAAACGACAAAATGCCGCCAGGAAAAGGTTTATTTCCATTACCACTTTTTTTACTGTATAATTCAGTCCATCTGTGCTCCTTGGGAAAAACGTTCCCCTCTCCTCCTTAACATAGAAAAAAGCAGGTTCGTCATTAAATTACATTTATAAAAATACAGCTATTTCACCTTATAATGCACATAAGGTAATTATAAATGCACCCCCACAACCCAGCGTGCGTTGCTAGTGGCTGGGTTGAGTTTTCAGTATTCCGCCCTAAAATCCGTTAGCATTCCTTTCAATTAATCCAATATTGAAATTTTGTGCCCGGCGTATCCCCAGGCTACTGCCCCCCATCCCCCATAATTTTCCATTGCAAAACTTTTTTTTTTTGGGGGGTAGATAGCTTAACTTAGAAATCCTGATAGGATGCCTTGCCCTTTCAAATGATTTTTCTCTGTGTGTGTGTGTGTGTGTACACACACATAGGTACAGAGAATAAATCTCTCTTTGAAGAACTTCTAATTACGAAAAAAAATATGTAGTTGAACTTCACTGCACGGCCACTTGTTAGCGCCTTGTAGCTAGACAGGTGAAGGGATTGATTCATTATTAGAAACACCAATATGCTTATCAATAAAGAAAACTTTGCTATCTCATGCAAAATTTTCACTTCAATCAATAATGACGAGGGGGCACTTTTAGGGGACTCGTGTCTGATCCTTACGAAAAACTATGCTCCCCCTTATCGCGACGTTATGTCTGTAATCTAGTAACACAATAACAAAACGGATGTACATTCGTTTTTAGTGCATTGGAGATAATGGGAAATTCAAAATTTAACAGTTTTGAAATTTTTTTATCGGTACCTCTGTTCAGCCGCCACCTCTCGAAATGGCCAGTTTTCTACAAGAATCGATGGTGGCCGCCTTAAAGGAGTTTTACGTTATATACTATGATGAAAGAGAGGTGGATATTGCTGTATTCAAAGTATTTCACATATCAAATCTGGGTTTGGGAGTGAAGTGCTATATCGCTCATTTTCACTTCAAAGGAATACTCTAGCAATTATTTTTTTTACTAAGTTCCCCTCTATGGTCAATGCTCTTACGAAATTCACGTTGTTCGAGAAAGTCCAATTAGGAACCGCGTGGTTTGAAACGAAAACATGAATATACTAAAAATATTGAGGAAAAATGCGTTCATTAAACTGTTCTTAAGCTTTCTTTTTATTTCTGAAAATATAAATAAATCATAGTTTGCGATCAGTTAATACAACCTTCGTGGGTGAGCAATAACGCAGGGACCTCGACTACGGCAGGCCTTACGCTAGGAATTGGCTGCCATCTAATTAGCCCTTATGAAGCAAAAATTATTATAGAGAAAGAAAGACACATTCAAAATTTGAGAGTATTTCGGAAATGCACTGCGCATATAATGTTGGATGGAGAAAAAGTTCCTCAGAGATGTTACTTGCGCGTATTCTCCGCGTTTTCTTCCCTTTTCCATTGTCTAAACATGCCGTTCGTCAAACGGAATATTTGAGGATCATTTTCGTCAAAATCATAAAATGTTCCCAAACCTTATTGGAAAAAATGAGAATAAACGGAAAAGGAAGAAATAGTCACAAGCACGTGAAAAAAGTCCCCATAGTCGCATCAGGTCAAAAATAGTAGCAAATAGTCGCCTGTGGCCCTGCATTTATTAAAAATAGCAGGATTCACGGGAATCTTGGAAGGGGAACCCTGTTGAAGGAGTAGATGAAACTCAAATAAATTTAGGAGCCAACAGCACGCAATGTATATATATATATATAAAGTGGTGTAGTCACACGCCAAGTAAAATTTTTCAACCACCATGGTGTCAGGCACCTTGGATTTGTCGGCCTTTGAAGGGTTAAGAGCCACAGCTTTTAATAATTAATTATTTAACTGCACATGTGTTTTATATCTTCTATTAGCAGTATGTTAGTACATCGAAGTATTACTGTTCTGTCTGGGCAGTTGCCACTTTGTGTTAGTTTTATTATTTTCTGTCCTCCCCGTATTCAGTAAAAATAAGCAAATCCGCCCCCCCATCCAAAGATGCTTACGTAATGCTTTAATGACCAATAATAATTACTGTAAATTCCTAATAATATTGTTCCTTATGTTTTCACCATATAAAAATTACCTACCTTTATTAATATGTTCCAAAAGCAACTAAAAATTTGTTTCTAGAATAATTGTATTGTTTGGATAAGGTTTATAACAAAATTAGTATGACGTATACAGGCCTTTGTCTATGATTTAAAAAAGGGGAGGGCTTTTGCTAAAAATAAGGGAGAGTAGATAGAATTTTTTTCTATCATAAGGAAGTTGTGATAATGTTGTTCAACTGTGTGGGGCTGCTGAACTATCAGCATATTGATGGTGAAAAAGTTACAAAACGTATATATGTGTTATCTAACCTATTAACTGTTTCGAAAATAGTTAGATACTTTCCATATTTACCATTTGTATTGGTTTCTTATTTAAGGCCAGGATACACGAGAAAATAAATATAAGTGGTTTAACTGAAAACAACGAACTAGTTATCAGGGAGTGAAGACTGCGACATTGGTATAAACGTTATAGGCATTATGCAAGGCAAGGGCACAAAGGGCCTTGATTGTATCCAAGATTTTCTAGCCTTTTCATAGTAAGGTGGTTTGTTGACTACATTGACAAATGTGCAAAACGAAACATCAGCACACCCCTATGGCAAGTCATCTAGTGGTAGAAAACACACTTTACACCCCTAATCGAGATTATTAAGAAATTTCCTAATAAAAGAGCCAAGCTATGCGAGGGACTGCTCTATATTCTTAGGTTGTTTGAACCTGTCAGGAAATACCCATTCTCCTCACATCAGCCAAGCTTCGTGATTCTTGAAAATGACTGACAAACCTTCCAGTTTTGATGTATTTTTAACTTTGTTAGATAAAGGGTCATTCACCTCGCAATCGTTTTAAAGATGGTAATTAAGAATAGGTAAAAAGAGCCAAAAGAGCATTGAAAAACAATATCAATATCTCAATTAGGAGTATATCTGATACATAAAGAATTTACTTCATCATTTCACTGCATAATATATTTGACAATTTAATTAACAACATGAGAAGAAAAATTTGGTACTATATTTAAACTCTGCAGACTCGAATGTTGGTCGATATGATGCAACTTTCGCAAAAGAAAATTCTTGTCCGGCGGGTTTCTAAGCTTTCCAGCACCATCTAGTGACACTAAAAAAAAAGCTCAACAGGTGCAAAAATGATACCCTTCAGTATGAATTCACAGTTTATATTAGTTTAGTAGAAAAAGCATTGCAACCACTTCATTTCAGAGGTACAGGCACCTCTGGAATGAAGAGGTTACAGTTGTATTATGTAATATAATACAATAAACAAGCAATTTGCATAAGTTACAACAAGAATAGAAACATTCAGTGAAGCGGCAGTTCAAACATTTTGGGGCGGGGGGCTGAAGATGAAAATGGAAGATTTGGAGAATACGATGTGATGCAACGTTAGATAAATGATATAATTTAATATTCTAAAGGGGCTGAGGGTGGATCCAGAAGAAGGGTGGGTGATTGACTTTCTTTGAGCCAGGATTATATGATGGAAAAAGAATTGAAAAGTACTGGACACTTGGCTAAAAATAGGAATCGGAGACAATCATATCACCTTTGAAAGATTTCTTGATCCGCCCTTGATAAGAGTTCCTGTAGATTTTCCCTCCAGGCCCACTTTCCTACACAACTGGGAACATTGCATTATGTACTATTTGGAACCAGTCCTGAAGCATAAGACTCAAATATGAAATTTGTTCTTAAAAGAATTACTTTGCCCCTCACTATGGAAGACTGACTTATCATTTTAGAATTCCAAACACAAAAATGCATATTGTTGCCAAATATATAAAGTGAAATTATATTTTTATTTTATTATATTGTTGTTGCTAAATATGCAAAGTGACATTGTGTACATTTGAAAATAAAAGGAAACAATTCAAATTAATTATGAACACAAAAATACAAATTATTGCCAAATATATGAAGAGAAATTATATACAATATTTGTTGCCAGATACTTAAAGTGACATATATGATATTTGAAAATAAAAGGAAACAATTCAAATTAATTCTGAACACAAAAATACACATCATCGATAAATATATAAAGGGGTCAGTCATTCCACGTCAAACTACACAAAATTTTGATGATTCACAACCCGACCTCTTTAGATTTCCCTGAAAGTTTGCCGAATTGATGACCCAATGGATGATTGAAATATCCCAAATTTTAACTTTATCCGTCAAATAGATCAAATATGGTTAAGGGTAAAAGTTACTGAAATGGGCCTGTTTTGGATTATCATGCTTTACAAAATTGACAATTTTTTTCGTTTTTAATCTACAAAGATAAAGGAGGTCACATTTGAATGAATTTTTAAAGATCTTTCTAATTACGTAATAAAAGTAAGTATTATAAGCGGAATTGTTTTAAATAGAATGAAAAGTTTGACTTTGAGTTTTTCAAAACGTTTTCATTTTATTTTTTCCAAAAAATTATATATTATATAATATGATATTATACACCTTTTCTCAAAATTTCACGATGGAGCTGCCATGGGTTCAAAAGATATTAAAAAAATTCGACTCGAAGTTAAGACTTTATTCTTATGCATTGTGACTTCTCATATTCCAAACTTGCCTATTATTTCATGCTGTTGCCTTTTTTTTCTTTCTTTTTCTTACTATTTATTTCATTAAATAATATACTAACCTTGTTCAACTGAAGATTTGCAGATTTACAATATTTATAATTATACAAAAATAGGTGAAACTTATCACTAGCAATAAAACAACCATATGTATATTTTTTCAATGGTAGGGGAGGTAGTAAAATACTATAGCGCTCACTATGAATTCTAAAGAACAGCTGTAGAGAAGCTGTTTTTCAAAATTCACAGTGAGCACTAGTACTTTAGTAGCGACCCTAAGCTTGATAAAATACCTATGTAGTTATTTTATTCAGTAGCATAACCGAAAGCCTCGGAGGCCACCCCCACCAATAATATTTTGGGCCCGCCTTTTACGAAAATTAATTTGTATATGTATCTATGAAAAAAAAAATATATATAGTTATAATATATAAAGAGTGTTGTGTCTTCTATAAGAAATTTACCAGCGATGCATTCCAATATTTTAAACAGAACACATATCGATTAGTCACCGTTTCATGAGGTAGGGTTCTGGCGCAAAGCGTATACTATAAATTCAAAACTCGTCCAGATTTTATAATTTTTTGATATTGATTTCAGTTTTAAAGGCAATGAAAACAGCTAAAGTAAATACGCGTAATGAGTTTGCCACAGTTGGAAACCGTTCATTTTATTTTATATTTTACATTAAGATTAAGAAAAATATCCTTATTAACTAAAAAATATTATTTTTTTACTTATAAATTTTATGGAAAATAAACAACAAAGACGAGTCCCCACCTTGCAGGGGTTATCAGTATGCTACTGATTTTATTGCTAGTAATCAGTTTCTCCTATTTTTATATAATACAAAATTATAAATATTGAAATTCTGCAAATTTTCAGTTGTGTGAACAAGGATTAGTATATATTATTAAATAATATATAAGGTGTTGCTTTTTCATTATTATGTCTTCCATTAATTTTAATGAAAACATAATAATGAAAAAAAAAAAAAAAGCGGTAACATGTAATAATAGACAAGTTTGAAATATAAGAGGTCAAAATGCATAAGAATAAAGTCCTATCTTTGAGTCCAATTTTTTTAATATCTCTTGAACCGATAGCGGTCCCATGATGGAATTTTGTGAAAAGGTGTAGAATATCATTCTATATAATATATAATTTCTTGAAAAAAATAAAATGACCCTATTTTGAAAACTTCAAGGTCAAACTTTTCTTTTCAATTTATTTAAAATAATTCTGCTTATAATACTTACTTTTGTTACATATTTAGAAAAATCTTTAAAAAATCTTTCAAATGAGACCTCTTTTAACTTCATAGGTTAAAAAGGAAAAAAGTTAGTCAATTCTGTGAAGCACGATAGTCCAAAATGAACCCATTTCAGTGACCTTTAGCCATATTTGACGGACAAAGTTAAAACTTGGGATATTTTCAAACACCTGCTGAGTCATTAATTCTACAAAGTTTCAGAGAAATCTAAAGGGGTCAGGTCAATAATGTTCGGTGGTTTGACATGGAATGACTAAAAGAGAAATTATATACAATATTTGTTGTCAGATATGGAAAGTGATACTATGTACAACAATGGCCAAACTGGATTACATAGTGGCCTGCACACTTCTGAAAAGAACAATAGAATCGCAGGAATCACTTTTAGTCTCAGATATTTCCTTCCTGATAGATGGCGCTGGTTGCCGACCCCTTTTGATACGGAAGGCAATGATAATGTATCGTTTAGCTCTTGTTATGGAGTGGCATAATAACAATTTTTCCATTTTATTATTTTTAGACCAGTAATAATTTATAAAATAATTATTAGCTTATTTTTATAATTAATGTATTTATAAAACGATTATAGTGATACCTCCCTAAGACGACCACCGTCAGGTCCATGAAAAAGTGGTTGCTTAAAGAGGTTGTCTCTGAATGGAGGTAAATTTGCTGAGGCAAAACATATCTAAATCGTTTTTAATACAAAAATTAATGTAAAATAATAATTATAACAAAACATTAAAATTTCATGTATGAAGTCATTCTAAAAATTATTTAATCATCCTAGTCATTCATTTCTCTCCCCACGCCAAACAAGAAAATATTGTAATATATTAGACCAGATACTGTCCTCCTTCATTTACGTTTCAGCCTTGCCGCAAATGATATGACTAATTACCTGCGAAGAGATTAATTTAACTGAACCTGCCATAATAAATATCCAGCGTGCACCGGCCAAACGATCAATAAAGGACAATAGACTTTCATCAGAAATAACCACCAACAGAACTGTTACCGCAAACCCGAACTTCATAGACATATAATCAGGAAGATTGAATTTTAATTAAATGAACAATTCTTTATTTCAGTGCCAACAAACGATAGGAAATATCTTGGGAGGTATCAAAGTAATTACAATTTATCAGCCACAATAATCACTATGTAATAATAATTGTTCCAGTCATGTTTGCAACAAGCAAAAATGTACATTTTAAATTTCACATTCTTTTAAACATAATTAGTTTTATTATGTTATTCATCATTGTTGCATCAAATTATGACTTGATTCAATTCAGTGAATATTTCTAATTTAAATGTATACTAACTGAAAGTATTGATATATTTCAAGTATTAATTATAATTAGGGTATGAAAATATTTCAAAAAGTGAAATGTAATTACTTAATGCCTTAAAGGTGTTAATGTCTATCATCCTGGAATAGTTAAATGTGTTACCTGCTTTACAGCAGACATGTAACCTTTGCCCTCTTAGGTTTTCTTGAATATCTTTTTCCCACCATTTCCGATTTGAACTTGGGCCTTCTGTCCCCTAAAATCTCTCCAACTTTAAGTAAAGTAATCAATCCCATAAGCTTCTGGTAAACAGGCTCCTCCAAGAATGCAGCATTTCATCTCAATACCAGTGTTCTGGCATAGTCAGAACGCTAGACCTTATTTCAACCATGACTGCTCAGGCCATAAAATCCCCCTTTCTACAGATCAGAACAAGCACAACAACGGATGTAAATCCCTAATTTCCTTCGCCATTTCAGTTGAGCATAACTACAAAATGCAGCTACAGACGAAAGTTGCAAAGGCACTTGTCAGATAAATAAAATAAGGTAACGCCTTACAGGACACATTCTTGCAGATTGGATGCACATGTGAAACAGTGCCAAAGAACGGCGACATTCCATCTACTGGGCGACAAAATTTTCATTTATACTTAAAATAATACCCATTGGCGAGAAAATGTATGGGATTTGGAAACGACTGGACATTTGAGGGCTTGGAGCTTCTAAGCTGACGGGATGTCTTAACAACAGAAAAAACCCAGCAGTTCCTGAACCATCCTAATGGAGAAAAGACAAAAGGTATCATGAATTCATGATTTATGTTCCCCAAGCACCCAGAATCAAGATGAGAAAAGTTGGGCTGAAAGAGAGAGTACAATGAAGGGGGAACCTGTTTAGAGTGAAGATGACTAAATTGGTTCCACCACAGCTTGCCGTTAGTTCTCCACCACGATGAGAAAACCATTTAGTCTGAAAGAAGAATACCAATAACTGGGACCCTGTTTATTTTCGAAGAT
Organism: Dysdera silvatica; assembly: GCA_006491805.2. Taxonomy (NCBI): domain Eukaryota; kingdom Metazoa; phylum Arthropoda; class Arachnida; order Araneae; family Dysderidae; genus Dysdera; species Dysdera silvatica. Next base: position 113,553,129 of record QLNU02003225.1, on the reverse strand, counting down.
GAACAAATTCTACTAATGCGAGTTAACTTTTTTGTCCATTTCTTTCCCCTTTGCTAAGTTTCTTCAGTTGTTCCTCTCCATAAATAGCTATGATTCTATGGTTATAATGTAATATGTATATGGAAATCTTTATTTTATTGATCATTAGTGTAAAGAAATTTTATATTTACGTTACAGATTTTCGAGTTTCCAAAGAATTTATTATATTACTGCTTTTCACTTTGCAATACCACATTTTTGTCAGAACCGAATGACTGTACTAAAAATAAATTTTAATGTTAATTTCTGTGCATATCACTTTGTTTTAATACTAGACCTCACTTATCTGGGTTTGACAGTATTACTTTTGGGTTATTTCGAAAGTATTAATTTGGGACTACCATCTTATAATTCTTTAATTTCTTTTAACACAATGCAAAAATACTTTAATCTACCTATCTAATATTACCTACAGCTAACAAACAACCCTCCGGTCAATTATAATAATTAAATCTTTCTTTCTCCAACAACCAATATTATAAATTAAAGGTTAGGTCTATGGGATGGGGAGGAAATATGCTTCCAGAAAAGTGGTCGTTAAGGAAGGTGGTCTTTGAGAGAGGTTTCAATGTATTAGCGCACACATACACGTATATATATAATTAAAGTAAAACCTCTCTAAGGCGACCACTTTCGGTTCTGTGGAAAAGCAGTCGCTCAGAGAGGTGGTTTCTGAATGAAGGTAAATTAAGCATCGGATCTATGTGGCAGGGAGGAAATCTGTTTCCAGGAAAAGTGGCCGCTGGATAGGAGTAGTTGTTAAGAGAGGTTTTACTGTAATCTACAGTAAAACTTCCCTAAGGCGACAGCAGTCAGTCCCGTGAAAAAGTGGTCGCTCAGAGATGTGGCCTCTGAATGGAGGTAAATTTAGTAACAGGTCCAAAGGGTGGGGAGGAAATCCGTTTCCAGAAAAAAGGATGTGGTCTTTAAGAGAGATTTAACTGTATTTATAATTTATTAACATTTGTATAATTAATGTATTTGTGAAATAATTATTAGTATATTTATATATTAATATTTATAACAACTGTTAGCATATTCACAAAATATTAGCTTTTTTTATAATAAATGAATTTTAACAATGTAGCCATATTCCTGTGTTTGAAACATATGAAAGTAATATAGAACATAGCTGAAAACAAATACCAATTCCTTTTTCCTTTCCTAGAGGAATGTTAGAGAATACAACAATATATAGTGCGAGATTACTATGAAGTTTTCAAAGTATTTACAAAATCAAACGAGCCCTTTTTAAAACACTAGCCTTAAATAAGAGCTAAAATTTGACAGCCAATAAAAAAAAAGCTGATGAACGTAGTGTCAAAGAACTATATCTATATTATTTGGTTTGGTTGTGGCACGGTTGGCATTCAGTGTCATCTGGTGGTCATTTATAAGATCACAAGAAAATAACTGACTCCACATATTTATATGAAGCACACAGGCTGCTACCATAATCCAGTTTGGCCATGGTACAACATTTGGAAATAAAAGGAAACAATACATATTAATTCCGAACATCAAAATAAATACTGTTGGTGAATATATAAAAAAAATGACATATAATATTTGTTACCAGATAAGGAAAGTGACATTATGTACAATATTTGGAAAACGTCAAATAAAAGAAAACAAGAAGTCCAAAAAAAAATCAGCAAAGGTTGATACTTAAATTTAGCAGGTTTTAATGATCCACTCTTCTGAATTCTCCACTTTAAAATTCTCCACTCACTCATTATACACTTGTCAACTCTAATTCTCGATTCTCAATATGAATACATAGCATTTTAATTGTTGAATTCAACAATAGCTTCGGTTTACTGAAAAATCAAATGAATCAACATGTTCAGCTACTTTACAGGAAAAACTTGGGGTGCATCTCCCCAGAGATTATTGCAGCTCTATCATTCCCTGTTATTCTCTCAAAGATTCTATATGGGTCATCAGCATTTCCGTTTTGTGGAAACAGTATCACTGCTTCTTTAGAGTCAATCCAGTCAAAAGCCCTTTGAATCTGCCACGGATTCCCTAGATTCAAGCATCGGGTCACTTTCAGAGCTGAAGCTGAGATTCTACACATCGTGGATCAGAAAAAACCTCCTTACTCCAATTCTAATAAAATTGACATAAATCAAACAACAATATTAATCAACGTTTATTGGCGTAGTGATACCAGTGCCGATGTTATGGCGTGATTAGATGGTGAAACGTTCGAAAGAAAATAAATATTTCGATCAATTTAATACCAGTCTCTTTGCAATTTGGTTTAAATAGTAGTCCATGTACTACACCATTCTGCGAAATAACTGGCAACAATATATATACGTTCGTAAAGAGATTATATATTGTCCTTCGTAGCTCAGTGGGTAGAGCCTCCGCCCGGCAAGTGGAAGGTCGTGGGTTCAGGTCCCACCGAAGGCAGAAATATTTATTTTCTTTCGAACGTTTCACCATCTAATCACGCCATACCATCGGCGTTGGTATCACTACGCCAATAAACGTTGATTGATATTGTTGTTTGATTTAATCTGCGTAGTGTTCGATTTATATAAAATAAAATGATATATTTCGCTCTTATTCCAAGAATCTATGAACATCTCCATTTCAGACATGACTCCTCTCAATTTTCTACCTTCTGCAGCAGCGGTTCTTTAACTTTCCTAGACCCTCTTCAGAGATCACTCGCCCTTGCGGACCCCCCAAGAATTAACTCAAAGTTTAAAGCCCGGAATTTGCATCATACACATTTATTTCTAGCGTTTCATCACTAATTTTCACCATTTGGGGAAGGAATTTTTCGTTCCCTCGTAATTTATTCTTAGCATTAAAGAGTAAATGCTCGTGTCTTAGTACTTTTCCGAACTTTTGTAGAACAATGGGAGGATCTCACAGACCCCATGAAAGGATCCTACGGATCACAGCTGAAGAACCTCTGTTCTATAGGAATTCTCCACAACATCTGTGATCCCATATCAATCATAAACCTGTTTCAACAGCACATTGGCTACTAAATCGGCCTCAAGCTATATCTATCAGCTCCCAAAAACGTACCGAATCGACATACAGTCGGCTCTGAGGTTCTCCATGCCATAACCTGCGATGCTATTCAGATTTTGAATTTTTCAAATCAAAAAGTCTTCGATGGATTATATGATGCATCTAAAAATACAGGAGGAGCTGCAGTCTTTATCCCATCAAGCAAACTTATTTTCAAATTCCAACTCCAACAGTGCTTCTCTTCAACCGATGCAGAATTAATTGGTCTTTTTGAAGCTGCTAAATTGGTCCTGAATTTTGGTTCAACAGAACCTGTTATTTTCTGCGACTCACAAGCCGCCTTGTTCGGTCTCCTTTCAGATTTTCACTAATGGACTTGAACTCCTATTATTCTGGACATCTCCTCATAACGTGCACTCGCCCCAAAACACTTAACACTCTGCTGAATCCCAAGATATTAAAGTCATACCGATAACAATGTGACTGGTCATTTTGCACGAAATGCGTTGTGTAGCAATCATCAGTACATAAAACCAACTTTTTACAGACTCAGTCTATCTGGCGTTATTAGCAAAGTGAAGTCTTCTCTGAATGCAAACAAAATCTTAACATTCTCTCAATCAATAATGGGTCATCATTGAGTACTTCTCCCTGTTATTGGAAAACCATTCTTCCTACAAATTACAACTCCATGCAACATCTATATAAGATTTCATTGACATAGGTTTGGAATCTTTTATACCAACAATTTGCTATTCAGAATTGGAAAAGCACAATCTCCACTCTTTCAATGTGCTGAAAGTGTGGTTGAAACTGCAGAATATTTCTTTCTACAGTGAAATGCTTACCAACTGTTGTGGTTACCACTTTTTCAAACCTGCTCACAATTAGGCTTTGCTGTTTTGCAGGAATTTAAGGCCCTTTATGGAGCCCCACCACTACATATACTCTGTGCTTTGTTCCTCAAGCTGTCTTCCATTTTCCCTTTGAGATTGGGTATTACATTTAGGAATTACATTCCTTCATTTTCATGGACAACTACCACTGTGCTTATAATTTGTCAGTTATTTTATTTTATTTAGACTTCACACTATAACCTTTTCCCTCACTAAAGACAACAGCAGGAAGTTGGGCATTTGGCCTTTCAGGGGACATGGCTTTGTCCTTTCCATAAGTTTGGCCGGGTGGTTGTAGTTTTATGGCGCAAGGACAGCGAGGATCATTCTCTGTTAATCACTGTGAGATCGTATATACATACGGTATTTCACAAGTTTCAAACATGCTGTGCTGTCAAAGGGGATTGGAGGTGATGCTCCATTATGGACCTTACGGACCAGAACCCAACTTGGGCTCTTCTACCACATCTCGTTAAGAGCTCTGATCTCCAAATGGAGATTATACCTCTTCTTTCCCCATCTCTTGAACTCCATGTCCTCCCTCTCCTCGAAATACAGTTCAGTTTACTTGGCCAACATTTCCAGATTATTTCTTGCACACAAAACAAACAATTCAACAATAGTCTTCCACCTTTATTAAAATCTGATCAAAAATAACTCTTCTCCCCAATTAACCGATGAAAGAACATTTTCAATATTAATATCAATCCTGGTTAAATTTTTGAAAATGATCCGTAGTTATTTCATAAAACACAAAATCAGAAATCTTATCACAATTAGAAAGAATAAATTACCTATCCTCTTTAATGAATTTGGCAGAACGTTGCTTTCCTCTATAATGACAGAGACTTGAGATTCTCAGATTCATTTCAACAAAATCTCCATCAGATTATTTTGACAACAAAAAGATTCATGAAAGTACAGTAGAAGCTTTTTAATCCGGCATTCTTTAGTTTGGCACGTTCCATAATCCGGCACCGATCGAGCTGTTAACGTTCAGTTTTTCACGCATTTGTTGACGTTGATCGTCAGGTCGGATGAAGAAGGAGACATGGCAGATGAAGCTAAAGTCTCGTGGAAACAGGCTTTTGATATATTAAACACAATTAAAAAATTTGCCTAATAAAGCAAAAGCTACAACTCTGTAGAGCTTATAAATTTGTGAATAAAGATTTTTTGAAGAAAAGATCCGAATTACGGAGACAACGTGATATCACAGACTTTTTAAACAGTAACGCTGATGTGTATTTTTTCTTGCCATGGAGCAGCTTATTATATCTTGTTTTAAATATCACTATACTGTATTAATTTTCTTTGGTTATTTCCTTTAAAACCATATTGCCGTCTGATAATCCAGCAAAATGGCTAATCCGGAAGGCCGTGATCCCGAATGTGCAGGTTTAAAGCGCTCTTACCATAGAATGCTAGGAATTTTAAAAGTTATAAGGAAATTAAGAATGATTAAGTAGATTGGTGGCATGGTCTAAATTGGTGGTATAAATCACAAAATCATCATATACTATGACAAGCATCAAAGGCTTTATGGCAACTGAGTTTAAACTGGCTACAAATATTTTACATGGATCATAAGATAATATTTTTTATTAACTTCACTTTTGCAGCTGAATACATTAGTCATAAACGCATATATGCAAATGATCGTGACAATGAAATCCTATGCACATAAGTAAGTTTTACATGTAAGTGGTATTCTCTAAACTATAGCGTGCAAATAATTTGCTCATTAAATTTTTATAGCATTGTGTTACTAAATTGAATAATTTTATTTCGAATTCTTTAAATCATATACATTATTTATTTCAATATTTATAATGTACAGTACTATTACTCTATTAATAAAAATAACAGGAAGTAATGTAGTAGTGCTTACATAAACATATGTACAGTATTAGTAGAAAAATCAGTTAACTTTCATTGCAATCATAGATGTTCTGATAAATGATTAAAGATTTGATCTGTTAAGTTAAAGTATTGATATTTTTCATATCGAAATTGTTTGATCTAAAAAAGCATTAGACCAGAAACGGATTCTTTATAAGACCGGTGCTGTTACAAATACAAATTTTTAAAGTGCTTCCAAACACAGAAAGAAGAGGAAGGCCTAAACAAAGCCATAAATAAGCTGGTACGTGACACTTCGACAAGGCTTGACAGCCATTTCCGGTGGGGAAAGCCACTCCTTAAAAATAAGGGTTGCCAGCTATTTAACATGGATGAAAACTTGTTCATAAAATTTGTTTGCATATATCTGGTTTAAATTCTGTAATAAAACATTCGTTTGGCTTCAAAAATACTTGCATGTATGCGGTTTGAGCATGCATAAAATCATAATTAAGCAGGTTTAAATAATATTAAAAAGATAGCATATTCAAGGCTTGATATTTTATGCAGGTATGCAATCTTCGCATATATGTGAGCTGCATATATATGTGGGTTAAACTGTACTTTTTTTTGCATGATCTTCCTTGTATACTCCCGAACTATATGCAATCTAATAAATTCTTATACTGTAAAATTTTCTTTCTCAATAAACTTTTTGAAAGGCATTTAGCCTAAAAACCAACAGACACCAATGTTTCATAACGACCAATGGTGGGTGTAGGAAAAAAATAAATAGAATTCGTATATGACTATATATATTTCCTAATAGGGAAAAGTTTTTAAAGACGCCTTTCAAAGTTTCCTACAATGGTCTGATTTTTCACACCTCTGTTTAAATGCCTTGTCTAGAAAAGCCATTTATCACAAATTTTATTTTGTTGTAAACATACTGTGCATTTCAAGCATCAAATAACACCTTAATGGTATATTCTTTTTAACAACTTTTTATGATATATTCCATACTTCGAAAGCTGCTTATTAACAGATATGAGTTTTTCTGTGTGCACTTAAATTAACTTTTTGAGAAAACTTTTTGTGACATATTTCACACTGGAAAGGTTTTTCACCAGTATGACTTCTCATGTGTATACTTACATTGCCTTTTTGGGAAAATGTTTTATGACATACTTCACACTTAAAAGGTTTCTCACCAGTATGAGTTCTCCTATGATTAATTAAATGCATCTCGTAAACAAATTTTTTATGACACAGTTTACACTCGAATGGACTTTCATCAGTATGTGACCACTTATGTTTACTTAAGCTGGTCCGGTGACAAAATTTTTTATGACATACTTTACATTCAAAAGGTGTCTCACCGGTATGAATTCTACTGTGCGCTTTTAATAGAGACCGTCGAGAAAATTTAATATCACACATTTCACATTCAAAAGGTTTCTCACCAGTATGTGTCCTTTTATGTTCATGTAAGCTCTTCAAGTGAGAAAATGTTTTATGACACATATCACATTTGAAAGGTTTCTCACCAGTATGTGTCCGTCTGTGTTCAATTAAACTGCTTTGTTGAGTAAAGTTTTTAAGACATACTTCACACTCGAAAGGTTTATCACCGGTATGAATTCTCCAGTGAACTCTTAAGTTTGCCTTAATAGAAAATTTTTTATGACACGTTTCACACTCAAAAGGTCTTTCCCCAGTATGAATTCTCTTGTGTAAAATTAAACTTACCTTATGAGCTAATTTTTTATGACATATTTCACATTCGAAAGGTTTTTCATCAATAGGTGTGCTGCACCTACTTAAAGTGCTTTGCTGAAAAAATTTACGATGCATTTCACATTTAAAAATACAAGTTATCATGTGTGTGCGTAAGTTTCCTTGTTGAGAATTTTCTTTTTAAGACATATTTCATACTTGAAAGGTTTCCCAGAAGAAGTAGTTTTCATAACTTTTAGCTTCATATAAATGTTCTATGACATTGTGCAAAAGAAATAGGTTCCATCCGACCACCATGCGTGAATACTTATCTACAGAAGAGGAAATATGAAATTAGTATATATAATGCATGAATAAATGTAAGTAATTTTACGACAACGATATTTCAGCTTAAACATGGAAGGATCTGTTTGGGTACGAGGGATAAATCAAAAGAATTTAATTTGTGGACCCTTCGGCTCTGGCACACGATATAGTTGTATTTGATTATAGAGTTGTAACGATCTATATGGGGATGTTTGGAGTTAAAAAATCTGTTAATTAGTTTGGCCATAGAAAGTATAATGATGAAATAGTGCACATGAAGAGAATGGGACTGAATGGCTAATTCATTCCTTACTGATTTACATTCCTGGACTTCATGCAAAAATGCAAGGAAAAATAACATCAAATAGTTTATTCTGATGACACGCATATAGCTGATGAGGATTGTAATTATTAGAATATGCATTGTTTGATCATATTTACACAGTGATTGAGAAACTTAATTTATTTGCCTCAGTGGTGTATGGACTTATAAAAAGACGAAGTCATTTCTTCACTAGCACACGTACGGGAAAGGTATGGCTATTCTTATGAGTATCAAAGGAACAAGTTTTAGTGTAATTCAAGGGACGCTCTTAATAATGGATGGTAAAATGCTGTTTGATCTTATGTATGCCAAATTTCCTTCTACTTTTTCCTGAGAGAACAGATATTGCGCAATTTGAATAAATGCTGCGTCTTCTGAATGAAACTCATTTACTGTCACCTTTACAGCATCAAAATTTTCTCTGTAACAAATATACATTCATTGAGCATCCAACCATGTTCCCTAATGCATTGTCAAAGAATTTGGCAGCAAAGTTAAACTACGAGCTTGCGTTTTAAAGGCATCTGCACACGATAGATTTCAAGAAAATCCTTTTAACAATAGAAACAAGTCTATCTTTATCGACGTCCAGATAATTTGCCTGAATTTCCTCAGCATCCCTATGTAAGGCATAATCAAGGCAAGTGACATGCACTAGCTTTGGATAAAAACTTTGTTTTTCTGGCTTTCACTATGTTTGGTGTAGCATCCGTTAAAAAGTGTAAGACGTTATGTTCCACTTCGTTTGGAATCAAAAGAGTAAAATATTTCTCAAATAGCTGACAGACGGTTGAATGATTAACTTTTTCAAGTACCTCGAAATTCGATAAAAATACTTAATATAAGGTAACAGTTGGGAAATGTGATCGCAGGGTTGAAATAAAAGTTGGCAATAGCGCTAAAGGAAAAGTTAAAAAGGCTGGGATTGATAAATGTAGTTGACAATGAAAGCTGTTGAAGATATTTTTTTCATCTAGAAATCCTAATTTTGGTTATGAAACTTGTTCGTAATTCTTACAAAAATTAAATTTTTATGAAAAAATTGGCAAAAAATGACTTAAAACAAGGAAAAATCACCTAAAATGCCTTAAAAAAAAAAAAAAAGGCAAATGTCATCAACATCCAGGCCCTAGTAATCAGTAATACATATTGTAGAAGTATAAATATGGCGATTTTAATTTGTGCCGACCAGGTTTGTTTTTTCAACCACCAATTTCTGACCAAAGTGATCCTTTTCGACCACCAAATTTCCTTCGCTGGTGACATTATATATATATATATATAATTTTACAAAAATATTATTACTGTCATTTACAGTTTAATAATGTATAATACATATTTTTATAATAATAGCAACAGGCATATTTCGGGGGGAAGAGGGGCACGTGTCCCTCCATTTTTTTACAGCAAGGGCAGAATTATATATTTGCCTCCCCAGTTTAAACTCCAAGGTTACACCCGTGATAATAGTAATTTATATTATGATTATTTACTTAATTAGATTGGAGTTACTTATTCAGTTGCTTATTTAGATGCAAATGATTAGTGTTTAATACAGATTTTGATAATGAATCATACAGCGATATACCACCAGTGGATTTAAGGGAGGACGGGGTAATCATCTGCAGTATTCTGCAGCATCACTGAAAGTATAAAAGATTATTTTGTAATGGTTTCGGAGCCCTAATGTTATGATAAATCGATTAAAAAATCGAACGACATAAAAAACGGATGACTGCAAAAGAATCGATAAATCATATCAACTGTTGGCCAAACTACACGTGTATCCCCTGCATGCTTTGTCGCCAAGACGTGGGAACCTTGCCGGATTACATCATGCATTCTCTTCTTGGTCGCCTTGTTTTTTTTAAGGAGTATAACTACCCGTTATACTGTAGTTTATTACCTGTTATACCCTTTTCAAATGTTTTTAACAAAAAAAAAACGTACTTCCGTCTTCAAGCATCTGATTTTTTATGGCTTTTGGAATCATTTCCTCTACTTCGTCTTTGTGAGGCCACTGCTACATATACTCTGACAAGTACGAGTTAAACAGCTTTTCATCGCCAACATTACGCTGCTCCACGTTCCACCTATGCCTTCTGCGAAGTATGAGTCCAACAGCTTTTCATCGTCGACATTGCGATACTCCACATTCCCCTCAAACTCTCCATATACTTCCTTTAACCTCTTCCCCCATACCTCCACGAATCTCTTCCTCCTTTACCTCCTTGAACCTCTTCCTCCTAAACCCTCTCTCCGCCCCAAACGAACTTTCAAATCCAATTCATGACGAAAAAATAAAATTTTAAACGTTCAGTCAAACTATTGTTACAACTTTCAAAACAACACCACCACCGAACTGACGCAATGACACTACAACTGCCTTGCACATTTTTAATGCTCCACAAAACTTTCCCTCTGTTTTAAGAGTATAGCATCAGTTTTGGAGACGAGTTGGCGACAAAACAGGGGATACATCTATACTTTTACCCAATTGTTTATGTCCATTTTTCTGGACAACAAAATGCATGACTTTAATCACCAATTCCTTACTTTTTCGTGACAGCGTCTATTTAGGAGCTACGGCTAATATTTAAATAATCGCCAAAAATGAAGAAGTACCGGAGCCAGGCTCCGCTGGGCTCCCGCCCAATTCATTCTAATTAGTTCTCTTTCGTGTAAAAAAAGTTCGAAGCGTTTTTTTATACCAAAAATAAATTGCTTTTTCAAAATTGTAGAATTGAAGTGCGGTTGCCGTACTTGACAGAATCGCGGCGAGGCTGCCGCTAGTTATGCAAAAGTTGGAGAATTTACCCAAGTATTCTGTACTAGACGCCTAAAATTACACATACCTTACTTCTACGAGCTGATTATTTACGAGTTTGAAGTCATTTTCGGAGAATATCAGTTCTCTCCTCCTAGTCACTGTTTAAAGTTAACAAACTTTCAATCTCGTTATGGTGTTATTTAAAACTGATTATTTATACAATTTCCATTCTTGAAAATAATCCTAAAAAACAAACCCACATAAATTCTGAGTTTACCACACAATACCAAAATAATGAACTTGACTTGACATGTGCAAAATTTTGTGGGAGTGTTAGCAATAAGTGAGGAATTCGATAATTCCAGAATTGGAGCGAAAAGCCAAGGCTTTAGTCTCGCGAGAGCTGCGGAAGAAACAACGTCCAACTGTTTGAAAAAACTGTTTTTTAACATATATTAATCAAACTATTCGTTTCGTTCTATTTGCTTTTTATTAATTCTATTCTTAAGCTGGAAAAAAGAATAAGAAATGGGGTTCATACCCCCCCATTAAAAAAATCGTTAGTTATATCACGGCCAACTAGATTTACTACAGGCCCGCTCACGTGAATTTTAAGGGTGTCCCCACTTTCTGTTGGAGTAATTACTGGGGTTGTTCATAGGGGACGCCAAATCACAGGTACAAACATGCCATATGCTTTCATGTGTTTGCAGCAGTTAACCGAAGATTAAAAAGGGTTTCTGGGTTTTCTACAATTTTTACATGATATTTATTTGTGATAATAATGGGAGTATATTATTGTGTTCCATTTTGTAAATCGCAGTCAGGAAAAAGTAATGTATCCTTTCACGAATTTCCAAGTGAAGAAACCCTTCGAATACAATGGATTACAAATATCTCACGTAAAGGTAATTTGTTTCCCCTTCATAATTTTACTCTGTAGTAGCTAAGCTAAGGTGCATTAATTGTTTTAAGTTCATCCAACATATTTATATCTGCAGTATTAAGGACACAGTAAGTGTTTATTCTGTATTTTGTTTTTCGGTGACATGCTGTTCTATTATGTAGTTTGTGTTTCCAAGTAAAATTATTTTGGAAAGAATTGCTATTCATGAATACCTGATACTTTATTTTTATCATGCAGTGTATTAAAAATCTGACTTGTGTCAAAAGTTATTAGAAATTATGTATTATACATTGTGTAGTTATATCATCAGTTTATTGTAAATTCATGTGTTAATTTCATTAACATTCCATTAAAGTCTTTCCAAACAGGTGTCAAGCCTTCTAATTAATTCTTTATTTTATAATTAATTATAATAAAAATAATTAAATTATTAATTAGTTGATTTAAATTCTATATAATTCTATTTTATTAACCATTAAAATAAAGTCTGCTTTTATATGCATTTTGCAATTTAGCTTTCAGTGTAAACTATCAATTCATTATCAGTTATTAATCATGCCTGAGAAATCATTTCATCCAATAAACCGTCTTCAGTGTAAATAAAAGAGTAGAAAAAGGTATGTAAGATTTAAATTTTAGTTTAAAAACTTGTTATGAAAGTTTGTCATATCACGATAACATCGTCGTTGGAAAATAAAATACGATAACTTTTTGAGCAAAAAGCAATATATTTCTGTATGTAATCAGAAACTGGGCTATTAATTGGCATTTATAGTCTGTTAAATTGAGAATATTAACCCAGGTAGCAGGCGCCATCTGTCGGAGAAAAACTGCTTGAGAGAATCGCCACTGCGAAAATTTGGGGACAGGTTTTCTATGGCGTTGGGCTCACGTGAGCGGGCCTGTAGTAATCTAGTTGACCGTGGTTATATAAATTCGATAAAAAAATTGTTACATCGATGATGACAAACAATTTTCGATTTTATATCCTCGCGCTAAAGTTTGAGAGAGTTGTTTCACTTCCATTGCTTGTCTTTAGGTGTTTAAATAAACTTTAATTGACAAAAATGTTAGCTGTAAGTAAATGCAACGAAGTCTATTCTTTCAACTTGCCCAAGCAAGTTTATTTTAGTCCTTTCGACGATAATGGAGGGTAAGTAAATGTTCCATAAATGTGTTTTACTATATTCAGGGTTCCCATGCATCTGGAAAACCTGGAATTGCCAGGAAAAAACAATATTGTTTTATAGGACCTGGAAAAGTTAGGGGAAAGCTTTCTTAAATTTGGTTTTGACGAATTAAATCTTCCATAAACGTGAAATTGATTTCCTTGCAATCCGATTCCCGCAGTTTTGGAAAGCCTAAGGAAAAGTAAGTTCCCCTCACCAATGTGAGTGGGGGAACCTAGCACTTCTTAAATCCGATTTTAAACTTTTTAGAACAAAAGTCATATTATTAAACGTAGAAAGTTTAGTCAGTGTAAAAATTTGACTGAAAATGGTGTTTGCTGTTAAAAGGTTACTTATTATACATGTACAGGAAGAAAGATTGGGTTGAAATGTGGGCTGTACTTTTAGCAACCTTTGGTGTTTTTTTCCTTGATTCTGCACCAAATTTGGTTCCAATGTCAGGGGTATGATGTGCCGCTGTTATGGTATGGTCCTGGAGGAGCAACCTTCATTACTGTTCAGGGCCTTTGGCAGGAAAAGAATCCTTGCCAGCACTTGGGGCCTTTGGCAAAAAGTGTGGTTAAGAAAAAGTCAGTTTTTTTAGAGAACATATGGCCAAACTACATGTATATCCCCTGTGCGATTTGTCGTCAAGACGTGGCAACCCTGTCGCGGCAACCTCCTTTCCGGATTACGTCATCGTGCGCTCGCTTCCCGGCCGCCATACTTTTTTAAGGAGTAATTACCTGTTATACTGAGTTTACTACCTATTATACTCTTTTCAGATTTTTTTAACAAAAAAAAAAAACTTCTGTCTTTAAGCTTCTGAGCTTTTATGGCTTTTGGAATCATTTCCCCCCCATTTCCTTTTTGTGACGCCGTCTCCACATATACTCTGCAGAGTACAAGTCAAACAGCTTTTCAGCGCCGACATTCCGATTCTCCATTATCCCCTCATATCTCCTCTCCTTTCTTCCTCCCTCACCCCTTACCTTCTGCGATGTATGAGTCCAACAGCTTTTCATCGCTGATATTGTGGTACTTCACATTCTCCTCATCTCTCCCCTTTTGTCCCCCATACCTCCTTTCCCCTCAAACCCTCTATATACTTCCTCTAACCTCTTTCCCCATACTTCCTCTAACCTCTTTCCCCATACTTCCTCGAACCTCTTTCTCCTATACCTCCTTGAACCTCTTTCTCCTATACCTCCTTGAACCTCTTCCCTCATGCCTAAAACCCTCTCTCTAAAACCTTCTCTCATGCTCTAAACCCTCTCTCTGTCCCAAACAAACTTTCAAATCCAATCCATGACCTCCTTATCCTCCTCCAATCCTCTCCCGCCCCTAACCTTCTGCGAAGTGTGAGTCTAACAGCTGATTAATGCAGATTTGCGAAATACGAGTCCAACTGCTTCTCATTGCTGATAATTCGATATTCCACATTTCCCTTATCTCCCCCCTACCTTCTTTTCCCCCTCCATACCTCTTCCCCTATACCTCCTCTAACCTCTTCTCCCCATACCCCCTCAAACCTCTTCCTGTCCATACCCCCTCGAACCGCTTCTGTCCATACCCCCTCGAACCGCTTCTGTCCATACCCGCTCGAACCGCTTCTGTCCATACCCCCTCAAACCGCTTCCTCCCATACCTCCTCTAACCTCTTCCTTCTATACCCCCTCTCCATCCAAAACAAACTATCAATTCCAATCCGTTACAAAAATAAAAACATTTAAACGTTTGCTCATCCTATCGTTATAACTCACAAACGGACGCTACTACGACACCACAATACAATTGCTATGCACATGTGCGTATTTTTAATGTTCCACAAAACTTTTCCTCCATTTTAAGAGTATAACATCACTTTTGGAGACGAAACAGGGGATACATCTGTAGTATTACCGAACATATTTGCCACAAAACCACAGAATTACAGGTACATCTAATTTGAGCTTTTCCTTGGCTAAGGATAACCTTATCTGGATAGAGACTGCCTCAATTGGTTATAGTGCACAACACATCCCCTAGCGATTTTTAGTGGGAAGTGTTTCCAACACATATGGAAATTGTGCCATTGACTTGCTGCCATGTTGTTTATGTCATGTTAACAGCATGGCCCGCTCGATTCAGCGAAGTTAAAAAATGAAAGTATTAACATTTATTGGTCTTCTTTGTCGAATGTGTATGGTTTTTGTGGTGTTTAAAAACGCTGGAAACAAATTTTTATGACGGGAGAAAGTATAATTTCATTGACCGAATTCTGGAAGACTTTTAATATTAGGCAAGCAATTGAAAATATTCATGAATCATGGTAAGAAATTACAGTCACTTCAATGAGAGCTGTGTGGAAATATCTTCTGTCGCACTGTGCAAGTGATTTTTGTGATGTCCAAAATGAGGTTAATGATGCTATTGAAGAAATTAGCGTCATTGGAAAGTACCTTGGGTTTGAAGATATTGATGCCCTCAGTGTAAGAGAACTTCAAACCCAAGATCCTTTCCAATGACGATAATTTCTTCAATAGCATCATCAGTCTCATTTTCACCGTCACAAAAATTGACGACTTCAATGTAAGAGAATGCATAGAGTCACATTCGCAGGAACTCGCTGACATTGATCTTATAGAATTAGAACAACAGCATGCCTATTATGAGAAAGAAGAAATTACGACTTAAGGAGAAGAGTGTGTTGCAATGGAAATTTCTTTAAAGAACTCGAGCAGATATTTTGAAATTTAGAAACTGTTAAGCAACAAATTACAGATTTCGATCCAAATGTGGAAAGAAGCATTGTTCTTTGTCAAAACCTTGAAAAAGATATTAGCTGTTATTGTAAATTATATGAAGATAAAAAGGCAGCTACCGTTGTCCAAACTTCGATCGACAATTATTTTTCTAGAAAGTAGTTTAGTACCGTATGGGCGCACAAAACTTTTTCATTTGCTTTGTACTGTAAGTCTTTAATACATCTATAAATTATCTTTAGCTAATTTGCATTTCATTATTATTTAGTAGTACGTTATATATACATATTGCTATTTGTACACACGGTTAAAACGTAACTTAGAGGTAAAAATTAAGTCTTCTAACGAATGCTCTGAAACATCGTGAACGAATTTCAATTTTCCCATTGGTTCTTAACTTCGATATATGCGGTTTTGATATGTGCAGTGCACTCGTGGCACCAATTAATGGCATATGTCGAAGGTTACCTGTATTACAATGTAAAATACGCATAGAAGTAAAAAACATTGCGATAATTTTAGTTATTAATATATAAAGCAAAATTAAACATTTTAGTGAGATTTCTTGCCTGTCATAAGCCTGTCAATATCCGGTCTTATTTTTGATATTGCAACCCTAAGAGTGTTTCCAAGGTGGACGTCAGTTATTCTGGTCCTAACTTTTTATTACCAACTTCATTCTTGAAGAAAAGAGCAGTTTGCAGATGCAGTGGTGTATGCGGGAGGGTTTATGAGAGTTGTAACCCCCCACTGCAATGAACTTTTGTATATATACATGAATACATGGAACTGTAGCTCTGTAACCCCCCATTGTAAGCCTGTAACCCTCTCCTTATGAACTTTCTACATACACCTATATGCAGATGTGAGTGCTCCCGAATAGTAACGTTTTCAGAGTATGCAGTCAGATGGTTGGGAAAATGTTCTTATCAACATATTTAGAATATAATTCAACGGACCCTAATTTGATTTCTTTTAAATCTCTCTTGCAGTGCAAATCAATAAAACTACTCCTAATGCCCATATACGCTAGAAAACTGAAGTAAAACACGATTGAGGGAAGACCGCGTATTACTTTAGTTCTTTAACGTTTTAAGATATTTATTACGAAGTGTGAAAATGTGAATGGAATAGAGAGGCTTAACTCTTAGTGGGAGCAGGGGTTATTTTTTTTGTCTGAAACAACCTGTATTTTTTGATGAGCCAGTGGGCTGCATAAAATATGTTAACGGGCCACAAGTGGCCCGTGGGACGAAGATCCCTGGACTAGAGATATACTGTTTTGTACACTTATCCCACCAATATCCAGCAATGTTCCTATTTAAAAGGTGTGAGAATGGAATTTATTTGAAAATAAAATATTTTCTTTGAATTTTAACTATCACATTCGAAATTTTTTATTTTTGCTTTTAAACCATTCAGTAGCGTTTCATCTAAAGCGAAATAGAAGGGCGCAATGCCCTGCTGAACCTATTAAGTGCCATGCCCTTCAACTTGTCCGCCCTTGTGCCCATATGTCCCACCCAACCCTCGGAAAATAACGCACCATCCTTCCCCGATGATGATTCAAATTCCCACGTTAGAATCCAAAACGCGTGATGAAATTTGTTGATTTATAAAAATTTTGTACTCCAACATTTCATTTCTGTAATAACACTGGTTGTTTTGGTAAAATAAGATTGCTGACGAATATTTGTGAATAAAGCATTGTTGCCAGGTTTACAGGCTTTCAACCACAGACTACTTCGATAAACGTTAGCGGTTCCACGTAACTTTCAGGTCAAATTTTTGTTAAAATCAATTTGTTTGTCTTTAAGCACTAAATTAAGCATGTTTTACATCCCTATTTTATTACTCTTACTTGTCATATAGTATAGGATAATGTTTAACTAAATTATAGTTATAATAATTTAATTATTATTTTGTATGAAGTTGGGATTTTTTAATCTTGCCATCTGGCAACACTGTCGTTAGATCGCAATCATGCACACTTTACCCTCGCCTTTCGCATATACCTAACTCAAAGAAAGAAAACAACTGTAAAATATGCATGCGTGCAAACGAAAACTAAAAAATTTAAATTAAACAGCAATAGGAACTAAACCAATTAAGATGCTGCTTAAGGGAGTTAGTAGCAATAAAGCTGACATACCCACGAATCTTCATCATGAGTATCTGCAGGGTCAAACTATGAATATTGGGGATTCCGGCCCAGCTTGCATTTTGGGGCTCCCTAACGCACATATAAAGATTGGACATATTTATGAAAAATGTGCACACCCTATTCCAATTTTAAATTGTAGGTGAAATATTCTTTATGATCCCCCTGTCTCATTAATATCATAGTCGTAATTGAATACCAGCTATGATTTCTCTGAATTCGTTTTGGATTGTAAATCTGAAGAAGGAAAAAAAACAAAAAAACAATGGATGTTTTTTTATCAATTAATTATTTTTTGCTATTAAATAAAATTGACAAATAAATATTTGGGGCCCCTTCCTTTTGCTGGGCCCAGGTGCAGGCCTTGCGAGTCCTTGACATAATATGACCTTGAGTATCCATGTATTTAGAGAGCTAAAAAAAATGGCGTTTTGTCAAGTCATGATTCCTGCCCTAATTTTTTTCCTAGATGAAACACTACGTTCAGTGTGCCACTAAAATTGTCAGTGTGCCATGTATGGTATGTGTGCTGTAGGTTGCTGACTCCTTCCCTAGACAATAAAGATTGGAATTTCTTGAAAAACACTAATTGCGCATCATGACCTTGTGCCGTAAAACACAAACGTTGATTTTTTTGAAGATTTGCTTTAAGTGTAAATTTTTAAGCTTAAGATTTTGTCAAAGCTTTGATATAATTTTACGTTTCTATTTCTTGACAGGAGCCTCGTTGCTATTGCTGGGGATGATTTTGTGATGATTGCATCTGACATTAGATTAAGCTGTGAGTTTTCAATACTCTCTCGGGATCAATCAAAGCTTTTTAAGTTGTAAGTAATTTTCAAAAATTTAATTCTGCACTTGTTCACAATAGCAGTTATTGTCTGCTGAAAATACTTACCATTGTTATCTATATAGATCTGTGGCAGTGAACTTCATTGGTTATGGTTAATATTTTTGCTGAGCAGGTCAACATTGGAAAGTTGAACAAAAGATAATTACTTCGTATTCCTAGTGTGGAGTGAGGTTGGAGTGAAAAGTCTGCAAAGAGGGAATAGTGCTCATATAATGCTCTTTCTACTCAGTGAAACAAATGTATACAACAATTATTTTAAATAGTACTTACCCTAGACGGGGCATTAATCAGCTATGTGTTTTGGAGAAATAAGGCCCATAGTAATATTGATATCAATACATAGTCAAGAGTATGAGATATTCCCTTAGTAATCCTCCCTTGTACTCACAGTCCTCAGCATCAGGACTGTCAGTACAAGGTATTGCTACTTAAATTTTAGAGTGCAACCCTAGTCAGTACTCATAACTGACCCAAAACGTATTACATTTGATTGGCCTAAGAATATTCCAAACATGGACATATAACGTATATTCTTATTCAGTCGCCATTGGTGACTAAATTTTTGCCAGTGGCTAGTAGGAAATTTTGTTTCCTATTCGGCTCCTAGGTTTTTCCATTAGGTAAATGAGTACAGAGGATGTTTGCACATTTTTAGAATGATTTCGAAGCCATTTTCTTAATGTTTAAAATGTAAAGATTATTTTTTTAAATATTCCATCTGATAACCTTGTTTTTGAACTATAAGTCTGCATCATGTTTTCCATGATAGAAGGGCTTTTCGCAAAAAATTTCCAGAGGTACTGCTTGCCATTTCTGTTCCACAACTTTCCAAAGTCCATCAATGGTAGTGGGTTTGCGCTTAGAGACAGCTCTTTTCAGCAAACCAAAGGTACAAGAGTACATAGGAGAAACATCAGTGGGCTTTGCAGCAATATTTTGAACAGGTTTATATGCAACACTTGCATCAGTTTCCATTTTTTCAAGGAATGCAGTGGTAGTTTTCGAGGTATGACTGCTGGCTTTACCTCATTGCAGTTTTATACTCTGAAAATTGTTGGAATAAAAAAAATGGAATTTCTTCTGTAAATATTGGATGCAAAACATTCTCCTGATAATATGATGAGTTGATTTTAACGTTTTTTTCCACTTTTTTATTTTTAATTTCCCATTGTAAGAGAAACCTGCGACAATCATAAAGCCTTTACTGAAGCTTTCTTTGCATTCTCGGCACCAAGTTTGGAAATTTTTTTCTCCACGCTTACGATAGTAAATGGACCTTTTTTTGTTACAATCATTTAGATAAACCCATGCTTCATCAAGGGTAACAACTTATTTCCATTTATCTTCTGATAAGTAATTTTCATACAGGATTCTGCAACTTGTCTTGCGTTGAACCACATGTCTCGACAAAAGACGGTGAAGATTATGTTTTTTAGCTTTTTTAAGTTGTAAATCTTGGTTTATTATTTTATTTACTGTTGCTACAGAAGTTCTTAAAGAGTTTGCAATTGATTTCTGCGTCGGTGGATTTTCTCTTGTTACCAGTGATCTCACTTTAGAAATATTTGCAACAGTACATACCTTGTTCGGGTATTCATTTGGAGTCCTCTTTTTATGTAGAAGTTTCGATTGACGGTCTTTCCCTTTTCAATTAATAATGTTGCTTATTTTGCACTTAGAAATCTTTATACCATGCGTTTCACAACGTTTTTAATAATGGAATAAGAATATTTCTCTTCGGAAAGCGCAAAAACGTATCCTTCAATCCACAGCTTGTTTACAGGCGCCATTTTGAATGAAAAATGAATTTGAAAGTAGCAGACGATAATCTTAATTTGAATAATAACGTGTTGCCAGATCCTTTTTTTAACAAAATATTTTCATTTTTTAATCCTCTATTGAAATCGTTCTAAAAATGTGTAAACACCCTCTGTACCAGTCATGTCTGGCGAGTACTGTTCACTATGATTGGTCGAACCATGTACGTTTTACATCCCAAGCTAGGAGTTATCTCTGATGGCTTCACCTAACTAGGGATGTCACGAATAGTGATTTGTCTGAATAGCTAAATATAAACTTTCTTTAAATTTCTCATACAGTCGCCATTGGTGACTAGATTTTTGCCATTGGCAAGTAAGAAATTTTCCTTTCCTAATCGGTTCCTAGGTTTTTTCCATGAGATGGATGAGTATCAGCCTCAAAACAAAATGTTCTAAAAAGTGTGATGCATGTTACAAAACCAACAGCTTCACTGCAGAGCAATCGCAGGGTGAATAATTTTTGTTTTTGTTTTAAAAGAAATAAAATCAGTCCAACAAATGTTTTCTGCATTTCTATTAAAAAAGGAATTTACATTTTATAGAATTTAAACATGTATATATATACATATATCTCCTGCAGAACATTTTTGATCAGCTGAAGGCTTGTTGCAACGCATTCTGCTTTGGGGAGAACAGTTCACAATGATTGGTCGAGCCTTGTATATTTTACATCCCAAGCTAGGAGCTGGAGTTCAGTTTCAGCTCTGGTGGTGTGTGGACATCTTTTTACTGTGGTTCGGGTCTGGCAGGCCTTGGTTCCTGCTTGATGACTATGTCACTTGTGGTGGGTCCTGACTTTGTCAGAGTGTATGGGACATTGGCCAGACTGCAGAATTGCTGTGGATTGATGTTTGTGCCCACTATTCTGGGACTGGGCTCTACTTTTTCTCGCAGATTGGTCTTTGTCTCCGGGGTCGTGCTGGTGTCCTTCGTTTTGTTCCAGGCTTTTTGGCCACAGCATCCACCCATGCATGGTGGCGTCAATAGCCTTGGAGAAGCTTTCATTTTTATGCAGGTGGGACACCGGCTAGATGCTTGGATGGCATTCCATGTGCTCTGCAACCAGAGCACACGGTTGGCATTCAGTGTGCTCTGGTTGCAGGGGGTGGGGAAGAGGTGCTCTCTCTTGATGCGCCAATATGGAAGACGAGAATCTGAAAGGCCTTGTCTAAACACAAGGTAGAATGGCGGTTGTGTGTGTGTTTTGGGGGCAGGGGAGATTAAAAAAGTAAAATATCATGAAGTGGTGTTTTATATATTTTAAAATATTTATTAACACTGAAAAAACGGCCGTACATCCCAGTTATGTATAAATTGTGACTGTTGTTGGAGTACATCTAATGGGCAAAAGCTGCATGCAGCTCTCAAACTACATGATGCCAAGTTATATGGTATATATATATAATTCATTATTTTATTTTACCATTGAAAATGTTTTTGTGTCTCTTAGGTCAGATAAGACTGTACTTGGAAGTGCAGGTTGCTGGTGTGATTCTCTAACATTCGCTCGAATTCTTCAAACAAGGATAAAGGTTTATCTAAGCATATTATATATATATATATATTGTCATAGAAGAAATTCAGAACAGATTTAGATCAGTGGTTCTCTTCAACATTTTTAGATTCTACTTACCCTTTGATGGTGATTCAAAGTCTACTGTACCTTCCCTCTATCCCAAGATGAAGTTTCCCGAGAAGATAGATTTTAAAAAAGTTTAGCTACATTGCGACAATTTTTAATCTATTAAAAATACATATACTAAAAATACAGTGGGACCTTCTTATATAATGAGAAGTTTAGATCTATTAATCTGTTCGCTATATCCAACCACTTGCTAAATCCGTTTCAGAATTTACAAATCCAAACTTCAAGAATAAAATCTGTATAGGTAACATGTGCATGCAGTATGTGTAGAATAATATTTGGCTCTAAATTTGCTTAAAATTTGATGAGTGTATTATAGATCAGTAAGAATTACAGAATAATGACTAAAAATGCACATGCATGTAAAGGAACTTACTTTAATGATTATTATTCTCAAAATAAGCTTTAATTGTAGATGCTCAAAAAAGTATTATAGATCAGTAAGAATTACAGAATAATGACTAAAAAAACATGCAGTAAAGGAACTTACTTTAATTACTTTTAATATTCTCATTCTCAAAAGCTTGTGCTTTATTATAGCTCAAAAAATCCAATTAAAAAGGTAGTCTTTATTATTGTTTTTTTTTTTAAATTTTTGAATTCCGATATTTTTAAAAAAAATGTATTTGTTACAT
The DNA here is from genome assembly GCA_006491805.2 of Dysdera silvatica. Lineage (NCBI taxonomy): Eukaryota > Metazoa > Arthropoda > Arachnida > Araneae > Dysderidae > Dysdera > Dysdera silvatica. The sequence continues at coordinate 113,530,283 of QLNU02003225.1, read as the reverse complement.
CTGGAATGTACGAAAGTCTTGTTCGCTAAGAACGATAAACTTATTTTCTAAATATTGTTAAACAAATCATATTTTATTGCTGGATTACATAAACAATGCACAAATGCAATCACAGGGTGGAAAATATTTTATTCAGCAAAAATGAATATTACATTGGTTAGACATGCTCCCCATCTAAGTTTATGCATTTCTGCCATCTGACTGAGAGTTTCCAGATGGCTGTAGTGAACCAATTTTTGGATGTGTTGGTGCACCATCTATGGACAATAGCCTGCAATTCGCAGTTACATTGCCGTCGCCCACCGTTGAACTTGGCCAACCAATGGAACATAGTTCGTCTTGATGGTGCTTTGTTTCCATAAATTGACACCATATGACGATATGGATATTGTCTCGTGAAACCTCCTCTTTCCACAAAAATCATGCTGTCCATCGCTGTCCCTGAAAATCGTTTCCATCTTTGCTGTCTATTCTTGCACTGACAGTGACAGGAAGAATAATCGTTTTCCATAATCATTCACAAGCTGGTAGTGCTGCCATTTGTGCATTTCACATAGCGCATGACCCCTGGTGTCTATTTCTTGGTGTTTCCCTGTCATGTGGAGCTTATTTACGACGTCAGAGGGTTTGTGACCATAATTTCTGTGCGTAGTAATACATTGCGTTTTGTTTTTATCAGCCATTTTGCCAATCATATTCTCAATACACGCGAGTTTTTGTGAACTTTATTATTGGCCTTTACTATTTGAAAGAAACGCTTTCACTATTTTAAAAACTTGAATATATCGAACCTGTTGGCAAGAATTTGTTTTCATAATTACTGACCTATTTTAGGAAAAATGCGTTTTCTTACTCCCCTCCCCATAGAAAGAAAACATCAGATGCAAGAAATATTTCAAAGTGATGACATTAAATCTGGAGTTTTTAACGTTATAAGTATAAGAAATTATTTGGGGCCAATGAAAAACATTACATGTGGGAAAACGTTAAATCGATGTTTCACTGTATATTCTAAGTTGTGTAACTTCTTTATTTTTATTGATAGTCTTGCAATGGCATAGCGTTAATGTGTTTGGTTATTATACAAGTTATGCCTTGCGGTGGCACAGTGTGGTTATGTGCCGTTAACTCGGGTTCGACTCCCAATGGTGCAAAGAACGCTTACTCAGAGATCTCATAAAGATCGCACTGCTCACTGTAGTCCGGGGTTTGGTTCCCTAGGCCATAAGAGGTTCGGATTCCTCGGAAAACAGTAGGTCCCGGCGCAGCATGACCATTGTAGTCTTTGAGCCGTAAAACCACAAACAAATTATACAAGTTATCTGGAAGTTTTGCTGCTAGTAGGCACCCAGATATGGAAAGTTATAATTGGATTACACTGTGCTTATATTATAACATCATCCGAAATAGCATTTTCAAATATTCTTTATACAAAGCTAGAAGTTTAATAGAAGACCAGTATTTTGTTTTTCTATATGCAATATTGAATTGAAATTGATCCAAAGGACCAAGTTCCAATAAATTAGTATCAAATATTAATTAAATTATGAAATCATTGGACTGCAAATGCTGTGTACTCTCACATTATTACAGATAAAGTGCAATTTATCATAAAATCCATGCAGTAGTTCACTAAAGGATCTCTGCCTAGGACAACTCGCACTCTAAATGTGAGTCTCGTGTCCTATTGTATGCATATTTAATTTAAAATGATTAAATAAATATCATATTTCGAAAACTTTTTTTGCGACCTGCCATTTGGGATCACGGTTCAAGAGGAAAATCTAAAATAATTTATTAGATTAAATTATTTGATCTATTATATATGAAACCATGAATTTGGAAATTGACAAAGTTTGAAATAAATCAAAATTAGGATAGAAGGGCATATAATATATATTGTTGACGTAACACATTGTTTTTTTTCTTCCTGTCTATAGGTTTATGAACTCGACCATCATCAAGCCTTGCATACCTCTGCAGCTGCACAGTTGGTTTCGACAATGTTGTATTATAAGAGATTTTTTCCGTATTATGTGTCTAATGTTATTGCTGGACTTAATGCTGATGGTGAGATGATGTGAATAAGCTATAGACGTATGCCAAATGCAGTGAAACCTTCACATATCAAAGCCTAAGGTGTCATAAAGAATTTTGATATGTAGAAAGATTTCCTGTATGAGGAACGGGGACCTCAAATTATGGGGTTTATCAAAATTTTGAAGTGTAAAGAGTTTTAGTACATTGAATTTTGATATGCAGAAGTTCTACTGTACTGTATGAATAGATCTATAATTTGTGTGTCCATACATACTGTTATCACACATTGGTTTAAAGCAATGGAGTTAATAATCGGGGTGTCTATCAGGTCATAAAAGTCACAGAAGTTAAGGAAAGGTCAAGAAATAAGAAAAAGGTCATTAAATCGATATTGTAGCTCACGGTTACATCCATTTTTTCAATTTTACACTTGGGTTAAATTGTAATATTTATACTATTTTTTACTTGTTTGGTTATTTTCAGCTATTTTTATGTAACTATTTTATCAGTTGTAAAAAATAAGGTTGAGGAACTTTTTCTAAGGTCAAGAAATGTATAAAAATAGTCAAGAAAAGGTCAAGGAACTGGGTTTCTTATTTTTAGTAGACACCCTGATAGTGAGTTCAATCTGTAGAAAATTGATTTGTCTGATCTTTGATGCTAAGTGGTAGTGGATGCAATAAATATTCAGAGTTGATTAATTATATTGCATGATATAAGGATAGATATGTGTATGCATTCTATGACCTACCAGTTTTTGAGGGATATAAACTTCTGTTGCTTAAAATATAGTTCTGCAGTGATAATGCGTTCAACTACTGTGAAGTCATCCTAGGTTTTACAGCCAACTGTGCCAAGAAAAAAAAAAATGTACCAACTAACTGCTCTCTGTAGTACGGGGGTTAATTCCGTAAGCCTTAACAGGTTTGAATTCCTTGGAAAACCGTAGCTCCCGATTGCAGTATGATCCTTGCTGTTCTTACTTCATACAACTCATACAAAAACAAACCAAAAGCTTAGGTAAAACAAACCACAAAACATGGGTTGGTAGAATAAAAGGCAAGGACTTGATTTTGCTAGAAATCCAACCTGGATTTTATGCCAGATGGTCAAATGTCTCTATGCCACACTTCGATGATAAAAAAAAAAATTCAATGAAATTGAAAAACATTATGTCAAAAATGTGTGTGTTTTTTTTTTTTAACCTTTGCCTGTTGCTGCAGAGCAAGTACAAATGTAAAAATGTAAGCCTGCATTTTAGAAAACAAATATTTTTTTCTCTTTACCTTTGCTTGTTGCTATGACGAAAACTGCAAGCGACATAAAAGTAAAAAAAAATCAGTGTATACAAAATCTGGTTTCAACTGATACACAGCTGTTACAAAATCTGATTTCAACTGACATGAAGCTGATACGAATGAGTTTATTAAGAACTGAATCCATAAAAATCATCATGAAAATTTTGTGCTACATGCAAGGATGTTACAGCCTCATATTCCAATCGTATCAGCTTCATGTATATATATAATTATTTATGTATATATATAGCAGCAAAATTAATCTTTTGCTATAGACTGCTTTATCGAAAAGATCAGCCTGAACTTGAATGTTAGTGAATTTGCTATGATGTAACCTTTGAATAAATATTATACACATTGTAACTAAACTTATTTTACTTTGAAATACATTCCCTTTTGCAAGTTGGGGTATTTTGGTAAGTTTTTAACGCACAAAATAACTATTTTCTGGGTCCCTGCCGGTTATTGCCACTTTTGTGGCAGAAACTAGTTTCTGCCATGCCAGTTTTAACCGGCTATAACTAACGGTTTTAACCGCTGTAGCAGAAACTTGCCAACCTTGCTTGTGACACATCTTCATATGTTAAGATATTTGAAATATGCTGTGAGGAAACTGTGTCTCAAGCTTGTTATTTGAAATATTTATTATCACTAAGTTTTGAAGCAGGATGCATGTTAAAGAGTGAAAAGGAGAAAGCAGTAGATTTTGTAAAAAAGATACGAAGATGCCTCATTATATTAGGCATTGTTTTTACATTTATTGTCCATGCACTTCTCAATGGTGTTTTATTTGAAGAAGAGACAAGTGAAATCGATTCCCACATTTTGTTGGTAAAAGTAAAAAATCATTGGCCTTTATAAAGAAATATGTTGGTCAAAGGAACTCAATGCTATTATGGAATTATGTACAGCTAAGGGTAACTTCTGTTGCAGTTGAAAGGATGTTTTCAAAATTTAGACTTGTGCATAGCAAGTTCTGAAATCAATTAGGTGTTGAGAAGGCAGCAAAATTGGCACTTTTATTTAAATCCTTAAATGTTGGTTTTTAATAATATCATAATTGGAATCTCTGATGCATATTGTAGTCTCGATAAACACGAAAAGATATTGAATGTTTGTTTTTTATGGTATGTAATACATTATCTAGATATTCGCTTAAAGTTTAATAAGAGTAAATTGAGTGTTAAAATCTTACATAAATGAAGCTGAAAGAAAAATTTGATTTATTTTGAGGTATACAATCTTAAACTAATCCTATTTTTCTTATTTTTTTTTAAAAATCATGTTTTGTTTCTTTACACTCTGGTTTATAAACAATTGTTTATATAAAACTACCCGATACTTTTCAAAAGTGGTTAAATTTACACCAAGAAAATTACATCAGTAATTGTTCTTACAATATTATGTTTTTGTATAAAATAATGCAGTAATTGTACAATGTCTTAACTATTCGTTATTACAGCCTTCAATAAAGTGATTTTTTTATTCAATTTCAACATTACAATGGATTTCTGATTTTGCAAACTCATACAGACCTCACAACAATGTAAAAAAGTTCATAAACAGGAATTAACATTTTGTATGTGGGATACTTTTTGAGTTCAATGTAATAGTTTGTAAAAATATACAGTTTGTAAATTTGAGGTTTGTAAAAATGCTAATCTGTGTTTTAATTACATGCTATTCTCATTTCACTTATGATCTATATTATTATGGTCGCTGCACTATCATAGAAGTAACATGCCTACCATGCCTTTAACATGGGGTTCAATTTCAATGGTATTATAAAACATTTGCCATTTTTTTTTTCCCTAAAATTATTTTCATGTTCACTCCAAGCATTTTGATATGTTGTAATAGGCATTTACCATTATGTACTTTCAAACAGGTTGAATAATAATTATTACTGTTATAGGCAAAGGGTGCATATATACCTTTGATTCTATTGGACATAAAGAAGCTGTTACATATGCAGCAGTGCAGCAGTCGGTTCTTGCGGGACCCTGTTGCAGCCTATATTGGACAATCAGGTTTGAGTTGTTCTACGTTCTGGATGCATGATTCGAATAAATTTCATCCTTTAACTGTTTGTTTTACCCATTAGTTTTGATTGTATCTTTAATTATTAACAGGGGTGATTATGTTCCCGGATTTCTATAAATTCCCAGAGTTTCAACTTGCCTCTTCCGGGATTTCTTTTTAAAAATTACAAAAATTTCATTTTATTTCTTATAATTTTCTATATTCCTTCGGAAATCAGTGTTTTTACCAAAAATATTACGTAACTTTTCAGGGAATTTTCTGGTATGTTCAGGGAATCTGGTTTGGACTTACAATCACCCCTGTATTAAGGATGTAAGATATTATTACCCTTCTCAGAGGTAACACAATTGCCAAATAATGGTTAACACACAAAGCCACCAAGGAAAGTTTTTTGTGAGTTTTCGTGGGGGAATTTATTATACAATAATTTTCGACACCCACATATAAACTCAAGCTGGAACCTTTTTGTTTTAGGAGAAAAAGGGACACCGTTTCCATCCTAGATTCGAACCAGGGTTCCTCTGTTCCTAATCCAAGGTGGGGACCTCATCTCTTTTTCTCCTAAAACAAAAAGATCTCTTAAGCTACTTATAAGTGGATGCTGAAAATTATTGTATTTAATTATTAAGCCAGGTTCATTTATTGGTAAACTTCTTGCCCATCTCAATGGTTGTATTCATTGCGGTCAGGCATGTTGGTGCTGGGGCAACTTGGTAGCAAGCTTGGCTATACTTAAATGTAACATACTTTGTGGTCACTTTGACTTGTTAGTTTCCTCCCAGGTGGGCCCACAGAACAATGTTGGATCTTAAAATGTTCAGATGTCAGCTGCCGTTTCCATTTTAGATGACGTATGGTTTTGGGATGTAAAGGTGCAAATAAAGGAAATGCTCTTTTACATTCTTCGAGTCAACAAAAGCCATTATACTCCAGGGGTTTGATTGTTTGCATTGAATGCTTTCGTTGCTCATGGAGAACCAGCAGCAAACATTTTCAGAATAAAAATAAACTACATTTGTGCTTTTGGATATAACAGTTTTGTTTAATGTATTTTTACGTTTTACACGGTTAATCTAGCTTCTTCACTAAATTATTTGTTGGCCGTGAGTTGCTTTTTGAGCGTAAATGGTTAATAGTTGGGATTTCCTGTGAGCAAGGCCTGTGGTGGAACAATAGTAACATGTCCAATTTTCAAGGGTACCGAAAAAAGGTAGTTTACTAACTGTTCACCATAGTCTGGGGGTTTGTTCCCTGGGCCTTAAGAGGTTCAGATTTCTGGAGGAAAATGTAAGTTCTGGTGTAGCATGACCTTTACTGACCTATCACCATAAAACAAACTCCCTCTGAGCCAATTAATATGAGTTTAAATCTTGGTCTATTCTTCGTTGCATATATCTGTAGCTGGATTCATAGGTCAAATTAAACTCTTAGACTGGAGGTATCTGCAGAATGATTCAAAAGAATGCCTATTTCATTAAAGGAATGAGAACATTCCTTTAAGGAATCATTCCTTAAAGGAACCGTCTTAAGGCAACGTCTCATTCCTTAAAGGAATGAGACGGTGGTCCTTAACCATGCATTAAACTGTTTCTTAGAAGGGTTCAACAGGTTAATGAACATGTGGAAGGGGGAAAGAATATTTGCAAAGACAGGAGGAAAATGCATGCAGTTATGTTAGAAAGACTTCCTTCTGTTGACTTGTTCTCGTAATATTGCACAGTATTATAGAGAAGCAATATTGAGAAGAATAAGTAAGGGAAATGATTATTCTCATACTTTTATTCCAATCGTTCACGTTTAATGCATTACTGAAAATTATAGGTTTCTTTAAAAGTAAACAAATTCTAAGAACCAGATCACTTTTAAGGAATGAGAATAAGTTAAAAAAGAACTCATTCTCTTTAAAGAATAGAAATGGCAATATACATTCCCCAGGAAAAGACTGATTTTGTCAATCTCTACATCAGTCTTGTGGCACTCAATTTTATTATAGGTTTATCAGTTCTCATTAAATATCAGTTTTTAGATAACTTGGGAAGCCTTGTTATGTAAAACTTAAACAGAATCAAAGAAATAGTTGATATTCTTTTGTAAATGTGAACTTTCTGTTCAGTAATTTAACTTTGATCTCGTGGATCTTTGCATGTTTGCTATTAAATCTGGATAAAAGAGGTGTTTATATATAGTGGTTCAGAAATCATGTTCAGCTATTTGACCCTTCTTAAATCTGACCAGGGGTGAACTGGCCCACCAGCCCCCAGGCCGGTGCACTCCCATGGGCGATATTACCCGCACCTTCGAAAGGACAAGGAGTCGCACCCTCCAAAAATCCAAGGTATGCGCTCTTTGAGAGGACCCAGTCCGCCCCTGAATCTGACTGATAAATCTTGGCACTTTTCCTTGGGTGCTTTCGAAAATATGAAAACTTTTACTCCGTTCACTGTCGTGATCCGTAGATCTCAATCCAATTAAGCATTTTGGGGGGTGGGGTGAAGTTAAATGTGTGCCATCTTGATCCATTGCCGTCCAATTTTCAGTAATTGGAAGATATGGTACAACATGTTCTGGTACTGCAGTCTCCAAGTAACTAAGCTTCCAGCCGATCGTCAACCATTCGTTTAAAACTTTCCTTTATAATTCATTTGAGATCTTGAAAGATAGTTGAAGACCTTGAAGGCAGACTTTGAAAGAATGGAAATCAACTTCCTACCATCTTTGTTATCCTACTTTTCTTCTGGGTTGGCTAACTTCTAGTCTAAACACCTTCACTTAATTTGTTAAATTGCATTGTGTGGTTAACCTGCAACTTGTTTTAAATGTAGTTTTTTTTTAAAAGTCATTTTATGCGATAATTTTATGAATTGTAGTTTTAAATTTCTATATTTGGCTTCAAATATTTGTTTTTCAGATTGGTCGTAAAAACATGGATGAAAAGCCAGCTATGCTGTCATTAAATGAAGCTGTTGCGCTTGTTAAGGACGTGTTTGTATCTGCTTCCGAACGAGATATCTATACTGGTGATGGCATCGTCATATATGCTGTAACTAAAGATGGCATTAAAGAAGAAAACTTTTCACTCCGAAAGGACTGAGTCTTTTTTCTATTGCATTTTAATTTGAATACTTTTTTTTTGTTTGTTCTTCAAGAATATTTTCTTGAAAAATTCTTTTGTAAGTTGTTAAAATTCAGTTATATGATAAGAATTCATTATTTTTGGTTGTTACTTACAAATAAAGTTTCTTTTTCATTATTGAATTTCTTATTTGACTTTGTGTTTACTAAATTTGAGGCCCTGCGGTGGCGCAGTGTGGTAACGCGTTCTCCTAGTGCGCCGCTAATCCGGGTTCGACTCCCAGCAGTGCAAAAAGAACGCTTACTCAGAGATCTCATAAAGATCGCACTGCTCACTGTAGTCCGGGGTTTGGTTCCCTAGGCCTTAAGAGGTTCGGATTCCTCGGAAAACAGTAGGTCCCGGCGCAGCATGACCACTGTAGTCTTTGAGCCGTAAAACCAAAAAGCAAACAAACAATAAACTTAGTGTTTTCACTGTTAAACTAGATAGCTTGATTAATATTATATATATTAATCTCTGTGGCTATTATATACATATCAAGATTTCTTCATGGTTTCAAATATTCGCATGAAAAGTGGAAACTTTTCTGCATAGATAAACATGCTTCTCCGATCAAAATAGGAATTGGTAAAAATAATTTTTCATGAAAATAATTTTTATTAGGGAACTTTTCAGGTTCAAATGCAAGAATCAGCACGAAACGGGGCACACATGTACAGGTCTAAGCACTGACCACTGCAGGGTGAGTCATTCATGTAAAATAAGTCGGATGCTGACAGCGTCATCAGTTTCTCGAAGCATGTTTTTAAAATTGCACGTCATACACACTGAATGAACACTATCCAGTTGAGGAAATCCTTTCAATTAAACTCAGGTGCTGTAGTAATTGTTAAAAAACGATGCGAGTATTTGCCACCGATCCTCTTAATATTGTGCTTATGTAGGCTGCAGAAAAATGTGCTTTTATTTATGCAAATGACAAAAACAGAAGTTTGAAGCGGAATTTCGTAGGAGTGAAAAATGGATTTGAAACATTATTAAGAAAGGCTCCTTTTCTTAGTCTTAGAATTTCCTTCTTTCTGGATAAAATTCGATTTAAATATTTACATGGTGTATAAACAAAGCTTTTTTTTCTTAATGTTGACAGGTGGGAGATTTTTTCTTTAATTTATTAGGGGATAGATAGTGCTTCAGTCGTTAATTTTGGCAATTTTTAAAAACTGATTTAAAAATGAACTATACATCGGAAAAATATGAAAAAATATTCACCTCGCATAGTTAGATATAAGTCAGCGATATCACGCATCATTCACATTCAGAAAAATACGACCTCCTAGATGCAATTCGCGGTTTGAAAAACGGATGAAGTTTTGGGTGGGGTGGGGGGTTGCATGGATGGAGATTCGGATTCAGGAAGTGATGTTTATGGTGTTATAGGTCACTGCGAGGTTTCTTACTAAGATGAATGAGGAATGAACTACTGGTCTGAGAGAGATTGTTATGCGAGTGTAGGCTGTAGAAAAATGTGGTCTAATTTATGCAAGTAACATAGAAGATGTAGGTTTGATGCGGAGAGTTTCTTAGTAGGGAAATATAAAAAAGCGTTGTTAAGAAAGGCTCTTAGTTTTAGAATAGCTTTCTTTCTGTTTAAAATTCATGTTAAATATTTACATGGTGCTATTAAAATGCTTTATTTTTTAAATTTGAGAGATAAGGTAGCTTTAAGTTATTACTTGAAAATTAGTTTTTCAAAGTGAATTTTAGGTATTCTTAAAAATTTATTTAAAAGTTAAATATTCGTCTGTAAATGCTAAAAAACGTGTAACGTCGTGTAGAAACATACGGTCTACTTTCTGCAGTTTATAGTTTGGAAAACGGATGGCGACTGAAAAAAAAATGTCTTCTGCATGCACGTGGATTCAAACTCGGGACCTGATTGCCCGAATGGGGTTGAAAGTCGCTGTAATGCTAGGGATTTCTTTAATAGATTGTGACGGGGTGTGTTAGTGTTCTTTTGTGTCACATCGAAGTTTATTAAAGATCAGAAGAATTTCAGTATTAACACTCAGTCACCATTTGTTTAGATTCTAGAACTGTCTTTCTGCCATCTAACAGTATCTAAATAACGTGTTATACATAAAGTTTATACTTCGAGTATCATGTGGCGCCAGCACCGGTGCAATGCTAGTCGTCAGCCCACGTGAGTATCTAGTATTGACGTAACGTAATTTCTAATAGCTATAGTCGTAAGGCGTCTAATGCAAGATACGGTAATGTCCAATTGACAGTGAAATGAAACATCCGAAGCATGCCTACGTTCGATGCCTTTATTCGACGACGTTTACATCTCATTCGAACAACATTCCAAGTCTATAAATATTGCGAACTCAACTAGATTAGTTACTGACTAGTTTACTCAACTCTTTAACGAATATCACATGGTTAGGAACTTATTAGATAATGTTATCGCAACAGTGTGAACTGCAACTAAAAATAATGTTACTCCATCGAACGTCTAGAAGCAATTGCACAAGTTTCACATGCTCTTGCTATGTACATAATATTGTAATGATTGTACTCAGAAAACTCGATTTATAAAATGATCGACCAGTCATCTCTACAGCACATTATGGCTGTTTAAAAAATGTGTGTGTGATTATGAAATTATTTAAGGTATGATTATTGACATGTTTGAATAATAAAAATGTTATAGAGTGGTACAACAAAGAGTAAAAATCTGAATTTTTATAAAAACAAAACTTTGGAAGTCCTAGAAATGTTCCATAGGACCCAGTTTGAATCATCACCATCGTCTCTCCTTTTTCCATTTTCCCCACGTTTATATGGGGTTGGTGTTATGCTCTTTTAATCTTCCCTTCCACAATTTTCTATCCAATGCCTCTTCTCTACTCCATCCATACTCTTCCAGATCTTCGGTCACTCTATCCTTCCATATCAGCCGTGGTCTTCCCCTCTTCCTCTTACCCATTACCACCCGCCTGTCCATTACCTTTCCCACATATTCCTCATTTCTCCACTTCATATATCAAAGCTGGCTTATGGATATCTATGTTCCTTCATTTTTCTTCCTATGGGTCCAACCTTGGCCGTACCTCTAATTAGGTTATTCCTTATTTTATCCCTCCTTGTAACACCATTCATCCACCTCAACATTCTCATCTCAGCCACTTCCATCTTCCTTTCATGCGCTCTTGTAATTGGCCAAGTCTCTGCCCCGTACAACATTGCAGGTCTCACTACAGTTTTTTGCAATTTTCCTTTCATCCTATTGAATACTCTCTTATCGCATAGCACTCCACTCATCTTCCTCCAATTTATTGACTCACACTGAATTCTCCAGTTTGGATATCATTGATGTCACTGCCTTGTGCGATTTATTAAATAAAAACAAACAACTTGGACTTTATAGCAATATTAGTTTTTATTCCTGTCGAAGAAAGCTTAGAATTTATACAGTCTATGACAACGTACAGGTGTTTTTCTTTATTTCAGAAAAATACCACCCCATCCTGTCTTGAAAAATGAAAACAGTGCAATTTGTTAATAACAACTATTGTGATGTACTCGCTATAAAGGATCACAAACTTGTGTTGATACAAACGTTGCAAAATCTAGAAGTTGACCATTATGTGTGCATATATACAGAAATATACAGGGCATTCCAAAAGTATACAAAGGTTTTCCATGCAGGCAATACAATAGTTTTAATTAAGTAGTTCATTGGAAAGTGTTATACGAAAACTTATCGTAAAATTTGATGTGATTCCTTAATCCAATTTATTAAAAACTAATCAGTAGTTTGCCAAATATTTATATGGCACGCTGACGTGCTATTCCTAAGACCGCTTAAAATTAATGTTAAGTCATTTTTATCTTACTTCTCTGACATTATTTATTTGCTAATTAATTTTTAGAGCAAGAAAACAAGCTGATACAATTATTAAGTTGTATTTGGCCATGTGTGATTGCAGCAGATTGATAGTAGTTACAAATGGTTTAGTATTGAGATATTAAAGTTACGTTAACTGCAAACTTGTAATAAGGATGTGCTTTGAAAGGAGAGGGTATGTTCAACATACCAACTAACATACTATGTATGTTTTGGGTAAGTTTACCATTTTAGAGAAATTAAACATAGTTTCTAGAAATATTGAGAGCTGACAAATCTTTTATAGGATATTTTTTTTCGATAGACGTTCAATTTTTTTTATATTATTCTTATATAATACTGAAAAATGTGGTAATTATGGCAGCTTAAAAATTTCTTGAACAGACTAGTACTGAACACACTGCTTCCTAGCTATTATTTTGTAGTAGTAGACATTTTGCATTCAATTTTAAAAAGACTATATGCATTGGAGGAACAGTAAATGCTAGCCCAGATTATGACTTGGTTTAATAATTACAACAAATGAATGTACCAAATCATGTAATGACATGATTCGGTACACTCATTGGCATAAAGAAATGTGACGAATCATGTAATTTTGCAGTGTTCATGTGGCATATAATGTATTTGAAAACATACACATGCTGTTAGAGAAGGCTTGCCAAATATGGACCATTTTCAATGAAATAGAATGGAATTCACATTGTGATGTGTGTTTGATATATATTTTATCTTATGATCATCCTTCCAGGAAAGTATTAGAGATGATACGTAGATATTAGAATAGAAATTTGCTATCAGACAAATATTTTGCATATTTCACATATTATTCTTGACTCGAGTTAGGTTATGTGATTGAGGAAGACGATAGAAGCTTACATCAGATTTTTTGAGTGAAAGATGCACCATGCGCCACTGCATTATCATTTATGAAGTGTTGTTACTCTCAACCCGAAGCTTAAAATATTTAAGCTTACTTTTGATTGGGCTTTCAGATATATGGTCTCTTATTTCTTTTCTTTTACAGAATGGTGTTATCATATAGTTTTATTTTAAAAAAGTCTATGAGTGTTTCTAGAATTTTGAGTTTGTGAATAAATATTTATAATATTTCATGCACGAGTATTTATTCACGATGGAAAAAACTTCAGAGTTTTATTTGAGTGGTTAGGATTGTACTATATGACGTAAGAGTAATTAAGAACCTACTGCGCCAAGGCCTATAATTTTCCGAGGAATTCGAACCTTTATGGCCCTCTATGAATCTATTAACTTCTATGAATTAATATTCTGATTGGTTGTCAGCAAATACTCGAAACACATAGGATTCAACTTCGGATTTTCCAACGGCAGATAAACGCTTTACCCCTACATAACCATATGAAGGTGCGATTATGGTGTACTGTGGTACAAACAAATTCGTTATATACGACACTATATTTATTTTAAGTGCCATTTTATATGTACAGTAAAATGTTGGTAAGTCGTCACTCACGGGGCCAAGAAATTATAACGTCTTGAGAGGAGAAACGACTGAAAGTACTTAATATACACTATTACACAATTTCTAAATTTATCACAATATTAATAACAATTAGAATAAATACAGATAACACATATAATAATAAATACAAATTATTAAAAGCATCAATACTGTAGGCAAACGATAACAAAAGTTAATATTTTTTGCTCGTTTTACCTTTATATTTGAACATACAGAGATTTCAATATTACTTACTGTATATACATATTATGATATCAAGCACTTATCCAATTGGGACTAAAATGGATACCTGTCAATGCAATTATTTTTTTTCTAAAATAAATGTCGCTGTGAATTCAATATCTGTAGTATTTTGAACTGATCTAAGGTAATGCCAAATGTTCTAACGCTTTCATGAACCCGAGTTTTATTGTGGTGGAAGAATTTCCTCTCATTGTTACTTTCATCGCTTTCACTCTCCGATTTTTCTTCTGAAAATGCCATGGTTAAGTCCTCTATATGTTTTGCTTGAGAATATATTATGTCGTAATCGATGTCTATATAATTATTTATGTTCCTCTTAGCCTTTTCATTTTCTCACAGCTAAGAGTTATTCGGAGTAGCATTTGAAATAGCGCGGTATGAACGACGGCTCAGTTACATTGTTGTCTATAAGAGCGTGACGGGACTAAAGGAAAATGGCGACTTACCCGGAGCGACGAATTATCGAGGTTTTACTGTACACATAGCTATTCTTGAAGTGCCATTTTATTTGTATACGAACGCTTTATATGTGTAGAAAATGTGTTTGTCAATGTGATCAATACCGCTATAAAATCAACCACTCGTTTGAAAACATTTAATAGTTTTTATTTCATTAATGATGATTATCAACTAAAGTCATAATATTTTAATCATTAAATTATGATTGTGTTCCAGCTATTTTCATAAAAAATGCGTTGCACAAGAAAGTATTATACGCTTTTTAGGGAACCCCTGTACATTGTATGATCATTATGCATGCTAAATTTGATTTTATAAAATTTTTGATTCTAAGAGCGATTTGGAAAATTGAGCATAATGATTTTTTTTTTTCAATAATCAGGATTTTCAAATACCTCATGTATGCAACTATACTACACATCGTAAATCTTTGGAGATTGAATCCCCTTTTATGGTCTATGAATGTATGTTTAGTAATAGATGATAGATTTTGCATTTCTTACTTCGAAAATGGTGGTAGTGCTAGTACTGCATACTAGCGTACATCAAGAGACATTTCACACAGATATCGAACAGATATAATGCACTTAATGTAGTAGTAGATAAAAAAGTAGACTATACGGTTAAAAAGATTCATTTCATAGCATTCGGCCTCGATATATATAGAAAGAATTTATATTTACAAAACACTTTCCTAGATCTATAAAATTGTATTACATATATCGTCATATATATACCACTCGCCTTCAATTAATTAGATATTTTGTAATACAGCTGTGACCATTTTTTTTCAAATTTCCATGATTTGAAAGTAATGATTTGAAAAAAGTGTTTATTTTTGCTTATGGTGGTACAACACGTTGTACCTTCTGTCTATAATGATCGGTGGTAGATCCAAGATTTTTTGAGGGGTACGCATAAAGCCTTAGCTATCAAGAAATTTTCGTCAGGTGTTAATCTTCCACAAAAATTAATACCCCATACAAGTATAGTTTGTCCACAGTCATAGGCGTAGAGTTATATGGGCCCGTGGGGCCCGAGTTTCCCCAATAATTTGAAATAAATTGCAATTTTACATATACTGTAATATAGAAATCTACAAAGTATATGCTTTGGACCCCCAATAAATTTGAAAACTCTACGCTGATGTCCACAGTAAAAATCACCCTTTTTTCTCTCTTAAAGTGAGCGACTGAGATCCCCTATTCTTTGGTTTGCCAGTAGCCTGATAAATTAGTATTAAAAGCATGATTTCTCAAAATACGGATACATTCGCATTGACTTTTAACACACAATCCAAGTATTTTAAGCTAAATTCACAGATTTGTGGTTGATAAAGA
>QLNU02003225.1:113500140-113514273 GCA_006491805.2 Dysdera silvatica | reverse complement strand
ATCATGGACTTAAGAAGGGTCGAATGAAAATGTTGTAAATATTTAATTAGTGCAAGTTTTTAGTGTAAAGTAATGCATTTTTTAATAGCTTTTGTATTTGTAAATTCACTGTAATTGAGCTATAAATGGCTTTAGGGTTTGCGTTAATGGATTTTTTTGAAACTTACTTTCATTGCATGAATTTTAGTGCATTGTGTGTTGTTTACTGTAATTAGTGACTGGAAATCGATTAAGATTTGGTCTGGAAACCTGGAAAAGTCAGGGAAGTTTGAAATAGAATTTGGGTAGACACCCTGTATATAGCACGACCTACAAAGGTGATCAAATCAGATGAGATGGATATAAACAAGCACCAGCTAAAGAAAATATTTCTTTATATCTTGCACAACCCGCATTTCAGCGAGGTCATGAAAATCTGATGGAAATTCAACCAAAAGTGCTGTACATAAAAAAAAGATATTTTTTTAGAAGCCTGGATATATATATATATAGATATATATTATAAAGTAAGTAGAAATGTTACCAACATATCAACCATTTCCAGAGATAAGACCAACAGATTTTGCACAAAATTTCAAAAATTGAGAATTTTTCAACTTTGGATTTTTTTCAAGCGGAGGCCGTTCGGAGGTTGGTTTTCCAGAAATTCTGGATTAAAGTCCTTTTCAAGGTTTATGAATTTATATGAGTGTAAACACGCAGTATTTAAATATCTATTATCAAATTAAATGGTTTAACCTTACAGGACTAATTCGTGTTTGGAGGTAAGTGTGCGTGTTTGTATTTGATATCATTAAAATGCGTTAAAAATTTAAATTAAGTTCTGAAAATTTTAGACATGCATATAAATAATTATTCACTAAACAAACGTTAAAATTCAAATGCAATAATAGCATATGACAAAATGAAATAAACTAAGTTTGAAAATGTATGAACGTAGTCTGAAATGTTGGTGCTCACATACAATGGAAGTAGATTTGATATTGACATAATTATGTAATTATATGATCAAAGGTGTCAAGATTATCAGGGAATCGACAATTCTGGTCGCCACTAGATTTTTACATGTGGCGGGTAGGAAATCTCTTTTCCTACTAGGTAATAAGCTTTCCTTACTCAGGCGAGCGAGTATCCGCTTCGAATGGAGAGTACCCTCTTCGTATGGTGAGTACCGAATGCCGCGATGTGTCAAGCCATATTAAAGAGCAAATAATGAAAGTTAGAAAGTAGAAACAATTAAAAATAGTAAAAAAAGGGACAGTATGTGAGAAAAAAGTATAATAGATGGAAAAATAATAAATAACAGGTTGATTGCTACCTCAAGTCTTAAGAGTTTTGGACTCTCCAGAAAAAGAGAGGTCCACAGGCGTAATGGCAAAGCATTTGTTTATAGTGTCGTTAATTCGGTTTGGTTATTGTGTCATAGAACGAGTGCCATTTTTCTGCCTGTCATAGTCCGGGTGTGGTTTTCCTGGCAGCAGAGGTGCGTATCCTTCGGAAAACTGTTGATCCCGGCGTAGTATGGCCTTTGGTGTGCTTTTGACGTAAAAATATAAACCTTAGATGAAGTCTACAGTAGCGAGAAGTAACATTTCTATGAAGAACATTTGCGCAGTTCCAACCAGGATTATGCATTTTCTCTCCCTCAGATGAATTAGAAGATGTTACCTCACTACTTTTTACAATGTCATGATATATCTTTCTCCGCAACACACAGACCATAATATAGTAACTATAATGCCAGTGTGGATCTTATCGAGAGTCTTCATCAAAGATTTTGTAATAGAGCGCCATTTTATACTGTCCCTTTTTTACATTTATTATTTCTACTTTTCGTTACTTGCACTCTGATTCGAATACCTTTTATTTATATAATCTCATAACTGTGTCTGCCTCAAATCTTCATACCTTTACTTTTATTATATGTGTGCACTTACATTTCAGTATGTATACATATAAAATACATATTTTCACATATATTAAATTCGCCGTATTGCAATCTTTCGCTCCGTTATTTCTCTTTCTCCACTGATTATTATATATACAGCGAAACCCCGAATTTATGTTCCCGTATAATGCGTTTTTCTTTTTCCGAAGAACGAAATATGAAGTGAATTATTAATTGAACAGGATGATATTACCAATTTTCGTGCGTTTTCTTAATATCGTCCATTTTTTTTACCAGCCCAAGAAAAACCCAACGTAGGCTCCACTGTATTATACAGATGAGACAATGGTTAAAATTCTAATGTAAGAAGGGCTATTCCTCAGAACTAAGTGCAGGTACGTAGTTGTTGGATATGTTAGTAAATGAAAATGTGGGTTTAGATCTTAAGTAGGATAGGTAACAATGGGAATGTGGTGACAATTGCAACTTGTGTATAAGCTATAGATGATATAAGGTGCGTATACGCCTGTTACGTTGAACTAACGATATTTTTGAAACAACGTTTTAATTTTAACCCCCCCTCCCCATAAAACAATTCTCAGAAAAAAGAGTTGAAATTTAGGAAGTCGGAATGTGCGTCCGGAAGTGGACCGGAAAGGTTCAGGAGAGCGTTTATCCAAAGTGCACCGATGATTGGGTGCTGTCGATGCTAATAGTTACGAATTGAATATGTACATAATCGTAAAAACGCGATGCTTACGAAGCATCATACTTATTTACAAAATTATGGTCGTAGAATATGATACACGGTTCAGAAATCTCCTTATCCATGAATGTTTAAACGGTGGTCCCACAGAGAAAATCTTTTGGCGGTGTCACTGGAACATCTATGGACCCTCCTCTGGCTTGGAGCAATATCGCTCCATTTTCTACTTGATCACCACAAATTCCTTCATCTTCGTCATGATGATGACTTACTAAAGGAATATCTTCTTCTTGCGTAGATAGAGAATTCCTCTTCCGTCGACTCTGCTTTCTCTTGGATGATGGCTTTCCCCGTATGGACCCACGCTTCATGAACACTTTGGTACTTGATATTGGACTTGGTCGGATCAAGAATCTAAACAAAATGAAGCCATGGTTACATTAATTTCATGTATCATACCAACCATATAGAGAATAGTTTATTTGACGAAATAGAATAAAGAACATCTCTGAGAACAATGGATTGATGATGGCATTGAATTGCCCTTTGCAAACTCTTACCAAATGCTCAAATTAATGTCAAGGAACAAAGAGAAATGCCGTTCCATGTGCTTACTGTCTGAAGATGAAACTCAATGTTGAACTGATACATACAATAGTTTAAGGTAAACAATAAACTAACCATTTTCATATAGTCTGACATTTGATCTTCAAATTGTGCATCATATATTTCAGCAGTGGCCTAACTTAACTTCAAAAGTGAGTCATTTTCAAGTGTTTATAATCGCACCCTCGAACAAAAAAAGTCACAATTTATACATACATTATCATCACCATAATCATTATGATATATATATATATATGAATTGTGAGTTTTTTATGCGAGGAGGACAAGGTCGTCTTTAGCTTATGCGGGGCCCGGGGCAAAACATATTTTGGGGGGGCCCATACATATACGAGTAAGAAAAAAAATGGAAAAATGTATGAACACTAGATGGCACGAAATGCGAGACCCGAAGCGAAAATGTTTTTGGGGAAATTTTCAATATTACAAAAATTAAAAATTTGAGAATTACGCTTCGCGGGGCCTCAAGAAGCGCGGGGCCCCGTGCTTCTTGCCGGGCTCGTTCGGCCCTGCTTAAGGGTGGACCTGGAGGGGGATAATGAACGTTTGAAGATGGGCCACATTTGAAGTCACGCTACACCACTGTATTTAACTAAAATATACACTCTATAACAAAAAAATCCACTCACCAAGAAAGAGTTGTCCGATTGTAATGAAATTTCGTATGCAAAGACATTTTGACCGAACATGCAAATGATTAAAATTTGGTGTCCAATGAATGAATAGCGGGAACTCCAGCGCATCGGAACTGCGCATTCAGCAGGTGTATATAAGGAGCGATTCTCAATATGTGGTCAAAATTTCTGTTGCATTTTGACTGCGGATATCTTACGTCGACTGTAACAATGCCTCGCCGAAAGATTCGTGCTCATTACGAGCATATGTCAGAGTTTGAAAGAGGTCGTGCTATCGGATTGAAAGAGGCTGGTTGGACGAATCGAAGAATCGCTGGACATGTGGGTCGAAGCGATGCGGCGATTGGACGGTGCTGGCAAGAGTGGGTCAACAACGGCAGATGTCAGCGTCGGGACGGCAGCGGTCGACCTAGGGCCACAACAGAACGGGAAGACAGAGCGATTGTCACAGCACCGGATTCGTCGTTATCAACTATCCAACGTGTGGCCCGCACACATGTGTCCAACATGACCCTCTGCAGACGACTGAGAGAGCGGAATTTACGCTCGCGCCGACCGTTACGCCGCTTACCTCTCACGCCTTTACACCGTCAAGTCCGATTACAGTGGTGCCGGGCTCGATCAACTTGGAACTGCGCTGACTGGGGACGTATAGTCTTTAGTGACGAGTCCCGTTTCCAACTGTGTCCTGACGACAACCGCAGACGTGTCTGGAGACGTCCAGGGCAGCGTGGGGATCCTGCCCTTACTATCGCACGCCACACATGCCCACAACAGGGCGTTATGGTCTGGGGTGCCATCTCCTTTGATAGCCGGACCCCTTTGGTGGTCATTTCTGGCACACTTACAGCACAGCGGTACGTAGACGACATTCTACGACCGGTTGTGTTACCGTTCCTTTTGCGACACCCTGGACTTACGTTTCAACAAGACAATGCCCGGCCGCACACGGCACGTGTTGCTATGAATTGTCTTCAAGCTTGCCCAACACTTCCTTGGCAAGCTAGATCTCCTGATCTCTCTCCCATAGAGCACATTTGGGACGCTATGGGAAGGCGATTGCAACCATCCAGGAATGTTGACGATTTAGCCCAGTGGTTTTCAACTGGTGGTCCGTGGGCTCCTGTGGTCCGCGAAACAGGTCATTATTTAAAAAATTGAAAAAAATCTATAAAAATTATTATTAAATATTAAAATTAATTATAAAAATGAAATTGATTGCATATTTGTAGTATTTTACAATCTGACGGAACTTCATAAAACGGTTCGTATTAAAAGTAATTCGTCTTAAGCGTGTTCATCTTAACGAGGTTTGACCGTATTATCATTAGATTTTTTTTATGTTTATTATTTCTTTTTTACTAAAGAACGATTTTACAAACACATCCCCCTCCCCCCCAAAAAAGACCCGGACTCTCTTTTTTATTAATGTCTTGCAGTCAACTCATGAGAATTTTTCAAAGTGGTCCGCGGGTACAATTGAAGTGGAAAAGTGGTCCGCGGCTTAAATTGAGTTGGGAACCACTGATTTAGCCCGACAGTTGGAGACAATTTGGCAAGAAATTCCGCAGGACACCATCCGGGATCTTTATCAGTCTATGCCACGCCGGGTGACAGCTTGCATCCAGGCCAGAGGTGGACCAACGCCTTATTGACTTCCTCCCTTTGTAACGGTCAAACTCTGCAATAAATCATTCAATTGTTCTGAAATTTTAATCGTTTCTTTTTCTATGTATGTTCTTCATATCCACCAATTTTTATCGCAATCGGACAACTCCTTCTTGGTGCGTCGATTTTTTTGTTATAGAGTGCATATCAATATTTTAAACAAGGGATATGATTACTTTAATAAATGATTATTTTAATGAATGATTACTTTAATATTGACCATATATACTTTATACGGCAATTTTTCATCTATGTCCACATGGCTTTGAAATAAAAAGAAGTAGTTAATTGAATATTATAGTAATCGTTTAAAAAACTCGATTGACAAAATTACTAAAATGCCACTGGAGCAAAACTAGCAGCAATTAAACACACACTTGCATCGTCATTTGAAGGTGAGATCTGTGATGGTTATATTTGAAAATGCATCTTCTAATTCCACCAAAATAGTTAACATCATGTTTACAATATCAGCGTAGATAGGTCCCACGCTGACACGACTTTCGGCGAGCTGATACTGTAACTTTTCGTCTCAATTCGTTCTGAATACACAAGTGTCTGTATAATTTTCATTATTGTCAATACACATTTGAAATCTTTGCACTGATAGATTTCATTTTCGAAAATCTGAATGAGCGTTTTGTATTTTATATTAGGTCTTCCGTTAGGAAAATAATCAAGCTCCTATGATGCGGCAACAACAGCTTAGTTTGTCATCAGAATAAAGTATATAAAATATATATACATGGGCGCCCATACGAGCACTTTTGGGGGTGAAAAAAATTATTACCTCCTTCTCATAGCTGTCGAGAATTTTAGTGAATGTACAAGATACCAAAACGCTACAAAAATAATTGATATTGCTTGACAATTAGTAATGAGCTAAAAAGTACCTTATTTTAAAATGTGACTGTAAAACTTTTGAAAGTAAATGCATAGCAGTTTCGGGAAAATACAATTTTTAAACGGCTAGGAGGGATCTAGAGTCCTCTCTGTCTTCCCCATATGAGCGGCCATGTACATATAAATAAACATACTTTTTATAAAAAAGCTTGCAGTTGCTATTTATTATTACATTAATTAATTAATTATTTATTAGATACATTATTAATTTACAAGAAGTGCTGCTTGTTGACAGCAGCAGTAATTTCACAAACAATGTGTGCATGCATTTGATATCATTTAAATATCACACGAATTTAGTAACTTCGTGTGTCATGATGTAGGGAGAGCTAAGTCACGATGCGTTGAGAATTATAGTTTTTTTTTAACTTAATAATTTTCGACACCCACTTAGAAATAAGCTCAAACTAGAGCTGTTTTTGTTTAGATAAAAAAGAGCCGCTGTCCTCATCCAGGATTCGAACCAGGGTCCCTTCGTTTAGCCCGGAGCGACTTGACCTACTAGACGAACGAGGACAAGAACAACGGCATTTTTCTTCGCATATAAGGATGTAAGATATTATCAATTAAGATCTTATACTATATATTCTATTCTAAATATATATCTCCATTATATATTTATACTTATATTTAAATCTTATATTTAATTATTAAATAAAAAATAAATTCCCATACTAAAACTCACAAAAACTCGCCCGGTGGATTTGTGTGTTGGCCATTATATGGTAATTGTGTTAGCCCCGTGAAGGGCAATATCTTATATCATTATAGTTTCATGAGGAATTCCAATCTCTTGTCTGGATAATTAAACCCCGGACTATGGCGGGCAGAAGAAAAGGCACGCATTCTACAGTACTTCTGAAATCAAACCCGGCATAAGAACATGATAGATGAACGCTATATTTGTAAGCATATATTAAGTATATTATAAGTGTATAATCCCAGAGTTCAAATGAATCTAATGGATGGCATTTAATATATATATATATATATATATATCATCATCATCATATTCAACCATTATCTATCCACTGCTGGATGAAGGTCTCTCCAAATGCTTTCCACACAAGTCTATCCTGAGCAATTCGCTTCCACGTCACCCCAACCTGTTTTCTTATTTCATCCACCCATCTAGTTTGAGGACGTTTTCTAGGTCTTCGGTGGTCTCTTGGAATCCAGTTCAGAATTTCTGTTGTCCATCGTTGATCAGTTCTTCTTGCAATATGCCCAGCCCATCGCCATTTCAGCCCTTTTACTTTAACAATGATGTCCTCTACTCTAGTTTGCTCTCTCACCCAAGTGTTTCTTTTTCGATCTCTCCTAGTTATTCCAAGCATGCACCTCTCCATGCTCCTTTGCGTTGTCTGTAACTTTCGTATTGCTCCAACTGTTAGACTCCATGTCTCTGATCCATAAGAGAGGACTGGCAATACACACTGGTTGAAGACCTTTCTTTTTAGACACAAAGGCAATTTCCCCTTCAGGATAAAACTGTTTCTTCCAAATGCACTCCAGCCAAGTTTAATACGTCTGTTGAGTTCTTTCATAATGTTGCCATCCATTGAAATCAGCTGGCCAAGGTAAATATATGAATCAGCAATTTCTAGCTCAATGTTGTCAACTTGTATTTTTGTTTCCTCTACGAAATTATTGAACATGATCTTAGTTTTTTGTAGGTTCATCTTGAGTCCAACTTCTTTACTTCTAGTTGAGAGCTCCTGTACCATGTCTTGGAGTTCTAATGGGTTCGTTGAAAAAATAACAATGTCATCAGCAAACCGCAAATGATTTAAATATTCACCATTTATTTTTATTCCCTTGTTATTCCAATTTATCTGCTGAAAAATCATCTGTAAAGCTGAAGTAAAAAGTTTTGGAGAAATGGTATCTCCCTGCCTCACACCTTTACCAATTTTGATAGTTTTGGTATCTTTATGTAACCGAAATTTTGCACTTGCATTTTTATACACACGTTTCACCATGTCAATGTACACATCCTCAATGTCTGTTGATCTTAAAGAGTTGATGACTGCTGATGTTTTAATAGAGTCAAAGGCCTTCTCATAGTCAATAAATGCCACACACAATGGAAGTTCATATTCATGTGTTCTTTCAATTAATTCTCTTAATACTTGAATATGGTCCACTGTACTGAATCCACTTCGAAATCCAGCTTGTTCTCTTGGTTGAGCTGCATCTAATTTTTTCTGCAGGCGATGTGTTAGCACTTTTGTGAAGATTTTATAAATAGCAGGTAACAAGCTAATTGGTCGGTAATTTTTCAAATCCTCTTTATCACCTTTTTTATGCAAAAGAATTACTGTTGCAGAATCCCATTGGTTTGGTATGTTACCGCTGTTAAGACATTTGGTAAAGAATTTTGCAAGTATGTCTTCTACATATTCTCCAGCTTCTTTTAGGATATCTAATGTAATACCATCATCACCAGGGGCTCTTCCTTTCTTCATACTTTTTATTGCAAATGAAACTTCTTCTTTTAAGATTTTAGGAGCTGTTCCTTCGACTATCTCAGAGTCTTCGTTTAATCCACTGTTACTTTCGTATAGATTTTTGTAGAATTCTTCAACTCTTCTAAGTATTTCTTCCCTATTTCTTGTTACGGTGCCATCCTCTCCTTTTAATGCAATGATGTGTTTCTTCCCAACAGATAAACTTCCTTTAACAACCCTAAGGCTCTTGTTATTTTCAATGGCCTTCCTTACTAGCTCACAGTTGAATTTTCTTATGTCTTCTTTCATGCTTTTGCGCAGAGTTTTACAAAGTTCTATGTACTCAATCCTGGAACTGGTATTTTGATTGTCCACCTTCATATCTCTTCGCCTTTTCATGAGCTGTTTCGTCTTCTCAGATAATTTGCTATTGTGCTTTTTACAGGTTACACCACCAATTTCCCCAGCAGTTTCAACTATTGTCTTAACAATGTTTTCATTTGCTTCTGAGATATCACTTTCATCAATAAGTCCTTCCAGTGCAGAAAAGCGATTTTTTAATTCCAACTTGAATGCCTCGGTATTTTCTTTTAATTTCTTTAAATCCACCCTCTTACTTACTTGTTTCCTAATGAGCTTCTGTCGTTCTAATTTAGTATTTAAGTGCACTTTACATCTCACCATTCGATGATCACTTCCAGTATTAAATCTGTTCAGTACACTGCAATCTTCAATAATTGATTTCTTGTTTGCCAGGATATAGTCAATTTCACTAGTTCCCCCATTTGGGTGTTTCCATGTCCATTTTCTTTGCGGTTTCTTCTTAAAAAATGAATTCATGATGCTAAGATTTTCAGCTTCTGCAAATTCGATGAGTTGATCGCCACGTTCATTCCTTTCCCCATATCCGTATTTACCAACCGATGTCTCTCCTTGTTCCTGTTGTCCAATTCTTGCATTGAAATCCCCCATGATGAGCTTGATATGTTGTTTCCCTTTGGTGTGTAACTCTTTGATTTCTTCATAAAATTCTTCAACCTCTTCGTCGGTATGGCTTGATGTTGGTGCATATACCTGTACTATTTGAAGTTGGTATCGCTGGGTTAGTTGAACAACGAGCCTCGCTGCTCGATCTGACGTGCTTTCGACTTCAAGAAGGTAGTCTTTAATTCTTTTGTTGATTAAGAAGCCAACACCACTTGTTCTTCCAGTTTCCGTTCCTCTATAATAAAACAAATGTCCACTTTTAAGTTCCACCAACTCTTCACCTTTTCTTCTAACTTCACTGAGTCCTACAATGTCCCATTTGATCTTGTCAAGTTCTTCTTCCAATTCCTGAAGTTTTGCTTCAGAAGCAAGGGATCGTCCATTAAACGTAGCCAAGGTCAATAACAAACGGCAGCCTGGGCCATTCCAGTGATTCTTAGCACCCCCTGCTTTCATGCCACACTGACCGCTGCCTTGATCAGGAGCACTCCAGCACCTGGAGACTAGGGGCCATGGTTTCTGGTGTGTCAACATAATGGAGGAATTAGCCATAATTTCACCACGCTGGCTAGACGGGTTGGTGAATTAGCCCTCCCCTTCCGCCTTTCTATCCGTGTAGCAAATATTAATTTGCCACATAAATAGAAAGCTCAGCCTGCACCACTTGAAGGCGGGGTAGGACACTAGGTTACTGGCCTGGCCGGTTCCACACATCGTCACATACGTTCAGCGTGTGGGTCTCCTTCCAGTTAGATACCAGCAACCCTTTTGCAGGCCATATATATATATATATATATATATATATATATAAAATTCAAACTGAATAGAAACAGTGGAGTGATTAGAAACATTAGCTTTCATTTGCCTATTTCAATCCTTTTAAGTCTTTATTATTCTTTAATTTTCTCTAACTCATATTACTGCTTACTTATTTGGGGTTATATTTCAAAATCGAATCTACAACGTTTACCTTCATTTCAAAAGAAATACCTCCACCTTATCTACAAACATAGGTGTAGGCAAAAAGTTTATAAAGGAGATTATAAGCTCAATGAGAGGGGTCAAAGAGCTACAACCAAGGGCGGACACAGGGGGTGTTCATAGGGGTCATTAACACCAAAACAATATATTTTTTCACTGTTAAAAATTTCAACTTCATGATAAATGAAAGGTGTTATTCCAAGACCATGGGAAATTCTGTTCTTGACCGAACCCCAAAAGGAAAGTATGTGTCAGCCCTTGGCGACAACTCATATATTCCTATGTTAAATATACAAAATTTCATTGCAATGTGGGGTTACAACCCCCAAAACCACCCCCTGGCTATGCCGATGCTTCCAACCGTATTTCTGCCTCCCAGAACTTGAAAATTGCTAGACGTTTCCGAATTTTTCTAACAAAAATCTTCGGCACATCCATGTTTCATCCCTCTTCATCTGCCCAAATCATACATATCTAATAAGAAGCGCAATTAACGTTAAACCAGATTTTTCTAGAAATAATCAAGGCTTGGCGCGAATTGGCTGCTTTGGCCCCAGAGCATGGAACTCTTTTTCCCCCTGTTCTACAATCATTAAATTCGCTCCCGTTATTTAAAAAGCATCTTTCCGGATATTTATTAAATTACCATTTATTCATTTTAAAAATAATAAACGGTGTTCTACCTCAGACAGCATGGGCTTTGTCAGATCCTACAGTCTTTACCCATTGCTGCACAGGCGAATCAATTTAATATTTTGTAATACAAAATGCATAATTACAAATAAATTTGACACCCACGTATTAGTAGCTCAATCTAGAGCTATTTTTGTTTAGGAGAAAAAGAGACGCCGTCCTCATCTCGGATTCGAACCAGGGTCCCCGCGGTGTCTTGACCTACTAGACGAATGAGAACAAGAAAAAACGCTTTTTTCTCCGTATATTAAATTGTAAGATATTATTACCCTTCACAGGGATAACACAATTGCCAAATATTGGTCAACACACAAAGCCACCGGGGCTAAATTTTTGTGAGTTTTTCAAGGGGGATTTTTATTACAAATAATAACGTACCAATGGGCAGATTATTTCTGTATATATATTAGTCTCTTCGCGTGATAATTAGTTTATATCTGTAAGCATTGATGTAATCAGCCTTGAGGTCTACAGAAGGGCTAAATTTTTTTCTAGGGAAGAATAAGCACCCCCAGCCTATAGTTTCTAAAAAATAGTAAAAACAAAGTATATGTCTAAAAAATAAAGCGATAAGAAAATAAATGTCTAAAAAACAAAGTGACAAAATAAATTTCTAAAAAATGAAATGACAAAATAAATTTCTAAAAAATAAAGTGATAAAATAAATTTCTAAAAAATAAAGTGATAATATAAATTTCTAAAAAATTGTGATAGCAAAACTGAATTGATAACAATTTATGCTACTGTTATTCACATTTCCATAACAAATAGAACTAATTTTATTCACGTTTCATAAAACGTTTTAAGACCCCGTTAATTTATGACGACAGAGATGCACATTTTTTGAAGTTAGATAATATTATAAGAGAGCAAAGACGGGCCGTTATCGACTACCTACTGTGCATTCACGCTCAGTTAGATCATGATACCGTTAGCAGACGGGTTAGTCCATTGCAGTTTAGGGAAGGCCGTCTTGGAGGAACTGGTTTTTCCCGCGCGAAAAACCAGTTTCGGCAAGACGCCCTTCCCTAAACTGCAATGGACTAACCCGTCTGCTAACGGTATCAGGCGTCAGGTCTGCGCGAACGCACAATACCGCTGACTACGCACCGGAGAAAGTAAGAAGAGTGGTACATGAACGTTTTAGCGGCGGTTTGCACGACCATTCTGTACCTCCCTTTTCAGGCAGTCTTAATACAATGTAACCTGCATAAGGGGTCTTTAAATATTACGTAAACATCTTTGATCTTTGGGGAAGGGAGGGTCGAGATTTGGTTGTTTTTTATGACAAAGAAGAGAAGGGGGATCTGAACCATATTTACCTAAAACAAGAGCTAACGCTGAGTATTATGCCGCTTGGGGTGAATACGTGTTTTGCCACTCCAAGAGGACATCTTTTATAATAATCCCATAAAAATCTGCCGCTCATGGTGAATGCCCTATTCGCCCCCCCCCCTTTGCGCCAGCCCTGCGTAAGACACAGAAAATAATAAAACTAGAACATAGTCGATAAGCAAAGTGACAAATGCCCTGACAGAACTGAAATACTTGGATGAACAACCAATAGAGTAGATAAGGGAGGGAAGGTGGTGGTCGCCCCGGGCGCCACAATTCGGAGGGCGGAAATTAGCCTTTAAAAAATAAAATTTATTTGTTTTGTTCTGTTACTGCATTGGGGGCGGCAATGACAGTCACTCGCCCCGGGCGGCAAAATATCTAACTACGACACTGTGAGCCCCACACACTGCCGGTAAAACATATGGAATACACAGAATTGCAGCTCAATGTTGAATTATTTAAACCAGGGGCTCAACCCTCTTGTCGCTTGGGGCAACTTCTAGGCTCCCCTTGGCCCCATGTATTTTTAACTTATTAATTGTATTATTTTTAATGAATGTGTGTTATCAAATGCGCTTATTATTTATTACACAATATTTGCTTACAATATAAGAAATAATAATAATGTATGGAGAAGAATGGTC
This sequence comes from Dysdera silvatica, assembly GCA_006491805.2. NCBI lineage: Eukaryota > Metazoa > Arthropoda > Arachnida > Araneae > Dysderidae > Dysdera > Dysdera silvatica. The sequence continues at coordinate 113,500,756 of QLNU02003225.1, read as the reverse complement.
CTTGCGCCATAGAAATAAAACCAACCAATAATAAAAATATAACAAAATACTTTATAATACCACCAAAATATCTATTAACAGCTTATTAAAACTTTTTTAAATGCGATAATTTATTGTGATTACTCTGTATTTATGAAAAAGCGTTTCATATTATAACAAACTTATAAATAAATGCTTAATATTATAAGAAAAATGTAAGTAAGTTTAATAATTTGCATCACATTTCATTCTTAATTCAGAAAATTATACCAAAAATTAGAGGACCGGAATCTTATGTAGGCATGAAGGGGAGGAAGAGGTAAGCATTTGCTTATTTTTTCTAATAAGGGTGAGAGGTATCAAATGGCCAGAAATGTGCCTACGTAATACCTGAACGGCGCCTAACGGACACTCCTAAATCGAGAACGCCTCTGTCTAACGGACGCTTACTTAGAATAGAGGACAGATACTGAAGTCCCGATGTGTCCACTATTAAGAGGTTTTACTATATAAGTGAATTTACTTGCCTTACAACTTTCTATTCAAATTTCCACGGCAGATCAATTATCACCAACGGACATTCAAAGAATTAAAGTATAATTAATATAAATTACAGGATTACATCGACAGACAGGCA
>QLNU02003225.1:113475701-113487379 GCA_006491805.2 Dysdera silvatica | reverse complement strand
AGTAGATAATAGTGTATAACTAGAATGTAGATAATAATGTGTAACTAGAATGGAGTAGATAATAGTGTATAACTAGAATGGAGTAGATAATAGCGTATAACTAGAATGGAGTAGATAATAGTGTATAACTAGAGTGAAGTAGATAATAGTGTATAACTAGAATGGAGTAGATAATAGTGTATAAATAGAATGGAGTAGATAATGTTACATACTTATCTATTGATCCCTTCATCCAATAAACAAGAGGAAACCAAGATATGGCATCTAAGAAGGCGGTGTGTGGTCTAAAACAGGAAATAAAGAAATTGAGGATTGAATGAAAGACAACAAATACTACGTGTGTGTGATTCGTACTTAAGAAATATTTAAAATAAAAACTTTGATGCAATGAATATTTTTATTTGTCATTGAGTTTTTCTGATCATAAAACCGCTTTTATCGGAACGTACACAAACGTAAAAGGCTGCGCTTTGAATATCAAGTTTATACGAAGAAAGAAAAAAGCTTCTTAATTTATTTATTTTTATTTCTTACCATTATTATTATTTTATTTTAATCTCTCTATTGCTTAAAGTCATTGGATAAGCGATCATAATGTTTTTAAAAACCTGAACTTCTATTAAATTATTTTAAGTCTTTAGATTTAAATTCCTTAAGTTTCCTCTTATTTATTAGAATAAATTTTTTTGTGAATGACGCATTTGCTTCTTTAAAAGTACATTATGCCCTGAATAAATTTATAAACATAAGATAATATAAAATTCATTCTCATTTTACCCATAGCTCAGATATTATTAGACACTTTCGTATTTTTTTAATTGATAATTTTCTTATTTTTAAAACCTTAATATTCACGTTTCACATAATAAAATCCTTGTCCCAGTCAAATATAATTTCTCTTCAATTACCTAATCACTCATATCATACAAGAAACTGAACTAATTATACCCCAAATTTTGCTCGAACCAATCTTAGAATGGCAAGAATTGGGTGCTTTGACCCTAGAGTATGGAACCCACTTCCTTCTACACTAGAGATTTTAAATGCTCTTTCTTTATTTAAAAAATATCTTACTGATCACCCATTAAATAAACATCCCTTCTCTTTATTATTTATTATTATTTTCTCTTTATGTTTTAGAAGTATATATTTTAAATATAGTTAAAGCATTCACCATGGCAGCATGGGTTTTGTCAGACATAATGGTCTTTGTCCATTGCTGCGCAGATGAGTTAGGTTAATTTTGAAATATTTGTTGTATAATCCACTTATAATTTTTAACTAATTCGTCTGAATAAAGAATTTGATTTGATTTGAAATTATATTATATCCTCCATATGGAAACATCTACCCGTCCGATAAAATTGTCTGTTAAAAAACTGCTGACTTTGTAAACACAGCTTTTTAAATGACGTGCGTACTTTTATGAAGGTGGTTTTGAGGCCCCCGAGGGCGTAAAGCCTAATAAAAATGTTAACGGGGATAGTGTCGTAATTTTGATTATAATTAACGAATGAAGTCGCATTAATACACATTGCAGTTTTATTGCATGCTGACACTCAATTAGCAAATCATATGTACTTTCTTTCTAAAAGTAAAATGATTGGTCTTAGAGTCTGTGGGTGATGAAAATGTGCTCGTAGGGGTACGATGAAGTTGTAAATGCCGTTGGAAGCATAATCAGCTGCTAAAATAATGCATCGGCATGGCCAGTTGTATTCCTTTGCGTTGAGGAACGAACAATGGTTGCAAACCTGAAATAATGATAATCGAAGATTTGCAAATCTTCAAACTTAACAGAAATATATATATAGCTAAAGGTTCTTCTCTATTAGGTAATAAAAGCAATAGCTGCAATACGCATTGCAAGCAGCAAAGGGACTTTTTCTTTGAGCAAGTAACATAACGTGGGGGCTCACACACCTATATAAGGAGACACCGGCGGAAATCCTTGACAATTCTGAAAAAACAATGATATTTCTCATTAAGTTTTTAAATACAATGGTGATATATTATTATATATGGAACTTTATAATGAAAGACAGAGCCGTTTCCTGCAATGTAAAACGCTAGTTTACTCTATAAAGATGTCAAGGTATTATTACCCTCCACTTGGGGATAACACAATTGCCAAATATGGTCAGCACAGAAAAGCCTCCCAGGGCGAAATTTTGAGTTTTCGTGGGGGAATTTATTATACAATAATTTTTGCCACCACGTGTTGATTATAGCTCAAACTAGAGCTTTATTTGTTTGGAAAAAGGCGCTATCCCATCCTTGTTTCCTGACCTCATTCGTCCAGCGGTTCAAGACCTCCGGAGCTAGAAACGGAGGGACCCTGGTTCAGAGCCAGGATCGAGGATGACGTCTCTCTTTTTTCAAAAACAAAAAGCTCTGGATTTTAGAGATATATACGTGGGAGGAAAAGGGTATTATATATTTCTTATGATTTGTTGCATACGGTATACAAATTTTTAATGACTCTTCCCGTAACGCAAGTTTGTTGTGAAAAAGCATTTTCTAAAATGATGATAATAAAATCAAGATTGAGAAACCTGCTTAGCAACGAACATCTTGAATCCCTGTTGCTAATGAACATTGAAAAACAATTAACCAATGACGTAGCGCCAGAAGATGTCATTGACTATTTGTATGAAAGAAGTAGAGAACTTTCTGGGAATTTAGCCTTCTGAGGACGGGGGACCAAAATATTGGCCAATTTTCTATACCCCGAAAAGACAGGCCCCGCAGAAATATCAGTTACCTGGTGCTACAAGTGGTCCCGATGAGACGTTGAGGAGCTAACTATGATTATTCATATCTAATCTTCAGATCCGTTCACAATAGCCTTGCACGTTACCTGTAGAACAAAAACATTTTCCTTTTCTTCCCCTCTGACAAGGGAAGGTTTCGGGATGGACGACGTGGTTTTACCAAGAGTGTCATTGGAAAACTTTCAAAAAATTATTAGATACATATTCGAACTTTTCTTGAGAATGGCAATTAATATCGGTGTGAGGGGTCCTGGAAAGTTGAAAATTGTCACTTCGAAATTCAAAATCGCTATACATCTTGGTACCTAATGGTTATTTTCAAAATTTTTTGCTGCATTAAATACTTTACTTAAATTCATTAGACACGTGTTTCGTGGTTTTTTCATAATAAATTACTCTTTGTTAGTTTGCAAGATTTAAAAAATGGCGCCATTTTTTAAACCATCTAAACTGACTAATAGTAATTTATTATAAAAAAAACAAAAACACGAAACACATGTCTAATGAATTGCACCCTACTTCATCTTCGATATCCTGTATATTCCTGCTGCTTCTCATCTCTACAGGATGCACCTCCACCTCCTTGCTGGCTTTCTCTTTCTGCCTTAAGACCCTTCCTCTGATTCCTCGCTCGTCTTGTTTTGCAGGATCTTCCACCATTCCCCTTCCCTGGGATAACAGTGCCTTCCCCAGGAGGCCAAACTTTGCATAAACACAGGCGCAATTTATGTCTAATAAATTTAAATAAAGTATTTAATGGAGATATAAAATTTCGTTTTTAAAATACTTATTAGGTGCGCGAAGATGTAGCGATTTTAAATCACAAGAAAAGTGACAATTTTAAACCTTCCAGGGGATTTCACACCAATATTAATGCCCATTCTGAAGAAATCTCGAATATGTGTTTAATAATTTCCTGAAAGCTTTCAAATGACGCCATTCTTGATAAAATACGCGTCGTCCATCCTGAAACCATTTCCTTGTAAGTTCAAATATGGATTTTAGCGGTGATAAATAAACACACAGGTATGTAGGTGGACATTTTTAATTTAGATATTTAATTAATTTTGTGACTTTTTATAAAAAACGTCTTTTAGGTATTATGAATTTTAGTATTGCAATTATATATTATTATTTATTAAAAAACGTCTTTATTTAAAAAATGTCTTTTAGCTATTATGAATTTCAGTATTGCTATTATATAATATTGTTATTTATTCAGTATTGCAGTTCAAATTAAATTTTGATGAATGTCGTGAGACTAATGACAAACATTTTTTTTAAACTGAAAGCTTGGTTTCTTTGTTTTGGCTTTTTACGGCGCAACAACATCTAGAGATATACGAACATGGCACTTAAATTCTGAAATGAATTATTTTCCATACAATTTCAGTTTCCGCTCATAGTTTTGACTTCTTATCCTGCATCTTTTTAGTAGTAATACTACTCAGTTATTGATTTTTTTTATTAACTTGGGGGAAGGGGAAATAGCCCCCCAAATGACGCCCTTGCTCTGGTAAGAAGTGGGCCCTCCTATGTAATTGCCCGATAGGCTTGAGCCCCCCCCCTCAATACGTTCCTGCGAGTAACCTCAACGATTCAGGAGGTGGGAGGAGCTACACATTATCAATTAGGTGTGCCTAACATTTTGGCACTTTAGTGTTAACTTTACCAAATGTACGTTTATTAAATTTACACAGTGTCATGTTCTTTAAAACATTCAACATTTAATTATGAGGATTGAAAATACACTAGTGACTTTTGTGTCGCCCTGTATACGGAAAAACTTACTCAGAGCTTTCAGCGGGTGTGATCCAAGGCATTTCAAGGTATTTTTCTTCTTCTTCGACTACTGTACTTTCTTGGCGGGGCTTTGGTCCATCATTCTCTTGTTTTTCTTCTTCTTCTTTGTCACTGCTTCCAGATTCACTATCATCACTGTCCCCGAACATAGCCGGCACAGGGGCGATGCTGGGCCGACGACCACGAGCCAGTGCAGTGAAGCCCTCTGGGTTAGGGGCACCGCCGTCCAGTTTTGGAAGTTCGAGGTGTCTGCCAAATTTTCTCATTATTCCAAAAGAGAATTTTGACCGAATCGGCGACATGTCGTAATTTTTTGTAGCTGTTAAAAAGATACAAGTAGGGTAAGTTACAAACATGTTTTACCATTATAATATCTTGCTCAATTAGATTACCGAATTACGACACATAAAATATTCAACGATTTCGAGGGTTTGTTGAATGAACGGAAAGTCACGAATCTCCCCATTACCATGACGACAAAAATTAACGTAAGTGTTGTACGTGTTCTCAATCTTAAAACACCACTTACGTGTCCTACTTCCGCCTTTTTCCGGATCTAGAAACGCATGCAGCGCGAGGGAGCTGACTTCGGGTGTTTTGGCTTCCCCTCCATTATCCACACTTGCAGGAAGAAAAGCGCTATTTTCTTCTTTCGTGATGTTCATGTAAAAGCAGATGTCAGACGCTTGCATGTTGTAGGATGGTCCCGGGTTTAACATGATGGGCCACGTCCCTGGCACGTCTGTTTGAACACCAAGAAGCGACACCCCATATCTGAAAACATATTCAGGATTCATGTACATTTTCATGTGCGAACGCGACTGCAATAGAAAATAAGGGTAATGGCACGGAAAGTCGCTTACTTTCTGTGAGAGTGGAAAGAGGCGTATGTGAAACTTTTCCCTTCATATTCACCGAAGAATCTACTATCTCCTAAACGTATGTGGTAAATTTCGTTTCCGGAACATTTTCCATACAGCCTGTGCCATTCTTCTGCAGACTCTTGACCTTCCCTAGCCAATGAAAAAGAAGCATCAGTTAGCAACCGGTTTTTTAAAAAGATTTTGGCTTTAAACGCAATTGAATGGCAATAGCTATAACAGGGAAGTTGAATAGTATTACACGTCACAACATCGACACATAAATGTCCTCGAAAATGTGTCTAGAGATATTTATATATCTTCTAACTCATTAAATAAATGATGGTACAACATTTCTCTATGGCATTATTTTAAGAATTGCACATATTCAATATTAATATCAGCAGAGGCGTAGCCAGGGGTGCTTTGGGGTTGTAACCCTCACCGTAATGACATTTTGTATTTGATTGACAATTAAAATTGACAATTAATTGACAATTTTAATTGACATTTTTTAAGTATAGGAATATATAAGCTGTAGCTCTGTAATCCTTCCCATTAAGCTTATAACCCACACTATGAACTTCCTGCCTACGCTACTGAATATCCGTAAAAATCCCTTTATTTGTTAAAATTTTTTCACGTACACATACATAATGCTTACCGGTATATGTTTGTTTTTACAAGTCTAAAGCTACGAAAAAAGTATTCCATCACTTAAAATCGAAATTCGTTACATGGATGTCTGTGGAACAGCAGCAGTGAAGCTTTTCTTCAAAATTGTTAGAAACCAAAGTAATGAAACCCGCAGTTTAGAGTTCGATAAAGAAGGGACGTATGATTATGTCCAGTTGAAATGTGACAAGAAACGACATGAATGTTTTCGTTGTCGCCTTCAAGTGTAATTTCAAAATGCTATTAGGCAACGCAGAAATTTGTAAAAATAATAGGAAAAAATACAACAAATAAAAACATTTCATTAATCAAAGAAAGCAAGCAATTGATGCTCAAATTTCAGAGTAAATCACAAATGCTGACGTTTGTTTAAATTTTGAAAAGTTATCGTAGATCTGTATATGCCCTTTCGTATTAAAAAATTTTAAATCCGCCGACAACAAACATCGACTTTAGTCGATTTCTGGAAATTTGTTTAGTTCCTTTTAAGTACTGTCCCTGTACTGAAAGTTACGGACATATTTTAATGCACTACGGAGATTAATTTTTTACGTTAATTCTCATTATAAACATAAAACTACGCTAAAGACAAAACGTAAACAAATTTCAATGACGTGTTATATGAAAAATTAATATAAAGTAGTAATAACGAGACTTAAAATGTTAAAATGTTTTCTATAAAAAAGAATTTGTGAGATACTTAATTTCACTAGCCACTTTTTAAGTATAGAGAATTAATAACGCAAAAAATTTTTCATGCCAATTTTTAAACGTTAATCTGGATTAAACGTCCTCCATTGTCTTTTTAGTTTAAACAACTACGGCTATTAACGAAACCTTATTATAATCTTGAAAATTAATTTAGTTTTAATTAGTTTGGCTGCCTGTAGCCTGTCACAGGGACGTCACCCTGTTTTTGTTTCCAAACGCAAAATCTTGTTAACCTTTTAGCACACAGTTTTTTACGTTTTGTCCACTGAGTAAATACGAGGGCGAATCAGAAAGTCTTTGCCCCTATTTTTTATTAGCCAAAATAAGGTACATACAGGTAATTACAAATATACGTACTATTCTACGTACCTTACACTATTTTTCCACATAGTCCCCACACCGATTCAGACATTTGTCCCATCGCAGCACTAAATTTGAGATGCCCCTGTGGTAGAATTCCTTCGGCTGACTGTGGAACAACCACGGATCTTGGCTTCATCGTTGCATATGAATCGCTGTCCTGCCAGGAACTTCTTCAGCGGACCGAAAACGTGGAAATCACTAGGGGCGAGGTCCGGACTGTATGGTGGGTGGTCCAGACTCTCCCAGTGAAATGACCGGAGCTTGTCGGCAGTTCTGATTGCATACAGTCCGGACCTCGCCCCTAGTGATTTCCACGTTTTCGGTCCGCTGAAGAAGTTCCTGGCAGGACAGCGATTCACGTGCAACGATGAAGCCAAGACAGCAGTCCGACGGTGGTTCCACAGTCAGCCGGACGAATTCTACCACAGGGGCATCTCAAATTTAGTGCTGCGATGGGACAAATGTCTGAACCGGTGTGGGGACTATGTGGAAAAATAGTGTAAGGTACGTAGAATAGTACGTATATTTGTAATTACCTGTATGTATCTTATTTTGGCTAATAAAAATAGGGATAAAGTCTTTCTGATTCGCCCTCGTAAATGGAGTTCATCGCTCATGAAATTATATTTACAGTCATGAGAGAGTGAAGAAAATTTGCAATGTACATGTTTTCCTTTATGCGAATTTCTTTACATCGTATTTATGTTTAATCGACAGATTATTCTTCTGAAGAATTTATTGTGAAGAAGTCAAATAAAAAAAGTATTTTCCGTGGTTGTTCCAGACGATATTAGTTTAGTATACGTAAACCATATTTTGTGAATTTTACAGCTGAATTTTCGCGCACTTATGTGCATATTTTTGCTTTTTTTTAGCGTGAAATTGCACTTTTTTGTCCTGGAGTTACAGTCTCCGGAGCACATTACGCTTTCTCAACAATCTGCCCACTCTCTTCTGTTCAAAAAGCCTTCATTATCCTTCCTTTTATTTTCATTCTTCTGAAGTCTTTCTCCAGTCTATCTATTTTTTCCTAGGGCATCTCATTTTTTTTTCGTCCATTCTGGGTTGGTTCTCATAATTCTTCGGCATCGTGCACAACTTTTATTATTTTTTTGTAATATTTTCGCCAACATTTTTTTTAGGTTTTTCCCTAGTTTTGATATGTATTCATTCGAAGAACACATATTTTTTTCCATTTCAAACTTAACTATTAGAGGGAAATTATATATATATTCCCTTCAAGCATTTCGGTATATCAAAATCAATTGCTATTCACTATTATATATTATACTATTACGTTACTAAACGTTATTACTAGTGTTACTATTCATACATATTGTTATTATACAGTGAAATCTATCTATAGTGATACTGTCTAAAACTATATTTTCTCCCGGTCCCGGCAGGTATAGAATATATTAGGTTTAATCATGTTTATAACTTCACCTTTTCCGCGTCCATATAATATCTTTAAATTACACAGATTTCATCCTACTATCATTAATACGTGAATAAAAGGTTCTTAAAAATTAAAAACTTTGAATGTGCTTTCTGCGAATTTGGTTTGATATAAAGTAGGAAAACAAACCATCACAATATTATTGAAACAGTTATGTTTAAGCAAATATCCCGAAGAGAATTTTTTAAAAATAATTTTAAAACTTAAAGAAAGATTTTCTTAAAGAAAGATTTTCCTAAAGAAAATTCGATGTCTAAAAAGAAAAATTAAATGAAAAACTGAGTTACTTGATAGAGTGGAAGTCAAGTGTATACTGGAACTCAACTGACAACATATTGGAAACAGTACTGAAATTAAAATTTAGCGAAAATATATATATTACCACTCAGCTGATCTTCTCTGTAACAATGTGAAGTTACCAAATATTTATTCATCATACACATGGCTACGTAGTTTAAAAGCAGATAAATTAATTAGACAGCTTTTGAAGATTAAATTTCAGAGATGTAAAAATCGTCTCGTTTTGTTCAAATTCTTTGAGATCGATCAGTCATTTGCAACAACGCGTGGGGTCTTAGAATGTCATAAATTGATGTATTTAGCCCGAAATATTCTATGTGTTTCATGACGTGCTGACATTTCTCTAAGTTTTGCTGAGTGCTTTATCGTTAAGCAGGGCCGTGCTTATGGTGTTAGCAGTCCTGGGCAAAGCAGATTTTAGCGGCCCTTAAAAATATTTTGACATAACACAACGATAAAAAGATTTACCAGGGTTTAGCATTACGTCCTTCATAAAGCATAAAGTCCTTTACTAGTCTAAACGCTGTAGGTAAAAATAAAGAGAAGATAATGAAGTTAAATTGAAAATGGGGGATAAAAATTAATTAAATAAAATACGAATCATTGTAATTTATTATTACTCGAATTATTATAATTATAACGAATTAATGAAAAGTTAACTCAACGAACAAAGCCGCTTTTTATATACTGTTAGAACTTAAAAAGTAATTTTTCTAGTTTTTTGTGCTGCCAGGAGTATATGCAGTGGCCATATGCCCCACCACAATAAACATGATAACGTACATAGGCTACTGATTCTAACGCATTTGACTAATAACACGTGTATTTATTTTGACCACCATTTAGAAGCTGCATTATGGGAAGTATGACCTCACCCGCAAATGGTCAATTGACCAAATACTTTGTTGAAAGTATATGGGGCCGCTAAAAACTGATTTCTTGGTATTTGCACTACACATTTTGGCTGCCCTAAATTTTAGCGGCCCTGGGCGATCGCCCATTTAGCAACCCCCTAAGCATGGCCCTGTCCTTAAGCTTTACAAGGATAAGTGACTTACTGTCCACGGGAAGTGTGCAACAATAACGTGACCAATGTTGATGTGCCTGGGCATAAGCAATTGTTAGCTAGCAAGGCATATTTGAATTCATCTTCACACACAACATGCTCTAGAAGAAAGATGGACATAAAAATATTTTCTTATAAGAATAAAGCAACAAGTCATGAAATTACATTTAATTTCTATATATAGTGATATTTTTGCACGGAAAGATGGAATTATGACTCCATCCATCCATCCATCCATCCATCCATCCATCCATCCATCCATCCATCCATCCATCCATCAATCAATCTGTTTATTTGTTTTTCACATGTACTGTTAAAATTGGAAAGAAAATTTTATAAAACCATGAATTATACATACAGGATTTAACTATACATGGAAAGGTACTAAGAAAATATTAACTGGGATATAAAAAACTCAGGGACCTGACGATAGCAAATCATAACTGAACATATCAATTAACCATATGCAATTATTAAATATTAAAAATCATAAACTAGAAATAGTAAATCCACCAGCTTAATCTAATACATTCAATTCCAGATCTTTTTATCCCGTCATTTTCAATCTTACTATTATCAAATTAGATGATACAATTTCAAATAACCTGCAATTAAATTTGCATACAACATCCTACCATGAAAATCTTGAATACACGATTCCTTTTTCCCATTTCAATGAAAAAAAAATCATTAAAAAAAAATTCAAATGATAAAAACGTTCGGATTGTCTTTGATGTAGGTAGACGTGTTTTTGCCGAAATGATATTGTAAATTTGTCTTTAAATGTAATAACTGAGTATGTTTCTACCAATTTCATTTAAATTTTCAACTTATTGTCTACTGAGTTTTTTTCTATACTCCAATTTTGTCAAAATTAATTACTCTAACAACCGTGTGTTTGGGGAGGTGAAACGGTTGATAAAAAAAGGAAATTGCCAAAAAAAGATTCAACGTACTGGGAGCTCACACAGTTACAAAAAATATATAATTATTTAAAAATAAAAATAAATATAATTATTTATAAACAGTTTGACCTGAGCCTATGTTAATCGAACACTGAAACGTAATTTTAAGGAAATAACATTTTTAAGAAATATATGAGGGCGAATCAGAAAGTCTTTGCCCCTATTTTTTATTAACCAAAATAAGGTACCTACAGGTAATTACAACTATACGTACGTTACACTATTTTTCCACATAGTCCCCACACCGGTTCGGAGATTTCTCCCATCGCAGCACTTTGAGATGCCCCTATGGTGGAATTCGTCCTGCTGACTGTAGAACCTTGTCTTGGCTTCATCGTTGTACGTGAATCACTGTCCTGCCAGGAACTTCTTCAGCCGATCGAAAACGTGGAAATCACTAGGGACGAGGGCCGGACTGTATGGCGGGTGGTCCAGACTCTCCCAGTGAAATGACCGGAGCTTGTCGGCGGTTCTGATTGCATACAGTCCGGACCTCGCCCCTAGTGATTTCCACGTTTTCGGTCCGCTGAAGAAGTTCCTGGCAGGACAGCGATTCACGTGCAACGATGAAGCCAAGACAGCAGTCCGACGGTGGTTCCACAGTCAGCTGTGGAATGTGCTGTTCAAGTGCTGAGAAGGGACAAATGTCTGAACCGGTGTGGGGACTGCGTGGAAAAGTCGTGTACGCATATTTGTAATTAC
>QLNU02003225.1:113441220-113475601 GCA_006491805.2 Dysdera silvatica | reverse complement strand
CCTCATGTTTATGTTCTTATTACTTCTCTTGTTTATGTCCTCATTGTTCCCTATATTTATGTCTTCATTGCTCCTCATGTTTATGTCCTCATTGTTTCTTATATTTATGTCTTCATTGCTCCTCATGTTTATGTTCCTATTGCTCCTTATGGTAATAATGTTACAAGTGTTTGCTCTTTTTTACATAATTTCCTGTGCATCTAATTCTTCACGGTTTTCCGAATGTCAGTTATGTTCCTTTTATTATTGAAATAGGACTTACCATATGATTTCATCATCAAGTATTAGACAATTTTAATGTTAAACTTAGTTTGGAAATTAGTAAAATTAAAAAAATATATATTGACGCTTTGGAGTATATTTTGAATCGTCACCTAAATTTTCAAGCTTTCGCAACAACAGATATCAATATTTTATTGAGTGAGGTTGTTAGTTTAATGACCAGAAGACCAATAATTTAACGAGGAATTTGAAGCTCGAACAGATTATTTCATAATGGGAAACGAATCCGGGACTTCGAGATTGTAGAAAAGAAGACAACGCCTTCTAGTATATTAGTAATTAAACCCAGAATTTCTTTAATACGAAAGGAAGTTTACCTTCTACACCAATACAGAGACTTTTACCGACAACACGCTGAATTACCAGTTTCAAAGATACTATTCTCCCAGTCTTTGATCGCGCCCAACGATGCTTAAGGTTCAATTTTCCCTGTATGATATGGCCATCAACTTTAGGAAATCCACACTATCAACGGATAGTAGATTTCCCAATATCAAAATATATTTAAACCACATTCGATTTTTATTCGGTAGTATTTCATCTTGCACATTGGTTTTTCTATTCATGACTTACCTCGCTCTTGTGAGGTCAGTATCTTTAAGAGCAGATCCTTGAATGTATATCACTCTGGAGGCCCATATTGGCACCTGCAGTATCATTTTCATGGTACAATCCAACTCGCATGGCGACAGCAACACAACATAGAAATCCTGCAGGAGTCGTAACAAAAGTACATGATAATGCAGTATTTAAATTTTAAGAGAATATTTTCCTTTATGATGGAAGTTCTGCCCACACATTTTCTTTAACCACTTACTATACTTCCGACGGTGCATCCAACTATCATTCTTCCATTGTTGGCCAATTAATATAATTTAAGGATGTATTAATTGTCATATAGTAGTTTATATAGTATAAATATAAGCGTTATAAGCGTACTAAAGCTATTTTATCACAACTATAACGTTCGCATTTGCGTATTAATTTGCGTTGTGTAATGTGCTGTTATGTTGTATCACCTAAGATGAAATAATTGTCATTCAACATGAGGTCGTTTGTTTCACAGACGATTCAGAAAATCATCAGAGATGGGATCAATAGCCTAATATAATCTAAAAATACATATTTATAAGAAGCCGTATACGGTATCCTTAAAATACAAGAGCAAAAATTGCTGACTTTAAATTTAGTGATCAAATTAAGTTTAGAGCTTTGCGTGTCAGGATTTGAAGATACTTGAATTTAGAAAGCTGTTTTTTAATTTAATATAGGAAGATACGTGAATTTAGAAAGATGTTATTCTAAAAGACACTTCAAAAGCCGTAGATTTTATATCAGATACTACACTGAAGGAGTCGAAACTTATAACACTCAAAAATAGAAAACATTCGTGATATAACCATGTTTGAATTTGAATCCTATCGTTAGTATTTGAACCCGTGCAGAGCATAGTGGGTACTTTCTTGAAGATAATAATCATCAGAACTTGGGAAGAAGACATTCAGCTCTATGACGTCACAGATGGGACCTACTCAGTAACGGTCTTATATTTTTCGTTATATTTCGTATGAACAGGTGACGATGAGTTGGATAAAAAATACAATAGGGAGACAAGTCTGCCTCAAAATGGCGCTTTCCTATGATGTCACAAAAGTTTCTGTTTATTAGAGAGATGAGAGTGGTGCCATATCAAAGCTCATGGTGTTCACCCGAAGGGACTGTGCAGCAACTTGAGTAGGCTATACTCATGGCTACTTCCAGTTTTGCGTTAAAGATCAAAGAAGAAATGTATTAATGCGATATAACAAAATAGGTACCTGTAAAAGTGGGTGTGCGTAAAATTCATTGAGGAAGTCCATTATTGTATCGGCTCTCAATGTTGTATTGCATACAACAACGTGTTTTTCACTTTGTGCTCTGTGCATGCTATACGTACCACCGAGTTTTTGACGTTCCAACCATGTGTAAGCAAGTTGCTCGAACTAAAAATAAAATAAATCGTTTCTGTTGCTATGTTTATGAATTAATATATCAAAATACCTTTACTTAATATACATCTTAATATATAACTGAATATATATGAATATATAATTTAACATACACGAATATATATAATTTAATATACATCATTATATAATTTAATATATATCAATATATATCAACGACTGCATAATTCTACACATATATCCATAAATATACATCAATATATAATGTAATATACATCTCAATGAGACCACTAATTAATGACTTTAACATGAGCAGATATTCGAAGCTACTAGATGTTAGCGAATGGTAAATATGAAGTACACTAAGAGTACATTATCTTCATAGCGTATACATTATCTTCATAGCGTATACATTATCTTCATAGCGTATACATTATCTTCATAGCATATACATTATCTTCATAGCGTATGCATTATCTTCATAGCGTATACATTATCTTCATAGCGTATACATTATCTTCATAGCGTATACATTATCTTCATAGCGTATACATTATCTTCATGGCGTATACATTATCTTCATAGCGTAAAGCAAGAAGGGGCGTTTGCCGAAATGATAATAGGTATGGTTTGTTAATGATCTGTGTTGCTGTTTTATTAAATATACTGATTTTGCATATATCATGCTTCCCTCCTGTAACGCTACTTTCCACCTCAGTGGTTCGAACGCCTTGTGTAATTTATGCTCCTATATGTTACTTCTGTTGCAGGGGTAAAACCTAGAGAGGAGCATCATGAGCATAGTGTGCATGTGTGCATTTGTCTTGCCAGTGTGTGTAATAATTTTATTATCATATACATTGAGACATAAACGCAGGTCAAATTAACAGATATAAGAAAAGAATTAAAAACAGAAAATATAATTAAGACTAGTAATGCGCGATTGCGAGATCTTTTGCCGATTGTTTCGATTATTTGGACATCTCGAAATCTCTCGATGGTTTTAAAACCTGACTAAATTTATTACGTAACTGTACGTGGTGAAACCAGTATCTAGATTAAAGGAAGCGTGCAGTAGTGACTCAGCGATGTTCACACGTATGCGCAGTGTGATTGGGCAGCTGACTCGCGATTGCAATTGAACATCTCGATTGTTAAGTTCAAGGACGAATGAACTGCTGACTCGATTGTAAATTTGAGTCGATTGCGATTCTTTCGATTGTAAAGACATTTCGTAATCGCCCATCACTAATTAAGATAGAGGCACGTTCTGAGAAGAGAAGGGGGCCATCTATTACAAAGAGTACGAAAGATGAAGCAAACCAGCAAGGGAGGAATAGAAAGACCAAAGGCAACAATAGAAGCAAAGGACCTTAAGAATACAATTGTTCTTGGTTTGACATCCGGCTATGCTCTGGACAGGAATCAATAGAATCGTCAATGTCACGTTGATTCAAATTAAGGAGATAGTGAGGAAAAGTGTATATATATACAAGAATGTTGTTTGTGCAAAAGAAAGAAAATATAATTATTGTTTTTCATATGCTAAATACTGTTCTTAAAAATAAAACACTTTGATTTTTCAAGGTATACTCAATTTGCTTGACACATAAATAACAGAGCTGTTTTTATAAATACATTTGTACGAAAACGTCGAACTGTTTTTTTTTTAAATGAATAGAATAATTACGTTAATTTCATTTATCTCTTTAAATTTAAAACAGAAATGTCAGCGGGCCAACTCTGCTTATGCTTTCTTTTATCGCAATAAACTATTATATTCCACAGAAAAAATATGTAAATACTAATATTATCCACACCACATTTTCAGAAGAAAACATATAACTTTATGAAATGATTCTCCTTTCGGCCTTGAAAAACCGAATTGGAGCAATTAGCAAAAATAGAAATTAGTTTTTCCCCATTCTGGGAAATACAAAAAACTAGAACTGCGCTGCTTAGATGGGACCAGAATTAATTACGCCCCCGGCATTCTCCTTTCCGCATGACGATATGGATTATTCTTCAGACACTAGCGCCACATTTTTATTTTTTCCCCATTAACCTAAATTAATAGTGCAGCTTTCAGTTCTCCACTACCTCTCACTGTTCGCATAATAACTTCAGGATGAGCTCTCTCCACCAAATCAATTAGCAGGCCTCTTTCAACAATTTCGGCATCTGTATTGGAAATCATACGGTATCACCTTTGCATCGATTCGCAAGCTTTAGCGGGGGAATATTCCCATGGATCATCATCAATATGGGCATTATTAATAAGGGTTTGTGGGAACTTCTCTCGCATAATTTAGCCGTTCTTGAAGTAATGTTATGCATGAGGAATAGACGAGGATAGAGGATGAATACACCTGAAAGAGAATATATTTAAATTCAAGAAAAGAGAACGTGTTTTCCAGAATATAGTTGAAAGTATCCTTGAAATAGAATATCAAGTTTATTCCATGAGGAGATAATTTAATTTCAAAGATAGTCGCTTTCATAAAATGAGATAAGAATAACAATCCGAACAGTGTGCATATTAAAATATATGCAACACAACAACAGACCTAGGAAATATTTTGGAGGCGTAAAGTTGAAAAACAGATGTAGGCCTATTCTTCGGGAGGAGGCGCAAAAGGTTTGAAAACTAATGTAAAGACCCATGATAAATGCAAATTCCCTATTCTCCGTAGTGCCTTTGAACTTCTTTGATGTAACGATAATTACTTTATATTGCGGAGATTCTCTAAATTTGAGTTTATTCCAACCGATCTTTAAAGTATATAGAAGAAGCGTTAGTAGAGTAGAATGTAATATAGTGTTGATTTGAATATAATATAACATATATTTATTATGTGTCAGTAAACGTTAGTGATGTAGATCATACTACGTCACAGAGGTTAGTCTTGGGAGTTCCTTACAGGATCTCATCATTCTGAAGTTGCTCCTATGTCAAACTTGCATTAATAATACCTCCAATCATTTTATTCCAATTCAACAAACTTTTGTAAACTATACTTTTATATACTATACCTTTGTATACTATATTTGTACTATACTTTTTGTATAACTATACTTTTTATATTACTATACTTTGTATACTATACTTTTTGTATACTATACTTTGTATACTATACTTTGTATACTATACTTTTGTATATATACTATACTTTGTATACTATACTATACTTTATAAACTATACTTTATAAACTATACTTTGTATATTATACTTTATAAACTATACCTTTGCATACTATACTTTTGTATACTATACTTTATAAACTATATTTTAAAACTATACTTTATAAACTATACTTCAAAACTATACTTCATAAACTATACTTTAAAACTATACTTTATAAACTATACTTTAAAACTATACTTTATAAACTATACTTTGAAATTATACTTTATAAACTATACTTTTGTATACTATAGAAGAGGATAAGCGGCTTCGTCACGGTACTTGATAGCATCTTGTGATTTATAGCAGAATATAATATAGTATAGTACAATGCAGAATAGTAGGCAGGACGCTCTATTTAGGGGAAATACAAAAGTGGAAGAAAATAAAGGAAAGTTTAAGAATAGAAATGAAAGTATAAGAACGTATGAATAATAAATTATACGTGAATCATAAACTACATGTAAAGGACAAACATAAAATGAGTAAAACTTTCTGAACAGCGAATAAACTATATGTAAGTGGTGTAGAAAATAAACAAAGAGTAAACAATAAATAAAATGAACTATCTATAAACGATGAACAAAATGAAATAGATCTACACAATTGAATAAATTAAGTGTAAATAATTAATACAATGAAATATATGGCAATGATGAATGAAATTAATTATGTATAAATAGTTAATAAAACAAATTAGCTGTAAAAGCAATGAACAAATTGAACTTTGGGCAATCAGTGAACGAATCGAACTATTTGTAAACAATGAATAAATAAACAATATGTAAATGATGATTGAAATTATGTATAAATAGTTAATAAAATAAACTAGGTGTAAAAACAATGAATAAATTGAACCTTGGGTAATCAGTGAACGAATTGAACTATTCGTAAACAATGAATAAATAAACTACATGTAAATAACGGAAGCTTTCAGGGTATAATAGATTAAATGCTGAAATAAAAAAATTCAATCTGAAGTCAATGTACAACTGAGGTGTGCGAATTAAGTGCAGGAATGAAGTTCAAGATGAAAAATTAGGATTCCTTGATCTTTGACACAATTTTGGTAAGTGTTTTATAATTAGTTTAAAAAATTAAAATGCTAAAGTAAGTGAGGTGATTTCTTATGATTAAAAAGCTATCTTTTGCCTGCTTAGAGATTTTTCAGTCATTATTACTCTTAATTTAGCAACTTTTTAGCAACTTTTGCAACTTTTAGCAATTTTAGCAACTTTTCAACAATATCTTAAAAGTTTATAATTATTGTATCTATAAAGTTTTAATCTATAAAGTTTGTTAATAATTGTTGGTTACCACCAACAAAAAAAGTCAAATATTCAAGCACTTTTAAATAAAAGTACTTGCTATTTTGCTATAGTGCTGCTCTACGAAACGCGTAAACACACCATATGAAAATTGAAAATCATTGCTCTACTTCTTGTTTGTATACTTTTCATGTTAAGACAGCTCTACGAGTCATCTACGACAGGGCGGACAGATGACGCGTAGCGCTGTCTTAACATGCAAAGGATGCAGACAAGAAGCAGAGCTATGCATGTTAAGACGGCGCTACGAGTCATCTGCGGCAGGGCAGAGAGATGACCCGTAGCTCTGCCTTAACATGCAAAGTATAGATATAAGAAGTAGAGCTATGCATGTTAAGACAGCGCTACGAGATAGCTGCGGCAGGGCGGACAGATGACCCGTAGCGCTGCCTTAACATGCAAAGTATACAAACCAGAAGTAGAGCTATGTATGTTAAGACAGCGTTACGGGTCATATGGGACGGAACGGACAGATGACCCGTAGAGCTGTCTTAACATGCAAAGCATACAGATAAGAAGTAAAGTTATGCATTTTAAGACTACGCTACGGGTTATCTGCGAAGGGGCGGACAGATTAACGTGTTAATTGGAAGTCGAACTAACAATAATTCCGAAGGCTGTGGCCGTTGTCACCAGAACACAATGGAGCTCCTCGTAGCTTTAGTTTTCAATGGAATTTAATTGTATTTACTTATAATCAAAACGTTAATAATGAATTCTCGAAAGTATCGTTAAATAGATGTAACTCCTAAATTTTAATTTACACACAGTAGCGGTCAAATTGAAGGAACCGAATACAAAAAAAAATTAGTTAAGAAAATAGCGAGCGTTGTGAAATGAGCTTTAGGTATGTTAAAATATACAACATTTATATCGCATTTATGAAATAAATATATGATAAACGAATAATTAAATAGTAATAATAATAATAATAGCCGCTTTACTTGAAACTGCACACATATCCTAAGAAAATACATTTGATATCCCAGGGCTTTGGGAAGGGCCCGATATTAAAGTATCTACCCAGTCGTCAAATTAAAGATGGACTGTGTAAATTCAGAATATAAATAATAATAAATGACAATTTTTGAATTTAAAATAAATAAAATAAGAGTATATGAATGTACCCAAAATAGCGGGGCTTGCGAAAATTATTGGTAAAATACAGTATAAAACGTTTTGTTACAAAAAATTAGTTTTGTGCATCTATTGCTGGGGTCACCAAATGGCGGACTGCGGAAAACCAATACATTTTGTTACAAGCCTAGATGAGAAGGAATAAGCCAAAGAAATAATATATTTTGGTTAAAATGCAGCATTATATGCGGTCGTGTCGGCTAGGACCGGAGACAAAGGGGGCAAATGCCCAGGGGCCTGAGACCTTAAAGCACCCGGCGTAAAACTTCAATAACATAATATAACATAATTTATCTTTAAGCATAACTGGCTGAAGGGCCAATCTGCTATACTGCTTGGGGCCCGAAAATCATATCCCCGGCTCCGGTCTCGCCAATTATCGTCAACTCTCACGTCAATGCCATATTAAAAACTTAATAACAGGCACTGGCGTACGCAGAGGGGTGTTGATGGAGTTGTAACTCCCCCATTGCAATGAAATTTTGTATATTTAACATAGGAATATGTGAGTTGTAGCTCTATAACCCCCTCATTGCGCTTATAACCCTCTTCTGAACTTTCTGCGTACACTTGTGATCACAAGCAATAGTGCTTGGCGACAAACGTAGTAAGAATTTGGCAGATTTTGCGATTCACAAATGTCTAGTAAGTTATTAAAATGAACGACCATCAGAAACTGATGAGGATCCCTGATTATTGAAATATTTACAACATAGCTCGAAAATGAGACAATACTATAACAAAAATGAATTCTATCGTAAAATTACCAAAACGTAAAAGAAGATTAAACGACAAAAAAATTATTACGATCACGCATAAATTTTTAAAATAATTTTATCTTCCGTTGAATTCACTGTATAGTATATTTTTCAACTGTAAATATTGCGGTGTAAAGAAAATTTGGACATATAGTTAAAAAATTGAATCATATATTTAAACATTACAAAATATACGAATATGTAAAAAAAAAAAATGCGAGTGAATCTAAAAGCAAGTTATATTTAAAAAATATTTAATGAATTAAAATTTTCATGGAATTCGTTGCCTGATCTTATTTTACTTCTAAGGGTGTCTTTGAAAACTAGATCAAATGTTCAAATAATAAAAAATCGTTTCAACACAAAAAATCCAAAAAAAATATGATTTGCATGAGTACAAAAACCGATGAAATCTATCTGCTAATTAGTTAACTTATTTAAAAACATATGTATTTAATGACAAATTAGTTAAATAATTAATATGTTCGACTAAACATAAATAATAAATTTAGAAACCGAAAAAACTTTATTGTTTGTTTTTTAATTTCAGAAGCCAGGGAATAATAAAAGTCAGAAGACAAAACTCATTTACGAAGCAAAGCTTTACTAGCTCTCACTTTCTGAAATGGGCAAATTGGACGAGTTCTTAGATACCAACTTTCCCTCACATTTTGATCTCGAGGATTCTAGTTATGTCCAAATACCAAAAGTTGCGATAGTTTGTTTGGACGTAGGATTTTCCAAAGCAAATGAAAATTGGGGATCAGAGTAGGTGAGCTAATATTTTCGAAGGGCTTACCTGCGTGGGAAGGACGATGAGGGCGACACCTATCATGACAATCATGAAAAGCTGTGAAGGCCATACGTTAGGCTTATAATCTCCGTACCCCACAGTGGAAAACGTCACCACAACAAAATATAGACTTTTGAACAGGTCCACCTGTTCATTTCCCGAACGTTGAAAGTGTTGAAATCCGCAAACGCTTTAGAGAAAAGAAAAAGTCATTAAAATACTTCGATGTTTTGTGCTACAAAACACACAAAAAAAGCATATATATATGTTTTATCATTTATATCCCTATGTATTCTATTTCCTGCAACTCTATACGTTTCGTTGTCTTATTTGCTTTAGAAGCTGTGGAACGATTTGTGACGATGTTCTCGATTTCGGGTAGCAGGACTATCTTATCTCGTATTTGACGCTCCTGGCGTACATTTTGTACGATGCTTTATACGCTTCTACGTTAGGTTCGACCACATACTCTGCAACTGTTCCACCAAATTCTGGATACTTGTAGAAACTACAAGTTTCAATGACAGCTTTGACCATTTACAATGTAGATGGTCGAGGCCAGGGGTGGACTGGGTCCTCTCAAAGGGCGAATACCTTGGATTATCTGAGGACGCGAGTCCTATAGCCCATGAGGGCGCATCGGAGGAACAGTCCGCCCCTAGTCGAAGCTGCCATCTGATATGTTTCTATAAATACCAGGTGGGAGGCAAATCCGGAGACTGGACAGGTCAAGAAAATGGGCAACCTAATGGAGACATGCAAGATACTTGGACATAACACTAGGTAAATTAAATTAATAAGCAGGAAATGACGTCATAAGCATAGTAAAGTTAACTATACTACGTTTATAACGTCGATTATTGTTTATCATTTTAAAGGAGACATTTCCGGGAAACTTCAGTTGTGAACTAGTCAGCACCATCTTGTTAAAATAAATCTATATACCTGCAATATACGAGGATGAATTTTTGTTTTACGATTGACTTGATGGCGTCAGAAGAGCTAGGACCATGATAAGCCAAGCATGATTTCTTGAGAGATCCAGACTTCTGTTGCATAGAGAACCAAACCTCAGAATACGGATTGCAAGGAAAAGGCACATATTGTAAATCCTCTTTACTGAATATTATTGAACAGCGGATACCTCTACTTGACGAACACTTTTTCAGTACCCAGTTCCAACTCTTGATATTTTCCTAATCCTCCAGATGAGCGGACAAATATTCAAGTCCTGGAGTGTCCGCTATTCAGAGGATTTATTCTTTTCATATATATGATAAAGCTATACCATTGCATTTTAAACGTAAAAGGCAACAATTAATGATAAAAAAGCTTGCTGGACATATATCAGACACATTGATACTTCCTGAACGCGAATGCGAAACCCTATCCCTCCAAGACACGTTTAACACGTCTATAAGCTGTAATGGATTGAAGTCCCTTGAAGAATAAACTACAAAGAAACCGGCGTGATTTATCAATCACTGCCAATGATATATGCGTGCCTAAATGCATTTTTTATTATTATTTATTCCTTTGGCGCAGGTGCGTAATACATCCACTTTGACAGCTTTATCAAAGGAAGCAAGAAAAATAAGTTTTATCAAGTTTTTGATAAATGAAATTCCAATGATAATTGGTTAATATCATACTCGTGAAACAAATTCAATGGTTATACAATCATATTAGTGCTTTTCATGTTCTTGTTAACGGTATGTTTACATGCTCCCGCTAAAGGTAAGTCCACATATTTTTGTTAAAGTGCCTTTATATGTTCTGGCGAAAAGTATTTTTACAGGTTTCTGTTAAAAGTACCCTTATATCTCACACAGTTTCTTTACAGTCATTATGTAAGAATGGAAGTTTCTTCAAAGTGCATAATATGGCATTTCAATTGCTTAATACACATACACTTAGCTTCGCTTCAAATAAGTAGTTCATTATTATGTTTTTCTATAAAGCTAACATGTGAAAGCATAATGCCATCACGATTTATAATTAACATCAGGCGCCTATAATTATTAACATGGTAGGTAGGCAAGCAAGCAGACCACTTACTTGATAATCGTGTCTTTCGTCAATGATAATTGAAAACCTATGGTTTTAAATATTACATACTTGTGTGCTGGGTAGTCCCACCTTGTGTGATGTGCAGTTTCATCATATATGATATGCAATCCTATCATGTGTGATGTGCAGTCTCATTATACATAATGTGCGTCTCATTATGTGGGATACATGCCCCATTATGTGGGATACGCAGTCTCATCACGCGTGGTATACAGTCTCATCACGTGTGCTGTACAGTCTCATCAAGCATGAGACACGGTCTCATCATACGCGATATGTAGTCTCATCATGTATGCTGTACAGTCTCATTATGTGTGCTGTACAGTATCATAATACGTGATGTGCAGTCTCATCATGACTTTCTTTACCCCATGATTACTGAGAGTTTGAGTGAGTATCATGCATGTTAATTAAATAAAAAATACAAGAGCAAGAAATGTTGAATTTTTCTCATTCAGGTGTTATTTTGTTCAAATTATAATTCTAAGATTGCTCAATGTGTTTCGGACAGGTGAGAAATCACGAAGGTCTTCACGTGACAACATATCATGATATGCAGAACTTACATTTGATCTCGCTCTAAAAAAGTAAAGACGTGAACTTAGTAATTAATCAGTATATGTTTAATTAAGATGACATTATATGAAATATGCCATTTTTAAAATTCTTTTGAACAATGACGGAAGTGTGACTGGGAGGTTTTACGTAAGTTTTAGCCACAACATTTAATCATCTGGACGCTTTTTAATTATTAAATTTTAATAATAAATTCAATCCAACCTTCAAGCTTAATGAATGAATTGAGTAGCGCCAGTGTGGGAAAACTACACTATTATTTCAATTCTGTTTTGATTTTTCACTACAACTTTTTAAGTTCTTGCACTACTCTGCAAAATTTCGGTTACTAAAAAAAACTTCGGTTACTTTCCAAAACTATTAAAATGGGCAAAGGTGTGAGGCGGGGAGATACCATTTCTCCAAACTTTTTACTTCAGCTTTACAGATGATTTTTTAGCAGATAAATTGGAATAACAGGGGAATAAAAATAAATGGTAAATATTTAAACCATTTGCGGTTTGCTGATGACATTGTTATTTTTTAAACGAACCCATCAAAACTCCAAAACATTATATAGGAGCTCTCATTTAGAAGTAAAGAAGTTGGACTCTTAGAAGTAAAGAAGATGAAACTACAAAAAACTAAGATCATGTTCAATAATTTTGTAGAGGAAACAAAAATACAAGTTGACAACACTGAGCTAGAAATTGCTGATTCATATATTTACCTTGGCCAGCTGATTTCAATGGATGGCAACATTATGAAAGAACTCAACAGACGTATTAAACTTGGCTGGAGTGCATTTGGAAGAAACAGTTTTATCCTGAAGGGGAAATTGCCTTTATGTCTAAAAAGAAAAGTCTTCAACCAGTGTGTATTGCCAGTCCTCTCTTATGGATCAGAGACATGGAGAGGTGCATGCTTGGAATAACTAGGAGAGATCGAAAAAGAAACACTTGGGTGAGAGAGCAAACTAGAGTAGAGGACATCATTGTTAAAGTAAAAGGACTGAAATGGCGATGGGCTGGGCATATTGCAAGAAGAACTGATCAACGATGGACAACAGAAATTCTGAACTGGATTCCAAGAGACCACCGAAGACCTAGAAAACGTCCTCAAACTAGATGGGTGGATGAAATAAGAAAACAGGTTGGGGTGACGTGGAAGCGAATTGCTCAGGATAGACTTGTGTGGAAAGCATTTGGAGAGACCTTCATCCAGCAGTGGATAGATAATGGTTGAATATGATGATGATGATATACATACATACATACATACATACATACATACATACATACATACATACATACATACATACATACACACACATACATACATACATACATACATACGTACGTACGTGCATACATATATCTCTTGCAGAACATTTTTGATCAGCTGAAGGCTTGTTGCAGAACATTGCAAAACATTCTGTTTTGCTGATTTTGAGGACACAGATTCGAACTACAGCTCATTGGCTTGTAGAACACAGTTGATGAAAATGCAAATTTTTTATAGAAATAAATTCCAGAATACGAATTTGTCAAAAAATAATTAAGTTTACCTGGTGAATATGAGGCACATGAGGGTTGCTGAGAGAATCATAATCTTTTGGGAAAGGGCGGACTGTGATCTTTGCATGGCACGATGGAGGTCATTCTATGGAGAAAAAAAAAATCCAAAAGCACAATTGATTTATTAATTAAATGCAAATGTAATATCTTAAAATTTCAACAGTATTATATATTAATAGTACGACAGGAAATGTACAGTGAAAAGTACATAAAACACAAAGTCCTAATCTCAAGAAAGAAAAAAGAGAATTTCTTTTAAAAATGGAACCAGTAACATTTTACCGTTATTGTCTAATGTTCATCATATCAACTATTTAACTATACTAAAATATTTATATTAATTAAACTAAATTTTAATTGAGGGGTTCAGAAGTAAATGGGTGTGAGTGACAAAAAGTTTTCAAAAGTTGTCTTTATGAAAATTGTGTTAAAAAACATCGCATGCCTTATCACACAAATACATGAAAACGAAGTTTTAAACTAGTAAATGCATTGCTAGTTTTATCTTAAAGTACATCTAATTCTTTAAACTACATCAACTTCCAGCATTTTCTCAAAATCAATCTTGTCACTTACATTGTTTCCAACTCCGTCATTTAAACACTGATTATAATTTAATTTACCAATAAAACACCCTCTCGTAAAAACTGTAAAAAAATGAAGCCCTCAAGTTTTGATCAAAAAAATTTATTTTTATATCCACTCTCTTTTAATGTCATGTTTTAACACAGGGTTGTTCAACCTTTTGGTGCAGCGGGCCACTTACAATTTTTCATTGATATCGCGGGCCAGTAGTTTCGTTTAAAAAAAAAGCAAGCAAGCAAGCATCCTTTCAGAATTTCTTCCAGTTATTTGTTTCATCACTTGCGATATAGAAAAGAGTAACCTGTGTCATCACCTCATTTCTGGAGAATAAAAATCTAAAAATTTTCTTTTAAAATTTCTTTTATTCTAAACAGTTGTTGGCGTGCCGGATTGTAGCCCGCGGGCCGTATGCTGTACAACCCTTTTTTTTAACAGCTGGCATGGAAATGCAGTATAATAATGCTAAGTACCCTAAAAGTCATGTAGTATGAATGGATGGCTTACTAATAAACATCGTACGCAGCATGGATGCTAACAAACTTACAAGTATTTTCATAGCATCACCCCTAGCTCTACAGTTCTCTATTAGAAATGCCAATTGCGTGTCAGTTAGTCAACTCAGGTTTTTTGTAATGGTAAATTAGTAACACTCATTTAAAACATTGAAAATGTAATGAATTTTACATATAATGTTCACACGCATGCGCACACATATGAATAACCTATAGGGTAAAATATCAATGGGCCAAATGTCGCATTCTAGAGCATGAATATCGGCATCTATTTTTAAGATTCGTTTTTGGAATTTTAACTGACATTTATTGCAGAATCAAATTAACAAAGGAGATAGGGGATGAGTGTCTTAGAAAAAATTCTGACCCACTAAGAAAATCAAGCAACTGAGGAAATTATCAAGGTCTAAGGTGGATATAGCAGCTCTTGAACATCGAAGCTGGCACTGATTATAGAATTGAATCACGAGAAGCGGTTTCAGTCTTAGTTGTTTCCGATAATTACATATATTTTCCATACAAAAGGATACACACTGGTAACATAGCACATAGACCACTCAAGCTTTCGGATGAGTCAGCAGACGCGCTTTATCAGGATTAGGGTTACCAACGTTCTACAGCGAATTTAAGGGGGATTTAATCGCAACAAGGACTTAATTAAGGGAGATTAAGGGAGAAAACATTTTTTTTAGAAGAGAAGGGTAGCGACACTCTAGTAAATGTTCGGGAAATGGATAATATTAAAATAATAAATTAATTTATGTTTTATATAATATTGTCATATATCACGTAATATAGTTGAAAAGAAGGAGTGTCAATATGCAAGTCACAATATAGAATATGAAGAAAAAAAATAAGTCCAACGTTTTAGGCGCAGTATAGTTGATTTTATAAAAATTAACGTATTTTTGGAGTGGAATTTGTCCGTCCTCTATCAGGGCTACGTATAACGCATGCGTATTCCCGATAAGGGACGACAAGTTTCCGCTGGAAACGTATATTGATTTATTTTTAAATACATAATACTACCCATGAAGCGTTAGATTCATTTAATCCAAGCAGCTATTTCGTAATATTAATTCTAAATTTACACGTTTCACAGTTCTGACCTACATGTATCTTCTTATTGATGCTGCAGAATTCTATCGGTGAGTATCCTGTGGACTTTCGCAATATAAATGTTCGCTTCGCAGGCTTTCTTAACTGTTGCCACTTAGAAAAGCAAGAAAATAAACTTAAAAAGTTCAATTTCTAAAATTGACACCATGCCAAATCTGTTACTTTTATTTCATATTTTTCAAACATTGTATAATTATATTTTCACTTTCTATATTTGGCAACGGCGTTTCGAATTCTAAAATAATAATCAGTCTTCTGCTTACCACCGAAGTATGCACACGTACTATGAAGGTTCCGCCAAAAAGGCGTACAAAACACTTTTAACGTTGCATCGTAATTTAATTATCTTTTGGCGAACTATTCTAAATATTTAATGTTTTAATAAATATTATTTTAACTGAATGAAATTACTGCATGTCCTCAAAATTTATGTTCCCATTTGGTGACTCGGACGTGACATGAACACGCAACCTTCTAAGCTGAAGTCATATAATTCATAATAATAGTCAATATATAATAGTCGGATTCCCCAATAATGTATAATTAAAATTTAGCTGAATATATCATATATAAATTTAATTTAATACGTATGTAATGTATATAATTGAAATTTCGCGCTTTCAGTGGTTAATGAAACATATGGGAGAAATAGAATGTCAATACTGAATGGAATCTATGACCACCCTAAAGCGGAACTAGTCCATTGAGGGATATCCGCTGACGCGATCCGAACAGACCAACTATTATTAATGACTATTTATATATATGTATATAATCAAGATATTGGCAGATTGATAATATTTATTATTACCTGACATTTATTAACTTATTATTTAATGTACTTGTATGCAAATCTCTTCCCATTTTGGTATTCCTGTATGTTTTAACACTGCTTAATTAAAATGTTATTCCACTTTTTAACATACATGATTAGATAGTTTATTGAAATTAATGTTTTATCATTCAATAAAACTCGAACAATTCTAAATACATTTAGTTTAAAATATATATTTACTTGCTCACTTCCAGAAATACAAGACATGCTTGGGTGAAATAAGTTAACGTTGACTTTTAATTCTTGTATGGAATCTCAAAAAGTTTATTTTAAAACGAATTATTTAATTGTAATTTAATATTTCAAATTACACGCGCTGAGGGGGCAGAACAGATTTAATTATTTCACTTAAACTAAGTAATGATCTTTGTCTATTGAAAACGTAAATATTTTTGATAATGATAATCTACCTGAGTTTTAAAAATTTATTGTTCTAATTTTTTTAATTCCATTCAAAATTTTTATTCCGTAAAAAAATAGTTCGAAAAAGGACGTAAAGCCTAAGAGCTAAGAATAATAAGGAAATCACCGTCTAAACAAAAATTCTGTTTTGGGCCATGTTTATGCATAACTAGTTTCTTTACTGGCAAGATCTTAGAGATCCGCCATAAAAATCTCTTATTTCAAATTTTTGCCAAACTTGGAAATTTTAAGAGCTGTTTTCAAGGTCGATTTTCTAGGAATTTATAGTAGTTTTCGTAAAGTTTATATCAAAAGTAAAGAAAAGTTGTGAAGCTTCTGCGAAACTGCGATTTTATGCTTAAACATAAGTTTAAGAAATACTTTAACAGCAGTTTTTCAACGTCCTTTTAAAAATGTCGCCAAAGAAATGCATTGGCAGCTTTTTTTTTTAAGAACTGAAACAGATTGTCAGCAAGATATAATTACTTTATCCCAGAGAGATTGGTGCGGATGGGGGAAAAATCGCCTCAAAGCGATCTTTTAGTTTTACAATTGAGAAAAATAAAAATCCCATTCTTTTATTTTCTCAATTCTTATTTGAAAATTTGGCCATTTCATAAAATCGAGTTCCGGCGATTTAAAACGAAAATGAAGTTAGCTGAAAATTATGTATCAATATAATAAATAATTCATTTTAATAACTTTTTCTAAGTCAAGAATGTACTGGAATCTTTATCGTTCCACACTAACAATAAAATAGGAAATAGCGGAGTAAAAATGTAAAAAACATACAAAACAGGACTTAAAAAAAAAAGGAACTACGCAAGCGAAATGCGATATAGAACCCATTTCTCTTCTGGTGAAATACTGTTTAAATATTTGTCCGTGGACATTTGTTTATAATAATATATGAAAGGTAGAGCTACAACTCATATATTCCTATGTTAAATATACAAAATTTCATTACAATCGGGGGTTACAACCCCTATCAACACCCCCTGCGTACGCCAATGAATTGAGAAGAAAAGTAATTTTCTGCCAACTAAATGTGGGATAAAAAAATTAACAAATTTTTCTTCCTTGACCAAGACGGCAAATCTATGTTATCAGACATATGGTTGCGGAAAATATTAAGTTTATATTTTGAATTTCCCTTGATATATTCTTTGTGTTACAATCAAGTATATATCCATATAACCACATGCAGTTTCATACAGTATAGCGCATACAGATTCATAAAGTATAAAGTGCATGTATATGGTACATATAATTACGTAGAGTATAGAGTGTATATCTGTGGCTACAGGGAGTAAGTTGTTAAGAATGAAATCGCAATTTTTCAGGGCAGTTCAAGGCTTTTCCTGCATATGCAGTTTTGAAAAAAAAATTGGTTGACAACTTTGTGACTTAAATAACTTTCTAAATTTAATGGTTTGAAGAATAACTAATTTGCCGAAACCCTTTTACGATTTTCCTCTAGTTACATGATTGTTCACCAGAATGTACCAAATTATTCACCATATTTACCTAAGTACGGTATGATATTTAATCATACTTATCTAATTATTCACCATACTTTTTATAGTACTAAACTTTTCTGTGTTATTTTTTTTGTTTAATGTTATCTGTTAGGATCTTGTGTTTACTTAAATGATACTTAGGTATTAGATGCAGTTTTCCACACAGATACTTTGAGAAAACTATGGCAATTAGGCTTGTTTCGTTATTCCTGTGATTGATGCCGCTCTAAAGTATGGTAAGTTGATTTAACCGAGAACACCCACTGTTTTGCTAGATACCCCAGAACCCATATCTTTCTAACTCGGAAAGTATTTGAGCCTCGAGTTACTGGCTTCTTCACGGTGCGATGGAGGCTTGGAAGATGATCACGGTTCACTAAACTCATTTTGCCATTTTTCGACTTAACGACTTACTATTCCCTATGACCACACATATATAGTTACATAAAATATATTTAACTGTATATAATATAGTTTAGTAAGGCTTTCAAACTTCTTTTGATGCACGACTCCCCCCCCCCATAAATTGTCGACTTCTCCCAAATATATAAGAATGTACAAAATATTTGGTATATTTCCAAGTGATATGTCGCATAAAATGTTAATCAACGTCGCGACACCGTTGACCAAGATCTATGACGCATTAAGGGGTCGCGACGCACAATTTGGAAATCCTTGTTATATAGAATCTTGAGTTCGATTCTGAGATGGATAACTACGTTTTTTTTTGTTTAAAAAACCAAACATTTGCTCTGCCAAATGAAGCATATAAACCTTGTTAATTATTGTTTTCAATTACGTTTATTGTATCAGAAATAAAAATAAAGTGTCGGCTACTGGAAAAAATAAAGTTCTGTTATCGATCTGGGTGCTTATATACTTATTTAATCGCATAGATTTACCTGAATCTGCATATATATATATGAGCAAAATTTGCATGAAGTGTGACTCAGATTCAGATATTTGTAAATAAAAATGCACTGAATGGGAAATGCAATTCTAAATGCGATGTACTAAACAACACACATGCGTAGAAAAGCTCGTTTCCATATATATCAAAGTTTCTGTATGTCGGAGCTTCTATATACCGAAATTTTTTCTTACGAAATCATTGATTTTGATACATGAAGGTTCTACAGTAGTTGAATTTTTCTAAATGTAAGAAATCGTCATCTAGATTAACTGGAAAATCTAGTAAAAATAATATAAAAGAATTTATTTATTTTTATTAGATAAAATCTAATAAAAATAATATAAATCTAATAAATCTAAAATAATAGAGCGAGACATTTAACTGTCGGCAGCTTGATGGCTTTTAATTATTTGGTGGCTGAAAGTGATGGTTTGTTTAGTGGAGGTGATAACTTGAATGATGAAAATAATAAGTTATTGATATATCGATTGATGAAACTGATGAATTAGTAAATGGACTGATGAAAGAATAAATTGATGGACGAAAACGATAAATTTGTAAACTGATTGATAGATGGACGATCTGGTAATTTGATAGGTGAAAGTGATTCTTGAAATTACTAAATTGGTTGATCGATGAATTCAATTGCTACAAACGATAGACTAATTAACTATAGAACTTATGGACTGACAAATGAAATTTATTAACGAAATTGATGGGTCTTTCTATTATTTTTGATCGTTCCTGTATTATTTGATCATGAAACCCGCTTTTGTTTTTAGGAAAATTTAGGTAATTGTTTTGTTACAACTAAAGACAGTGAAAAGTAATTAAAAAGAAGTAATTCTAATGATGTCAACAACAAAATTATTAGAATACTAAAATAATACACAAAATATTACACCCAAAATATTTCCCACAAATACTGAAACGATTCCAATTCACAGTATGAACTGGCATTCATGATTTTTAAAAATTTCCATCTCCTGAAATTTTAATAATATATCTATCATCCGTTGGAAATAAACGATAGAATTTAGGTTTTGACATGATGTCTTGTAAAAAATTTACAAACAGACATTTAGTTGATGGTTATTCGTTATTTAAAATATTTAATTAAAGCGTTTATTAATCTCTTTCTAATATAGTAGCGTTTTGTTTAAATACAGACTCTAACTAATATGGAGAAAAGTTTCATTGTATGCTGTGCTGCTCCCTCGCATTTATTACCACGCTTTCGCAAAGTGAAATATTCGTTTTTAAATATACGGTGAAAGTTTTCGTTTCATGAGAAAAACAGAGTAAAACAGAGACCAATAAATTAAAAGCATATTTGGAAAACTTAAAGCAACAAAACTCTCCATCACAGAGGGTCTTTGAACCAAGTTTTGGATTTCTGCCAGGAGAAAAGAAAAATGCTCTGAGAAATTGGTGAACCAAACGGACAAGTTAAGCGAAGAAATATGGCGATCATTATTTGTGAAACTTAATTACTGCCATTGGAATATTATGTATGGAAAGTTTAGTGTCCTGTGGACCAGAAGTTATGGTCCCGGACTTTGTCTCTGGACTAGGTTCTGTTCCCTATAGATTTGTCTGTATTCAAACTCGCTCAGAAGTCGTGCGGTTAGTCCTATTGTGCGTTCGCACTCAGTTGGCGTGTGATACCGTTAGCAGACAGGTTAGTCCATTGCAGTTTAGGGAAGGGCGTCTTAGAGGAACTGGTTTTTCGGCAAGACGCCCTTCCCTAAACTGCAATGGACTAACCCGTCTGCTAACGGTATCACACGCCAACTGAGCGCGAACGCTCAATAAGGCTCCTAGAAAAGAGAGCTGGCATATATTCGCCATTTTCTTACCATCGTATCACGTGATCCTATTCACTGCTGTGTTAAAGTTGAGTGATTTACAAGTGTGTTATTTTTAATAAAATAAGGTGAAATGGGTGAGTGTTCCGCTGGGAATGTTTCTAATCATTCGAGGAATAAACATAGAATATTTGGATATCTAGCCGTTATTTATATCTATCATGTACAGTGTGTTTTGATTATTTGTATTATAATTTTACATTAATCGAAAACTAAGCTAGGGTTGCAAATTGTATTTATTGGCGACATCTTAAAAGTTGCGCCAATGTTTACATTCGTCGGATAATCGCGGATTTTTGATTATTTTTATGCCAAAATAGCGATCATTGCGTTCCAAAGTTAAAAACCTTTATCGTCAAGGTAAATGAAACCGGAAGTGTGCAGGAAAATGGCGCTTGATGTTCCGGCCTATCATTCTAGGGGCTCTAGTTAGGCCTATTACAGATGAATCGTCGTCGGAAGAATCGTAAGAGTTTGTTATAAGAAGTTTATATATGAATGGGAAAGGGCAAAGTATGGCAGTGGGAAAGTAGGCAAGGTGCAATTCATATAGGGTTTGAACTCAACTTTTGATTTATATTTATAAAGATATTCTTGTACGATATAAACATTTATAAGAGAAGGGTAGCACCTCAATGAATAGGATCGTTATTTTATACGACTATAAAAAGATGGCTGTCCTCGTATTTTTTGCTGTAAAAGTAAATTTTTTTCAAGAAATTATATTGATTTGACCAGTATATAATAATAATAATAATAATTATTACTTATTCTCTACATTATCAAATCCATAACAAACTATATTTGGACACTGCATATCAATATGGCATTCAGACCAAAGCATTTGCAATCCGCATGTCAATTAAATGCAAACACACAGGCAAGCGCCCTATTACCAATATAATATGTAGAAATTCCTGTGAAAAAATATCTAAGTACAATCTGCTCCAAACCTGGACAAAAAATTTGTAACTATCCATTTTGTTTCAGTTTCTATGTTTCTTAATATTTGGAGTTATGTAGAGAGAGAGGTTTACTTTTCTATCAAGCAATCGTATGTTTTCCAGTTCATTAACATTGTTTCATTAGTTTACTTTCTCTAATTGTTTACGTTGCCAATTAACGTATGATGAATGGCTATACATTGTTCCGTTATCTACGAAGTGAGATTATTTATTATTGCTTCTTATTTTTTATTATTGCTTCTTTTTGCGATCTGAGTATTAGACCATAAAAGTAAGATGATGATGCTTTTCTCCATAAGACCTTCATAAGTATTTTTTTACGTTAAAACAAAGTTATATGATTTTATAACTTTTCATATAACCTTAACGGGTGGGTTCAAGATCCTGGATCCAAACAGATCCTGAAAATTGTGAAAGTCTGCTCATCTTTTATTGTTAGTGTTTATATGACCTGCAAGTAATATACACGCGTGCTTCTACTGAAAAAATTTGAAATGGGGCCCCCAATAAACGATCAACCCCAAGGTCCCCCGAATGCCTAAAGATGGATCTGAGTTTTTGTATTTGTCTTTTCGATTTGAATAAAGTAATGACTACTCGAAATGATGGACAAAAATGGTTCTTAAAAATAAAAGAAATTGTTGAGCATTTTCACAAAACTTTTGCATCTAAATCGGCGTCAATAAATCGAACATCAGCTGACCGGCTCGGTGGATTTCATACATTATTTTTCTAGATCTTTATGAGTAATGAAGAGTATGGTTAGTATTCAGTGTTTTGTCGATACATGGTACTTGGTTCAGAATACTGAAGTTCATCGAAATCGAAAAGAGAAATAAAATATGAGATACTCTTGATGGAGAAACCTTTATCAAATATAGATACCATCAACAAGAAAACAGCAAAGATAAAAGTAAATACAAAGTTGGATTCTATAGAAGAAATGTTGACAATTTTTCTTATCTCTAACAAGAACTGAAATAGGATCAACAGAAGGTAATGTTTCGGGGGAAAATACAGATAAATTTGCTATTCTATTCTCGAAAAGTTGCTTTCTCGGTAAGGCAAATTCAAAATGTAGTGAGTGCCCTAAATGCGCACATATTTTTGTATATATTAATATTGCATCATCACCATGCAACATTTCGAATAAATTATTCAAATTTCCAAACAAAATAAGCGCATAGATACACTTACTAAAATGAACGAAAATGTATTTCACATAAAATAGGTTTTTAAATTGAAGTATCTTCCATTCATAGGCGTGAAGTTATATGGGTTCGCGTGGCCGAGGCGTTGAATAATTTAAAATAAACTGAAATTTTGCATACACTATAATACGTAAATGTATATAATATATTCTTGAGACTCTCAACAATTTTGAAAACTCCGTGGTGATAGTTCGATCAGTGGTCCTGGAACTTTTTAGCCCACATGGAATCATTTGCTCACTGCATGTGTAGACACGGAATAGTCTCATAAAGGCTATTTTAGGGAAATCTAAAAGGCTACAATTTTTCACCGCTTAGATATAAATATAAAAACAAGCAATTCACCACTATGAAACATTGCTTACGGTTAGATAACGCTTAAGAGGTTGCCATTAGGAAAAATTACAGTATTTATAGATGGCCTTGAAAAGTTCGATAGTGTTTTACAAAGCGTTTGCTGAATTTTGGGGTTGCACAGAAGGCACTTTGAGAAATACTGGTTTAGGTCGCTGAAGTAACTTCCCTTCCAGGTACTCGTACTAACGAATCTGCATTACAGCGCTAATGGTAAAGGTGTGCGGGGAATGAGAGAATAAAAGATATAATTCTTTAAAATTACAGTTTTTTAAAACAAATAAGAATTATTATTCTTCAAAACGAACAGAATTTATAATTTTTTACTGTGAATAAGCATTTTTGTTTTTTAAAACAAACAGAATTTGTGATTCTTCAAAACGAACAGAATTTGAGATTCTTCAAAACGAACAGAATTTATTATTCTTTAAAATGAATAGAATTTATCGCTCTTAAAATGAATGAAATTTATAATTCTTCAAAAAAAGGAAGAGATTTTATTATTCTTTAAAACGAATATATTTTATTATTTTTTAGAATAAATATAATGTGAATAAGAATTTTTTTATCCTTTAACTTAAAGAAGAATTATATTTTAAAATGAATGAAAATTATCATTATGTAAACTGAATAAGAATCATCATTCTTTAAATTGAATAAGAATCATCATTCCTTAAACTGAATAAGGATCATCATTCTTTAAACCGGATAAGGATCATCGTTCTTTAAACTGAATGAGAATGCTATTTTTAAAAGAATTATAATTTTTCATTCCCACTTCCATTCGGGGAAGGAGAAAATGTGTGTGCGGGGGGGGGAGGCATGATTTTCATTCATATTCCGTGCATACGAGCAATCATTTTCATTCTTACTTCGTGAACATTTGAGAACTCCGAGACTAATTCTTGTGAGTTAATGATTCAAAAGAATTGGTCTCTAGAATATATTATTCTGAAAGAATGAAAAAATACACTCTACGCAAGCGAACTTTACTAATCTATAACTTAACTTTCCAAAACAAAAAGATAATTAATGCAAATTTTTAGAAGTTTAATGCATTAATTAAACCTTTAGCTGCAAAAATATAACATAGTCTAATGTTTACGCAAATTTTGCATAGAAAATACAGTAGAATGGCTTGTCATAATTTTATAAAGAATTTATGCACATAGCTTTTAACCAGGTTATTAGTTTATTGCTTGGTACAGATGCTTTAAGTTCATTCTATATATATATATATATCAAGCTAGCCACCCCTTTTTGCTTTGTTTTATTTTCCAATTTACTGCAATTATCATATATAAGATTTTTCATATTCGAAATTTTTGCCATTTATTCGAAGTTTTGGAAATTTAGCAATACCAGAAATATCCAGTTTAGTATTTCAGCTGCTTTTCACAAACTACTTGTTCTTACATAATTTCCTGCTGATTACCATGGCATAAAACAAGTCACAACAGATTTAATATAAGGGAATTTTAGGAGATAAGATCATAATACATTTATTTTGAGGGAAGTTTAGCAGATAATACCACAATACATTTGCTATGAGGAAATGTTATATAAAAAATAATGTCACAATATTTTTTTTGCCATGAGTAGTTATAACTTGAAAACCTTGTTGAAATTCAGTTATTTTTTAAAATCGCAGCATTGTAAGTAATATTTAAATTTCATAAAATGTCTTACGCAAAGATTTTTTTATCAATCAGGAGTTTATTTAAATAGATATGTGAAGGACGTACATCCAAATCCAAAACCTATAGAATTAAAATCACAGATTATAATTTTTCATTATATGTGTGGATCCTGAGTAGATGCTGTAGCATCATACGCTGAAGAGCGAGATTTCGTAAGCACAATCCTTACATAAGTCGAAAATAATTACATATTTTTATTGCGAACTAAAATGCTACAAAACTCAAAATGTTTTCAGAAAAAGATTTTTCAATATCTAAAAAGCTATACGGCATGACCATTTTTCTAAATATAAAACGCCCCAATACCGTAAATTTTTCTTTCATTTTCTCCATATACGTAAATTGTTGTTGATAACAAAATAGAGCTTTGTTGATAGCAATTAGAACGGGGGAGATCGTTGTGGATAATAATAGCTTAGAAATTATAACTACATATATTATAACTACACTACTAGAAAATAAACTATAATAAATTTGCTATATAATAAACCATATAATTATTACTAATACTATTAGGAATTATATCTACCCAGTACCCATTTTTAGTGTATAAAGTTTATACTTACAAACATGTTCTCCAGAGCATGTTTAGCTAACCAACAGTTCAGGAACCCGGGAATGAATGTATTTCTAATAGGAGGCCAGAATAACTGTAATGAAAAACGTGTATTGAAGAACATGCATTACAAAAGTGCATGCACTGAAACACATGTATTACAAAAGAAAATACATTGAAAATCATGTATTGCAAAAGAATACACATTGAAAAACATGTTTTGAAAAAAGAACATACATCGAAAAACATGTATTGCAAAAGAATACATATTGAAAAACATGTATTGCAAAAGAATACATATTGAAAAACATGTATTGCAAAAGAATACATATTGAAAAACATGTTTTAAAAAAAATAACATGCATCGAAAAACATGTTTTAAAAAAGAACATGTATAAAAAAACACGTATTACAAAAGAGCATGTATTGAAAAACACAAAGCATTTAAATATTAAACTTCTAGGATTTTAGCATGTACTCTGTAATTGTAACAGCAGATATAATGTATGTATCCATTTTATATAAATCGAACACTACGCAGATTAAATCAAACAACAATGTCAATCAATCAACGTTTATTGGCGTAGTGATACCAACGCCGATGGTATGGCGTGATTAGATGGTGAAACGTTCGAAAGAAAATAAATATTTCTGCCTTCGGTGGGACCTGAACCCACGACCTTCCACTTGCCGGGCGGAGGCTCTACCCACTGAGCTACGAAGGACAACATATAATCTCTTTACGAACGTATATATAAGCTCAGTGGGTAGAGCCTCCGCCCGGCAAGTGGAAGGTCGTGGGTTCAGGTCCCACCGAAGGCAGAAATATTTATTTTCTTTCGAACGTTTCACCATCTAATCACGCCATACCATCGGCGTTGGTATCACTACGCCAATAAACGTTGATTGATTGACATTGTTGTTTGATTTAATCTGCGTAGTGTTCGATTTATATAAAATAAATACATATATGCTGCAACGTGCATTTCGATCAATTTAATACCAGTCTCTTTGCAATTTGGTTTAAATAGTAGTCTATGTACTACACCATTCTGCGAAATAACTGGCAACAATATATATACGTTCGTAAAGAGATTATATATTGTCCTTCGTAGCTCAGTGGGTAGAGCCTCCGCCCGGCAAGTGGAAGGTCGTGGGTTCAGGTCCCACCGAAGGCAGAAATATTTATTTTCTTTCGAACGTTTCACCATCTAATCACGCCATACCATCGGTGTTAGTATCACTACGCCCATAAACGTTGATTGATATTGTTGTTTGAAGCTAATACATGTTCCTGAAATTGTTAAAACAGATGAAGTAATATCCTTAACAGAACTTAAACATGGTGTGAAGCTCGATTCCTTAGATAACCGATTATCAGATGGAGTACTATTGCAAATATCAAATGCTGGTGACGGTATACAACCTGGATCATCAACACTTTCCTCTAGTTCAGATTCATCAGATAGAGGAGATTTTTTCTCCGAGATCTTTTCTTGAAAATCAGGATACTGCGAGGTTTTTTTCCCTTCTATTTTTGTTCAGAATTTTAAAAAATGTTTGAATTTTACTTATTTTTTGATTTGGTGCTAATGGGGTAAAATTCATTTTAGGTATGCTTTTAGTTACAGAGTCTGTACTTTTGCATTGCAAAACCATAGTTTTAAGTTGTTTTTTAATATTCGTTAACGAAGAATTCGGAATTGTTTCATTTTGCAACAATTCAGAAAGTTCTGACATTAACGATGTACACTCATTAACTACTTTTTGATGAGAAAACCCTTTGATCTGAAGACTTATGTCAGGTGTATGAACCAGTTTTTCATCAGATAAGTGTATCTCTTGATCTGATGTTATAGAATTTAAAATGGATGGTTCATTATTTCTTACTATTAAACTATGTACTTCATGTATATGTTTGCAACATGCATTACTATTCGAACAGCTACAATGATAGAGATGGCTACACAGTCCGAAGCAAGAAAGTTGCAAACACCTCCAATAGCAATGCTCAGGCTGTGAGCAAGTATCTTACTTCCGATGAACTTCGTATTCTACTTTAGTAGTAGTCTGAGATTTTACTATAAATAATGTTTTACTAATTTTCTTCACATCACCATCACAAATTTTTAAACCAGATTTATGTCTCTTTAAATATGTAGGAGGGTAAACATCACGTGGACCATCATATAGTATGTTCTTTTGATGCAGTGTATGGGTATTTTTTCAATTTCTAATAAATGATCAATTAAAGAATCGACACGTGTATTTGCTTTCCGGTTTAAATAAATCCTTTTCAACTTACTACGGAAAGACTCATAATACATATTAGTATCGGAATGGGCATGAGAAAAAATTTCGGTAAGCCATTGCTCACATTTCTGTACACTTGCAATAATTTTCTGAAAAATATTCAATGAATACTGGGACAATTTTGTAATAATCAGTAATAAACTTATGCATCATACTAACGAATTTGCTTTCCTGTTTTTCTTCAAGTAGTGTAACTGACAGGTAATAAATTTTCTGACGCAAAGTAAAATCAGAAATTTTAGAATGTAACTGTCGAAGCCACGAGCGATGAATATGCCATTTGCATAACAAAAATTTGATATCTTGCCCCAAAACTGCACTAAATGCATTTTTCATAGCTTGATCATCATCAGTCATTACACAATTGACATAAAGGTCAGGCAGTCTTAGCTTAAGGCTTTCAAATAAGACAGACAGTATTTCTGTATCTAAATGATTGACTATGAAATGGGCAACGGGATATCCATGACCAAATTGATCAGGTACAACTATATTGAATAAATAGAAACCATATCGATTAGTATTGTATGTTGCATCCATACATAAAATATGTTTATCCCTTTCAAATCATATTTTTTTGCTCTTTTGTTTGCAAGCCAAAAGCAAACAGATCACTATTATTTACCAAGTTATCTAACCCTTTTGGGTCAAATTCTGTTTCATATTTTGAGGTTTGTAAATTAAAACCGGATTAAAGGTCTCATTCATTAAAACATCGATCTTGTATCTCACAGATGTAGCATCATCAGGATCAGAATGCAAATTAATTGTTAAATCACGTGTATAATTTCTGACAATTTTACGAGTGACTAAATTTTCCCTTACTGGGAATCCATACCTATTGTTTCTGTCAGCAGAATTGCCTCGCAGATCATCCTGAATTTTCCTAATGTCAACTCCCATCTCTAACCTTATTTTTATAAAATTCCGAGCACTTGGCTTCAAAGGATGAAATTTAATATTTTTATAAATCAATGGATAATTATGACCACAGTAAAATGTGGAAATAACTTTATCAGCGGTTTCACAGACAGTAATTCTAGAAGGGCATTTTAAATTCTTAGGCAATGTTTCCTTCGAATTCCTCTTTCCACTTTTTCGAATGCAATACTGAACTGACAAGTAAAATAATGCATTTTTTTATTTCCTACCTTCTTGACAGATGTCATTTTTCTAAAAGAACTAAATGTCTTTATACTCTCAGTTTCAAGCCATGCTTGAAATTCATCCATAGATTTAAATTGGCATGTTTTAATATTACATTCATGTTTATGCCTTTGATTAAGGTGGTCTGATAGGGTTTTAGCATACCTAAACCTTTCCCCACAAGTTTCAAAAATGCAAGCAAAACTGTATGGATTCCCACTAGAGGTTACTTTAGGAAACTTATTATCACTAAGTACTACATTTGACATATTAGAAATCAAGCAATTAGAAACATCTGTTTGACAGATTGGCTTAGAAATAAAGGCATCACATTTCAAGGAATCTACTTTTCTCTGAGCATGGTCAAGAACGGGTGAATTTTTGTATGTGCCATCAACAGGACAGGATACAAGATTCTGTCGAGGACTTCCTGCATCGTTAGATGGAGCTGAATTGTTGTCCAACGTATCAATTTTTAAAACATTGTTTTTGCATATTTTTTTGTTTATATGCTTGAGACCTGTTACTCAAAACTGTGGAACAACTACACTTTTTGGGATATCAACTCCTCTACCACCACCATTAAATTCACATTTAGAAGAAAAATCTGCATCATTTATTAAAACAGAAAATGGAGTTAGTGAAGTAAAACATTTTAAAGAATGTAATAATGTATTAGTCATACCTGAAACTTCAATATTCTTAGCATGAGAAGATGGCTGCATAAAACTTTGCCATTGGGTAGTTGGAGCAGATGTTCTAGTCCTGGTTGGAAGAGCCCTGGTTGGATGAGCCGTGGCCGGAAGAGTCCACAACCTCAAGCTCTAGATGGTAATCCACAATCACCAGCCACATGAGAAGATTCAGCATGCAATGAACTTAAGGGAGGAAAATCAATTACAGACAATGTATTAGGTATACTTACATTTACCGTAGAAATAATTTTTTGAAGGCGTAGCACAAAAAAAATCAGCCAGTCTTCTATTTCCCTTGAAGTTGAGATGAACCCCATCATGGCAGATATATTTATTCCAAGATACAGATGTGAAAAATGGCATGAAAAACCCTTCTAATGTGTCACAAAATTTTGCAAGCTTGGAATTAACTGAAGAAAATCATTGATTTATATTGTTGATACGAGGAGCATCAACAGCTTGTTCCTGGGAAGATAAATGCATATTTGTACTACGCATCATAATAGGCGAAATGAATATCCTAGATTGAGCCTTAGAATTTCTGCAAACAATTCGTTATATTTCTTCTCATACAAGTTAACACTATCACGCCAACTGTTTGTGCCAACATGTATGATAAAGAAATCGTAATGATTGTCCAGCTTTGAAATTTCTAGGGTTAATTGCTCAATTTGGATACCCGGAAATGATTTTACATGAATGTCATAACCCAGCAATTGCGATGGCAAATACTTATGTAAATATTTGACCATCGAATCACCAATTACGAGAACACGCATTTTTGCAAAAAGTAACAAATATAATTTCAGACAAAATGAGAACTCACTAGGTAAGCCTATAACAACACAATATACTATACAAGATATAAAAGTGATGCACAGGACAAAGAATTCACAAAATGCATACAAAAAAAAATTGAATAATTTATCAAAGAAAAAAAAAGACAGCCACCAGAACTAAAAAAAAACAGTGGATACAAATTACACAATTAGGACACAAATTAATTACACACAATTCAGTTAAAAAGGATAAAATTAATCAACTACTACTGGAGGTTTAAAAGGAAATTTCTCTCTTCAAAATACGCTAGGACTACTATAGAAAACCAAAAATACGTGTAGAAATTATATTCGAAACCTACAAGGCTACTGAAAACAGTAAAACAATAAAAAAATAATCTATATTAGCGAATACCAAATATACATGTGCGACGAAAAACGGTGAATGTTACTGCAAAAAAAAATCTAAATAAAAAAAACAAGTGAATAAACACAATATATAAATACGTGGTAAGCAAAACTGCAATATAACGGAGAAAAATGTAGCCTATATTATCCGAAAAAAAAGTGAGATGCTAGGTTTAAATGACGGAAACCTTTGGCGTTGAATGTATAAAATGCACACAAAATTAAATATTTTATCAAAGATAAAAAAGACAGCCACCAGAACTAAAAGGGAAGGTGCATTAATTAATTACACAATTCAAT
Source organism: Dysdera silvatica (assembly GCA_006491805.2). Taxonomy (NCBI): domain Eukaryota; kingdom Metazoa; phylum Arthropoda; class Arachnida; order Araneae; family Dysderidae; genus Dysdera; species Dysdera silvatica. Next base: position 113,443,789 of record QLNU02003225.1, on the reverse strand, counting down.
TAAATAGGATAAACTAAAAGTTTAATCAACTATTATTAGAGGTTTAAAGAAAACCAGTCTCTTCTACGTAGGTTACTAAAGAAAACCAAAATATGTGCAGAAATTACATTCGAAACCTACAACACACTTAAAACTTAATGCTAAGCTACTAAAAACAGTAAAACAAGAAAAAATAATCCAATCTCAACGATCTATACGAGTGAAATAGTGTTCACACACGTGCTACGAAACAGTGAATGCTATTGAAAAACACACACAATAGAAAAATAACCCAATTTCTGTAAATTTCAAGAAAATAAATGAATAAACACAATAACTAAATCCGTGTTATGAAAAACTGCACTGAAGCAAAGGAAAACAATCCATAAAAATAAATAAATAAACATTATCCGAAATTTCTAGCAACGACAGGGTAAGCGACGTTAACCTTTAGTGACAACGAAAATTTTTGTATTTTTGGCATCAAATGTACAGTAACCATATGGTATAACAAAGCTACTTCTTGCCAAAACATGCAGCCAATCACCGGACGAATAACGTCTCTCATTAACATAGTTCCTATTTTGAGCCTTCCTCATCTGATTCATTAAAATATCGATTTTGTATTTCACAGACGTGGCATCATCAGGATCAGAATGCAAATTGGGCATAATACAGATTACTCTCCCATTTCGTTTTTTAGTGGGAAGTGTTTCCAACCCGCATGGCAACTTTGTCCTGGCTTGCCGCCATGTTGCTTACGTCACATTACAGGCTCTGCCCCTTTCCCTCCTCCATCCTACTCCCCAACCCTCTCTCTCTCTGCACTCCTACCCCTCTTTTAGCTTTCTCTCTCTCCTTCACCCCTACCCCTCTTTCTCTCTCCCCCCTTCATCCCTACCCTTCTTTCTCGCCCCCCTTCACCCCTACCCCTCTAACCTCATGTTCTTTCTCCTCCCCCTCCCAACCCCTGTTTTCTTGGCAGTCTCTTCCTACTCCCCCCTAACCCTCTAATCCCTTTCCACCCCCTTCACCTCTTAACCTTTCCCGCTGTTGGCTTTCTCCTCTTTTCCTCCATCTCTTCCCCTCCCCCTGCTCCTTTTTCTCAGTGCAGCGAACAAAATAAAAACGGCATACTAACTTTTATTCCTTTTTATCTGTCAGATAACTTCACCTCTTCAACTACACAGTCATCCACGTTAGGCCTAGCATACCAGCACACCTTGCAAATCGGGTCCTTCTACTCCAAACCAAATAAACCTTCTCCCACAAACCAATCCAACAACATTCCTCTTCCCTTTCAACCGCAATTGAAGAAAAAAATCCATATTGAAATGTTCCGACGTCTTCCCAATCACTTCAATACTTCCATAAGTCTTATCACCGCCACAGAAAAACACCATATGATGCTCCACCCTGTGTGACATCATGCATCGAAATCGCTGATGTCAAAACCCCGCTTACAGCGACTTTCCTTCATGTTTCTAGGGGAAAATTGATCTTGTGGGACAGTATCTGTACTACCACCGCAAATTGTTATATCACATGCATAATTTCTAATAGTTTTACGAGTGACTAAATTTTCCCTTACTGGGAATCCACATCTATAGTTTCTGTCAGCAGAATCGCCTCACAGATCATCCTGAATTTTCCTAATGACAACTACCATCTTTAACTTCGTTTTTATAAAATTCCGAGCACTTTGTTTCAAAGGATTAAATTTGGTATTTTTATAAATCAATGAATTATAACCACAGTAAAAAGTGAAAGTAACTTTATCAGCAGTTTCGCAGATGGTAATTCTACCAGGGCATTTTAAGTTCTTAGACAATGTTCCCTTCAAATTTCTCTTTCCACTTTTTCAAATGCAATATTGGGTTCAAATACTTGGTTCATTACCCCCCTAAAACTAGCGCAATTTTAGCAGAATCTAGTGCAGTGTTTCCAAGAACTCAAAATCTGGCAATTGGCACAGTGACTAGCTGCCATTGCTTTTTACGGCAGGAGAGTACTACTCCGTGCTTTACTGATGTTTTTCTGATGGCGGGCGTGTGTAGGGGCACTGCCCTACTAAGCTTTTACCGATACAGGAAAAATAGCGATTCGCAAAAAATCCCCTTGCGTCCGAGTAAAACATGGCGCACTCACTCACAGTTTGTTTGGGCTTCGTACACACGTACGCGATGTCATACTCTAACATGATATGGCAATCTAGAGGAATTTGCGTTTTCAAGGGAACAGAATGAGTTTTAGATAACAAACTCAGTATTGTTACCCAATATTGATAAGGAACAAAGAACTGACAAGTAAAATAACGCTTTTTTTTTTAATTTCCTATCTTCATGACTGCAGTCATTTTTCTAAAAGAACTAAAATGTCTTTATACTCTGTTTCAAGCCAGGCTTGAAATTCATCCATAGATTTAAATTGGCATGTTTTAATATCACATTCATGTTTATGACTTTGATTAAGGTGATCTGATAGGGTTTTAGCATACCTAAACCTTTCCCCACAAGTTTCAAAGATGCAAGCAAAATTGTACGGATTCCCACTAGAGGTTGCTTTAAGAACTTCATTATCACTAAGTACT
>QLNU02003225.1:113400240-113441120 GCA_006491805.2 Dysdera silvatica | reverse complement strand
TTTTGCTTTGTTTTATTTTCCAATTTACTGCAATTATCATATATAAGATTTTTCATATTCGAAATTTTTGCCATTTAGTCGAAGTTTTGGAAATTTAGCAATACCAGAAATATCCAGTTGAGTATTTCAGCTGCTTTTCACTAACTACTTGTTCTTACATAATTTCCGGCTGATTACCATGGCATAAAACAAATCACAACAGATTTAATATAAGAGAATTTTAGGAGATAAGATCATAATACATTTATTTTGAGGGAAGTTTAGCAGATAATACCACAATACATTTGCTATGAGGAAATGTTATATAAAAAATAATGTCACAATATTTTTTTTGCCATGAGTAGTTATAACTTGAAAACCTTGTTGAAATTCAGTTATTTTTTAAAATCGCAGCATTGTAAGTAATATTTAAATTTCATAAAATGTCTTACGCAAAGATTTTTTTATCAATCAGGAGTTTATTTAAATAGATATGTGAAGGACGTACATCCAAATCCAAAACCTATAGAATTAAAATCACAGATTATAATTTTTCATTATATGTGTGGATCCTGAGTAGATGCTGTAGCATCATACGCTGAAGAGCGAGATTTCGTAAGCACAATCCTTACATAAGTCGAAAATAATTACATATTTTTATTGCGAACTAAAATGCTACAAAACTCAAAATGTTTTCAGAAAAAGATTTTTCAATATCTAAAAAGCTATACGGCATGACCATTTTTCTAAATATAAAACGCCCCAATACCGTAAATTTTTCTTTCATTTTCTCCATATACGTAAATTGTTGTTGATAACAAAATAGAGCTTTGTTGATAGCAATTAGAACGGGGGAGATCGTTGTGGATAATAATAGCTTAGAAATTATAACTACATATATTATAACTACACTACTAGAAAATAAACTATAATAAATTTGCTATATAATAAACCATATAATTATTACTAATACTATTAGGAATTATATCTACCCAGTACCCATTTTTAGTGTATAAAGTTTATACTTACAAACATGTTCTCCAGAGCATGTTTAGCTAACCAACAGTTCAGGAACCCGGGAATGAATGTATTTCTAATAGGAGGCCAGAATAACTGTAATGAAAAACGTGTATTGAAGAACATGCATTACAAAAGTGCATGCACTGAAACACATGTATTACAAAAGAAAATACATTGAAAATCATGTATTGCAAAAGAATACACATTGAAAAACATGTTTTGAAAAAAGAACATACATCGAAAAACATGTATTGCAAAAGAATACATATTGAAAAACATGTTTTAAAAAAAATAACATGCATCGAAAAACATGTTTTAAAAAAGAACATGTATAAAAAAACACGTATTACAAAAGAGCATGTATTGAAAAACACAAAGCATTTAAATATTAAACTTCTAGGATTTTAGCATGTACTCTGTAATTGTAACAGCAGATATAATGTAAACAAAAAACTGCAACAATCGAAACATCAAATGAACATATTTTATGTTTAACACGGAATGGTTTTCGTAAGTGAAAATTGTCTTGAAATGAAATATGCTTTGAATGAAAACGAGGATAATGACAATTTTAAAATTACTATTGTAACATCTGAGTGTCCTTTGACAAAATTTTCATTGATTACAGATGCACTGTATGGCCGTTAAATGAAGTGATTGTGCATTAATTATGAGATCACGAATGAATATATACTTTGAAACTTCCATCACGAAAGTCCAGCGTAATTACTCTCCAAGCTCCACACAGCACCAAGATAATGGCAAGTTTATTTTAGGCGAAATATAATTACTTTTCTTTGTCATTTACAGAGAACTTGGATTGATCCACTTGGCCAGTTCTGGGTAGACCTTGGTGTCTTGGCAAAGCTCACGCTTCCCTTGGCGTGAGTAAAATTTTGAAGGACGGTGGAAATATTAATATCAAACGTATACGTAAATTTAAAATAAAGTTTATTTTTATAGGGGAAGTTAAATAAAGAAACATGAAAAATGCAAAATATAGTTGCAGGGATGTTTTTTAAAATATGAAAGCGTGTTCAAATTTTTGTAGACATTTGGAAGTATATTCTGTATTGTAAGACAGATGCAACTAATGCGCGCTATTCTAATATAATTATTGAGAAGCCAAGTATTAAGTTGTTGGCATTTATAACATAATAATCGTAAATTGGCAATTGCAGGGATGTGAGGGATTATTATGCACAAGGGCGGATACAGACTTTCATTTTGAGGGGTTCAAGGGCAGAATTTGCCATGGTCTTGGAATAACACCCTTCATTTTTCATAAAAGTTGGAATTTTTTACAGTGAAAAAATATATTTTCGGGGTGAGTCATGACCCCTGTGACCGCCCCCTTGTATACGCTCTTGATTATGCATATTCTTAATTTTTTAGGTTATTGGATATGAAGATAAAAATTTTATAATTAAGATATTCATCTGTTGGTTATTCTTTATTTAGGGTTTTCAGGAAACGAATTCTGTATCAGAACTCAATTTTTGAGTTGTTCCGTCACATAGTTTGAATGATGTTAATATTAAACCTTTTTTTTTACGACCAGTTTTACATTCGGAATGAGATAGAGTCAGTTAGTGTTAGAGCAGTAACCTAAATTTGTTGAGTAGATGCCGAATGACATCGATCGATTTGAAAGCTACAAATCGCTTTGCATATATTAGACAATGAGCTTGTGCCAGGAGCATTCAACAGCGATCATTCAACAACGATCATTCAACAACGATCATTCCTTCAGAATTGGTCGTTTCTAACAAACCGCGCGTGAATACAAAAGCTACTTTGATACAATAGTATGCGTGTTCATTGAGATGAGTTTAGGAGTAAATTCATGATTGATTCCAACAGCAAAGAAAACATACCATTTTAATCATCATTTTAATCATCATTTTAATCATTTTAATAATTTTAACCATCATGTTAATCATTTTAGTCATCATTTTAATCATTTTAATCATCATTTTAATCATTTCAATTATCATTTTAATATTTGTTTTGACTGGCGATTTTTTCAACCTAACAGTTTGCTGTAGTAAATTCAGTGCTATGCGTTTCCTTTAAAAATAAAATTCAAAACACCAAATTTCATGAACTATAATAAATTTTTACAATATGTCACAATCTTATAGTCAACTAACTCGCGAAATTGTGGATGAGGTGTTCTTGCCAATTAATGATGATCACTGTACAAGGAGTGTGGCAAAAAATTATTTTGGGTGAATCTTTGTTTTCTGCTTTTTTCCAAAATTCACTTTACAGTTTCTTTACTGATGCCAAGTTGTTTACCGAAACAAATTCATTTAATTTAAGGGAGTAAAATTCAGAGAAATAAATTTACTTCCAGGTAATTCCATTAATTTTGCATTATAACAGCGACAGTGTTCTCCGTATTTGTTGATAGTAAAAACAGGTAGTTTCGGAAGAGAATAATTTTGCAGATTTTGAGACAGGAATTTTCGCCTTTTGAACACCCAAACCTTTGAAATTTACCTGTATACGACTTATACATTCACAATTTTACAAGTTTTTCGGATCTTGAAATTATTCTCTGTGAAAGTGTTACTCGATTTAACCTGTTAACCGGGGAATAAAATTTTGTGAAACTCGTTTCACACTGGGGACTTTTTTTCACAGTGATAAGTAATGTCATCACACCATCACGCTAGGATTAAATATATAAGAACTACATAAAACGTAATGCGTTCAACATAATACGGTTAATTTTAATGACGAAAAATGTCGTCATTCGCATTTTGGTAGTCTTCCGGGCATGACGAAAAATGTCGTCATACCCAGTTAACAGGTTAAGCAAAACAAGGTCGGACGACTTAGCTGATTAATAAAGCTTTACATAATTTACAGATTCTTTGACGGTCATCAAATGTTAACTACTGATGCTATAAAGACGAACGTATGCTCATTAAGAAAGAAAGTATCTTTTCGGTAGACAAATGTGTATTATGAAAATATGATTGTTGACGCATAACGCAAATTCGAAATTAAAAATAAAAATACAATTTTCAAAGTATTTTTTGCGTATAACACATATAAAAACTCTAAAAAAGGACTCAATAGTATTTGATCAATCACGCGCAGGTGTTCATTAGGAGATAAACAACATTGTGTCACAACGTTGTGACACAATGTTGTTTGTCTCCTAATGAAGACCAGCGCGTAACTGGTCAAAATACTATTGAGTCCTTTTTTTAGAGTTTTTATTAGTATTATACACAATAAATACGAGGGGAAGTCAAGAAGTTAGGTTCACTCCTCCGTAAAAATCTAAATAAAAGTTACATTTCGTTGAAACTTTGTGGCAACAATGAATACATTTGTCCGTGACATGTGCATCAGCGGCGTTGACGTATCATCATTAGTTCCATTGTTAATTAGTCATAAACATGCCTCCGCAGCTGGAGGTGGCTTCCAAAATTTTAAGTGCTTGCAGTTGTTCGTTTTCTGCGGACAAAAGATTGCAAATTACACTGAAAATTTTTGGTAGTTGCACAAAGTGTGCGGTGAAAAGGCAGTATCGGAAAATGGATCCGCATGTTCTAGAATGACCGTACAAATTAACTGCAAGCAGTCCATTTCTCCAACTCGAAAAAAGTTTCTAACATTTCCATCTGCGGGTAAGATGACATTGATGATGACGCTGATGACAGAGAAGGTGCAATGTATATTGCGCCTTCGCTGATGAGATGTGATGGAGAAGGTACAATGTATATTGAATTCATGCCGAAGTGGGGGGGGGCACAATTACTGAAGCGTCTTATTGTGAAATCCTGAAGTGATTATGAAAATCACTTAAAGATCCACAGCCAGGTAAACTTTCCAAAGGCATTGTGCTCCTGCATGACAATGCGAAACCTCATTCGACGACTTTAGCGAAGGACATTCTGTTTGAAAAAATTTAAGTTGGAAGCATGAGACCACCCCCGCTTATAGCCCGGACTTTGCACCATGTGATTTCCAAGTCTTTGGTACCATGAAACAAGAAGATGCAAAGAGATGGTATCATTCCCATCAGGAGGCGAAAGCTGAAACTCAACAATGGCTATCCTAAGTTGGACGGCAATTTTTCGTACAAGGTATAGAAAAACAAGTACCACGCCTCGACAAATGTCTAAATAAAGCAGAGGATTACGTGTAAAAGTAACTTTTGAATGGTACTTCGATGTAAGCAAAACTGTGTTTTATATTTTCGAACTAGTTTTTTTTCTTTTGAAGAGTGCAACTTACTTTTTGACTGCCCTACGTACGTTGAAAATTGCATTTTTTATTTTTAAATGTGTACCATTTGGCCAATAAGTTCGCAGGGTAGTTGAAAAAACCCGCTATTCAGTTGACACACCGTGCACAATACCATTTGATTATTTATTTATTTATTTATTTATTTATTTATTTATTCACGGTTTCGCTTTATTCCAAACTATGTCACAGAACTATATATAGTTCGTTCGCGAGTAGAACAGTTACAATTCTCGGGAGCTTACATCACATACGAGTTATTCCATTGCAGTAGAGGGTAGTGCGTCCTTCGTAACTGGTTTTAACGCACTACTCTCTACTGCAATGAAATAACCCGTCTGTGATGTAAGCTCCCGAGAATTGTAACGGTTCTACACGCCAACTTCTCGCGAACGAACTGCAGTTGATATATTGTTGATAAATTGAATTGCAATACGGAAAAAGAAAGCCTACTAATTTATGAAACAGACAGTCATGTTTTTCTTGTCAGTTATGAGTTTTCCGAAAATGAAATGATCCCTAAGGCAAGGTGTGAATTAATATATCATTTAGCGGATACTGTTTTATTAGAAACTTGTAACAGACCTTGTAATTAGTTAGTATTGGGGGTTAGAGTAAATATATTTTTTTTTTGTCCCAAGGTGTCGTTTAAGTCGAGAGTTAATTCTGTCCTTCAGGGACACGTAATCCAAGCTCATAGAATTATTTTTTATATTTTCCCTTCTGTATTATTTTTCTTACAAAAGAGTCTAAGACCTTTCCATTTCTTATTTTCCTTATTTTTAATTTTCTTACTTTCTATTTCTCCATACTGGAATCAATCGATAACATAGCAATTTCTTTTGTAGTTGCACCATAATTTATAACTCATCCCTTTCCATACGTAAAAAATAAAATTTTTCAATCTATAATCCGATAACGCAATAATCTCTATTCCAGTACTTTGAAGTCTTGATATAACATTTAAGGTTTAACTAAACAAATTATTCATAATAATAATAAAAACAAAAATTTTTTTGTCATTATTGTAATTAATTATGTATTAATTATGGTTAATCGAGGCAATCCTTAGCATCAGAAAACGAGAATAAGACTACGATTGCATTAACAACTGTGGTTATGTACTTGCATCTTCAGAGAGTGTTGCTATTTCGTATAATAAGTGCAGGCGTACTTTATAAGAACATTTTTTGTAAATAACAACATAGTGTGAGAGGCTCTACACTTACGTGTAACTCTAGAGCCTCTCTACAATACACATTGCGGTGTTATTTACAAAAAATGTTCTTATACAGTACGCCTGCACTTATTATACGAAAAAGCAACACTCGCTGAAGATGCAAGTGCATAACCATAGTTGTTAATGCAATCGTAGTCTTATTCTCGTTTTCTGCTATTAAGGATTGCCTTGATTAATCATAATTTCGTAGAATTGTGATTTTGGTTGGGATATATTCTATAAATATTCACTATATGTAATTTACACGATGTAAACAACTTATTTTAATCAATTCGTATGGAGTTTTTGAAAACCTAAAGTTTTCATACGCACAGAGCACAAAAATAAAACTAAAATTAATAAAAATATGAATTACTTACACTAACTGCTTAACGTTTGTTTGTTTGGCTTTTTTATGGCGCAAGAGCATCTGGGCTATACTGCGCCAAAAATGCTTAACGAAACTTGAACTTGCTTTCCAAACGAACCGGACAATTAAGAATAATTACAGAAGTTGGAGCACCTCCCCACTTACGCAAAAATTGCGAACTAACCTTCAATGGTATAAATAATATTTGCTGAATTTTATAAACAAAGCGTGACTGTCGTATGACCTGCTCATTAACATCATGTTATTCGTTGATTAGGTCCCTCTTGGGAAAGTTTTGAAGACCTAACAAAACGACTCTGCTTGTGAAGAGCGATTTCTAAATGCATAATGGCGTCTGTTTTTATACCGTAACTTCTCTCATTAATGCTGAAGAACATATTTTGATGAGGTTTTTGCTGCGTTTGCGAGTTTAATTAGTGACTGCATTCAATTACTCGCGCATGTTAACAAGAGTGTTGCCATTTTTCTTTAGAGAAATATACAGAAAAATCGTCTGTTCTTTAATTAGCAAGATTTCGTAATTAATTGAAGCGGACAACTAAATATTGACACTTCTCAGTTCGAGTTTTCGATTAACTGTTGCGGTTAATTTTACCGTCTTATATCTAGTAATAGCAATCTTATTTATATAAATCGAACACTACGCAGATTAAATTAAACAACAATATTAATCAACGTTTATTGGCGTAGTGATACCAGCGCCGATGTTATGGCGTGATTAGATGGTGAAACGTTCGAAAGAAAATAAATATTTCTGCGTTCGGTGGGACCTGAACCCACGACCTTCCACTTGCTGGGGGGAGGCTCTACCAACTATTGCTGATTTCTTTTCAGACTATTTATAGGATTACAGAGTCGTAATTACGACCACCCTTCCCAATTATGTACATTTTCGCTCAATAAGAAAATAATTAGCAAAAAAAAAAATTGTAACAACAACAATACATATAAATACATTTTATTTTGCATTCCCTCATTTTGAAATGGGCATTAAATTAGGTTGAAATTTTTTTAGAACGTGTTTTGATAGCCCTGTTTTATTTTCAAACTAGAGTTGTATGATGAGGACAAGACTTTTCTCTTTGTTTCTTCCTCCTCATCATACATATCTCCATATTCTGAGATTAAAACATAGGTATCAAAGTATCTCCGAATGCAAATTCCTCCATTGAAATTTTGGAAAGCCTTGCCCCTGTGACTTTCTGTGTTAGCAATTTGGAAACTGTGATATCCTGCGAAAAGTTAAAATATCCCGGTAAGTTAAAATTGCGTTTTCTTCGATAAATCGCGGTCAAAATATATTTTTAAAATTTACAAAAAGCCCATGGCTGAAAGTATTACTACCTTTAAATTTAAATGAATGAATAATCCATATTCGGCTTAAAAAAAAACAAAAAAAAACCAGATTACACTTTGAGAGCGATTTATTTAAATTTTTTCGAATGCTGCCAAATCGTGGGACGAGAGTTATGTTAGATCCCTTCATAAAGAGATTATGACGTTTTTTCGTTTTTTTTTAGCAATGAAGGATATTTTTGAAAGGTGAGTGGATGTCGTGGATTAAAAGGCGTTTGTCTTTAAGCTTAGGGAAAGATTAAATTTTATATTTTATTCAAACTTCAAAGCGCTCTTGAAACGAAGCTTGAGGGTAAGTTTTAAAAATAGTTTAAATTGTTTTAACACGGCGATGATAAAGTTGCATGCTTTGAATGAGAAATAATATTTGTTATTCATATAGGTTGATGGTGGCAAATATCTTTTGGGCGTGTGCCATATTTAAGCTTCCGTATCGCAGCCATGTGCCACCCTTGAACTTCCGTATCGTAGGCAAGTGCCAAATTTGAGCTTCCGTATCGTAGACATATGCCACCTTTAAGCTTCCTTATCGAAGGCATGTGCCACATTTGAGCTTCCTTATCGTAGGCATGTGCCAAATTTGAGCTTCCGTATCGTAGACATATGCCAAATTTGAGCTTCCTTATCGTAGGCATGTGCCACCTTTGAGCTTCCTTATCGTAGGCATGTGCCACTTTTGAGTTTCGGTATCTTAGACATCGGTTACTCGAACTATCACTCAAAGAATTAGGTTTAACTGAAATCACAATTACCTCCAGTTACAAAGGATTTATTGTCATTCTATCGTTCTTAGAGCATATCACAATGAATAACGTATGTTTGTGACGGCTTGCAGTCAAAATGTGATTTATAAAAATTTCAATGCGCATTTCCTTAAAGTATCTCGAATTTCTGACTTTACTTTTGATCAAGCAATCAATATAAAATCAATCAGGTGAGCGTCAATTAATATTGAACGAGTTTATTTGTTTGTTTTACGGTGTAGCGACAGCAAAGACCACATTGTGCTGGAACCTACCAAGAAGTCCGAACATTTTAAGGTCTTAGAAATCAAACCCTGGGCCACAGGAAGCAGTCAGTCGGCAGCCATTTTCTTTTCTGGCACTGTTGGGAGCTGAACCCGGGTTAAGGACACGGTGGGAAAATGCTTTACCATTGCACTTACAATTTTGAACGACGACGGTTTAAATTGTATTCATCACTGAAACCGATTGTTCATATATGTAAGCTGAACTAAACCCGAAACAGTACCTCAATGCCAATTCGCATAAAATCGAAAAATCGGAACCGGTAGGAAATTTTTTAAAAGCTAACGTAATTTGGAGTGGAGAGTTAATTTCAGCATATTTACGATTTCTCTGTGTAATGTTATGTTGAAGATGAATGTTTTCTGCCCACTCATCTAAGCGACAGTGGTTTTACGCTCATAACAATAATCAAACAGGAGTTTACGAAAAGTTCAATGGCTTTTTTCGATATATATTTCTGTTCATGTGGAGTGGTCATCGACTTCAGTCCGGGAAATGCCGCTTTTTATTTACAATCCATCAATTCTTTTGATAGTGGCTTTTATATACAGCTGGTCTGAGATTAAAACGTCTAATTTTAAAACGTCTATTATTAATCCCGCTCCGTTTAATAATGAAATAATGTCCCAAGTTTGACAACCAACTAATGACGTCAAGTTTGACAATCAAATAATGACGCCAAGTTTGATAATCAAATAATGACGCTAAGTTTGACAATCAAATAATGAAGCCAAGTTTGACAATTAAATAATGGCGCCAAGTTTGACAATCTAATAATTTAATAGGGTATGTTTGCAGCGAATTTTTATTATTTATATGTTGTCATTGCATTTCACGCTCCTTTGATTTGAGTTGTGTAGTGTAAATTCAGAAGCTAAGTTACTAATATCATGCAAAGAACGTACGTTGCTTTTGCTAAAATATAAGTTGTTATCGCTAAGATACAAGTTGTTATCACTAAGATACAAGTTGTTATCGCTAAGATACAAGTTGTTATCGCTGAAACGAGAATAAAGTAGTTCGTTCCTTTTCATGTTGTTTTGATAGAGCCTACATTATTAGCAGTCGAACCCCTGAGATAAATTGACCAAAACAAAAACAAAACTAGAAAACTACTTTATTTTCTTTCCCAGCGAGAATAACTTACGTTCTTAAAAACAAAGATTTACCTTCTTGGAGAGAACAACTTACCTTCTTATAGAGAACAACTTACTTTCTCACAGAGAACAATTACTCTCTTAGAGAAAACAACCTCCCTTATCAAAGCCAACAACTTACGTTTTGATATAAAAATTTGTGTTCTTAGAGAGAACAATTTACATTTTAAATTTACAATATTAATTCACGCCAACTAAATCATTAGATTTCCAAACTTGGCGTCAACAATAACACCCCCCCCCTACACGAAATTATAAAAAAAAAGTACTGCCCCGGGACAGAGGCGTAGCCGGGGGGGAGTTTTGGGGGTTGTAACCCCCATTGCAATGAAATTTTGTATATTTAACATAGGAATATATGAGTTGTAGCTCTGTAACCCCTCCCATTAAGCCTATAACCCCCTTTATGAACTTTCTGCCTACGCCACTGCCCAGCTGGATTTATGAGTCAACCATTAGTAAATGCGCTATTTTTGCGAACGATAATAATATCCTGAAAACAAATATTAGAACACCTTATACAACAGCACGTCTGTATGTCATTAGGCGGCACCATGATAGTATTGGCCATCACTAATGCAGACTGGAAATGGAGAGAGTAAACGACATCTTAATCTCGTTCAAATTCCCATGTCTGATATGTTTTTATATGCAGTTTATCTTTCTCATTAATGGCTTTCAAACAGTCTCTTTAAACAGAAAAAAAGCATTAATCGGAACGTATGTACAGTGGAATCTCGTAAAGTGATGACCTGGATAAGATGACAATTTTTTATAAGAGAGAAGTGGTAGGGACTTAGTTACTCCTATACCAAAACTTGCTATGTATAGTAACCACCCGTCTATGGTGACCTTTGTAGTCCAGTCCTAAAGGTGGCCACTTTAGCCAGGTTCTACTGTATTCGAACCTACTGCAATTTTGTGACCAAATATAATTTTGTAAAAAATAGTTATCATTCTCTGCTCTTATAAAAAGCATTATTTACACCCGAAGAAAATTTTGGTCTATTTTTGTAATTTTTATTGGAAGAAGGAAAACACAAGGAACTAAATATATAAATCCCGCGAAGAAAAATTTTTTTTTCTAACACAAAGAAAGAAACTAGAATTTATTATTGCATATCCATCATATATCAGTAAACATGTCAATAAATTAACATAAAATGAATTATAAATGAAAAAAAAGAAGACCATATGCCATTTGCACATGTTTTGCGTGGTTTGTATAATTATAGCGTATATATGGGAATGAAAGTTAAGGCGGGGCTTCCACATATATATGAATGTTCAATTCTTATCTTTACATACCAATTATCTTAAATTTGTGTCAGGTCTGAAAATACTAAAGTGACTTTGAACTACGGCCAAATACAGGTGTTAAATTAATCATATTAATATTATTATATTTAGTACATAATAGTCATATTTGATATTATTTGTATACATATGTTCATATAACACATATATATATAGAAATCTAGGATAAAAATTATAGCCGTTATCAAGCAGAAAAGACTAAAAGGGATGGACAGGACTTCACAAATTACACAAAGGAGTGCTAAGTATGAAGTCCGGACAAAGATTAACCAATAATGACAACTATCAAATGGAGAGAGCCCAGCTGGGTGAAGAAATGTTATTTTCACTTCATCAAGTTCCACAACTTTTTGCAAAACATTCCTGAGTCACTACTTCGCTTCATACTTTACAGTTATGTAGCCTGTTATATTTTTAAATTGAAGTTGATCAAGAGATTTCAACACTTGCATTTCCAAAAGATGTGAAGCCTGTGAAAAAATGTTTACTAATATTTTTGATGTAGTGTTGGAGATGACCTGCTGTGTTCCTTTAATAGTCACTTCTTGATCAAAGTGGTTCTTCAAGAACAATTCTGATTCAGCATAGTATTTTTCGTAACAGGCTACATAATTTTAGTATATGAAGTAAAGTGGTGGCTCAGGCATATTTTGCAGAAAAATGAGGAAATTGATGAAGTGAAAACAACATTTCTTCACCCAGCTGGGCCCTCTCCATCATTTTCATATCCCAGGAAGCCTGACTTTCTGTGGATGTCAGTAATGGCTGTTTTAACAAAAGTGAATCTTGTGACCCCCAGTGGGAGAATTTACACTCTTCCTGAAAATTATGTATATCAAATGAGGCTTTTCAAATTTACATCAGTGAATATTCTATTGCTTTAGAGGCAAGTATTACTTTAAATGTAGCACTGTATTTTTACTTCATCTAAGTATTCATATTCATGCTTATGTTTAAAGTAAAATGTTTTTAAAATTTTTAAGTGCAAATATTAGCATTCTTGAATTTTTCACTTGAATAAAATGCATTACTGAAAAAACCGAGCTTCGATCTTAAATTATTTTAACGTTGAACCCATTAGCGTCCCATATTTCCATTTTACACCTACACTAGCTATTCTTGGCATTAATTTGAACATTTTTTTGGAGACGTTCTTTTTGAGAAATTAAAAATTTAATTTTAAATTTGACTAAATATTTTTTGTCTTAACCCATATAGTGTTTTATATCATAGGAAAGGGTAATATAAATGCTGTAAAATGATACCTAGCCCAGCTCATTATCTCAATTAGGAGAGCTTTCACATCAATTCAAAAAATTTCCCTTCATGCTTTTTTTGGTCGATTTTTGAAAATTTTAAACAGATGTAATTTGTTCTTATGAAAACACTGCAAACATGGAATTTGAAAAACTATTTCGTCGGACAATTTTTTTATTAGTTGCTTTCCGAATATCATTTGGTCTTTGTGTTATATAAAATTTAGATAAAATTTGGTATTTGTACAAGTCTATATGAATAGTACAAATACGACAAATTTCATCAAAATTTGAGATGGTGAGGTAAAATTTTTATTAAAATTGTGTTCATTTGACAGGGAATGACTCGACAACAGCAAATAATATCACAAGAATAGCAAATAAATATTACTTACTGTAAATACAAAAGGAACATTAATGACTAGCTCCAAGATAAAATTACATGACAAGATTTGTTGCCAGATGTTTCCCTGAAAAATTAATCATATAATTATGTTCTGAAAAAAATTAAAGTACACGTAGATAATATTTTGTTTCTGCATTAATCAAAGTAAGGATAAATATATATTAAACAGACATTTTGAGTTATCTGAAAAGTACATATTATCATTATGATGTCCGTTACATATTGTTGTATTACACAGCGTCTCAAGGAGATAATCACTATCTTCTTGATCTGGAGTTCTTGGTTCAGTTCAAGTCTCACCAGGGCCGTATCTAGGGGGTGGCGTGGAAGGCCCACGCCAGGGGTGCAGTCGATGATGTCGTAAAATCGGCTGCAATAATTCACAAGGAAGACTATGTCCCTGGCTACGGGAAGTTGTGGGGAGGGAGAAATCTAGACGGTTTTGCCAGAATATGTCCTTGACTACGGAAAGGTGGGGGAGCAATCTAGACGGTTTTGCCAGAATATGTCCTTGGCTACGGGAAGGTGGGGGAGCAATCTAGACGGTTCTGCCAAAATATGTCCTTGGCTACAGGAAGGGGCGGGAAGCAATCTAGACGGTCCTGCCAGAATATGTTCTTGGCTACGGGAAGGTGGGGAGCAATCTAGACGGTTCTGCCAGGGACACAAGATCATCTAGTTTCAGTGCTGAGTCTCACCCAGAAATCTGGGAACTGTCCATGAATCTTCTTAATATATAGACGGTATCCAATAAGGCGGTTTTTGTCCTATACTTTTCAAGTTTTACTTAATATTCTAACAAGGGAACCACTTTTGTGGAAGCTCGCACTTTGAGACAAGACATATCACAAATGATAGTCCCTAAATTTCTTATTAAGAATATGGAATCAGTTTTTTGTGAATAGCATATAAAATTTTTTTTCATTAATACTCGATGTCCAAAAATCGCACTTTTTAGATGAAGTTTGATATTTTTTATTCGTATTGTATATGAAGATAAGAACTTTTTAATTCAATTCGAATAAAGAGGGTAATTGTATTTAACGGATAAAATTATAAAATTACACGAAAGATCATTCAGAGTGTTTTAAAAAATTATATAAAAACTAAGCTTTTTAATACCAATATTTGGCGCATTTGGCTATGGTTTAGAAGAATTGGCGATATCGGTATGAAGCATTTATTATTCAATTACGCTCATATTGCAACCTTCACCCACAATATTTTTAGGAAATATAATGGCATAATAAAAAGGAAAAAATCTTCTAAATTTTATGGCCGTAACATCAAAATATTTTACGTAATTTTTTAATAAAGAAAAATGTTTTAATGAAGCTGGCATTTCAAAACATTTATACGCAAATAATTTGTTTTAAAAAAATAGTCAAGCATTGCATCATATTGAAAGTTTACTATTTTTTACGGAGTCGACCTGGCTCTCATAAAAATTTTACGCGGGAAGTTTGAATGTTGTATATGAAGCAAAGACTTCCAATACGAAAAAATTATAAAATTGGCTCAAAATATAGAAATTCGGAAGTATTAAGTATGGTAATTATACTTTTCATAAAAGTGAAGCATAATTGGGCCTCGCAAAGGTTACACTTTAAAAAAGGATGTAAATTACATTCATTATCACTGAAAATCGTGTCAATTAAGCGAAAAGATATTTCGTCAATATTTTTGAATTGAATAATTTTATTAGGAGTGCAATTACAGTTACCAAAGATATTACAGCATAGGCTGATATTGTTCAGCACGTAATTGGTTATACACCAAAAACTGAATTTTTATAATTTCATTTTGATGTGTTACATCAATTTTGATTATATCTAGAGCAATTTTGCTTGTAATTCTTTTGGCAAAAAGTTTATATACTTCATGCCGATATTGCCAATTCTTTTAAAATATAACCAAACGTAAAGTCAAATATTGGTATTAAAAAGATTAGTTTTTGTATAATTTTTTAACATACTCTGAATGATCTTTCGTGCAATTTTATAATTTTATCCGTTAAGTGCAAACACCCTTTTTATTTCAATTGTGAGTTCAAAAGTTATTATCTTTATTATCATTATTTATTTATTATTCTTATTTAAAGTTATTATTTAAAAAGTGCGATATTTGGACTTTGAATATTAATAAAAAAATTTTATATGCTATTCACAAAAAAATGATTTTATATTCTTAATAAGGAGCTTGGGTACTATCGTTTGTGATAAGTCTTGTTTCAAAGTGCGAGCTTCCATAGAAGTTGTTCCCTTGTTAGTATATAGCCTCTGCATCACTGAACTGATTGCGTCTTGATTTTGTTACTCTAAAAAACAGGTGGCCCACAAGAGGTATTTCTAAATATCTGATTACAACATACAATATATATTAAATTCAATTCAACTAAACTATACAATACAATTGCAATACATATACAAGTTACTGAAGCAAATATATATAAGCATTTACCTTGTATCCTAAATAAGCTATAAGTAAGGCCTCGGATAAGCTAACAGCAGAAAGTGAAACCTGTAATGAGAATTTTTCCATAATACGCTAATTAATTACATTATATTAATTAATCGGATTTAAGAGCAGATTTAAGTAGGAGTATATGGTTTTCATAATGATATTTTCCAATATTATAATTGTGATATAAAATAATATAATTGTGATTGATATAAAATAATATAATTGTGATTGATATAAAATATAATTATAATTGTTTATAATTATGATTAAAAAACGATGGGAGTCGCGAAAATTAATATATTGGTAATTAGTCTATATGGTAATAACAATACCTGAACAGCCCACAAAGGCAACGGACGGTCAACCCATAAAATCGCACCCCTAAAATATGTGAAAAATTCAAATTATTTCCTAAAAAAATAATACCAAAAAAATTACAAGTCTTTAATATTATTCCACATTCCATATTATCTCTATAAACTGTTAAAAGGATAAACTAGAAAAAACAAAGCATTACATTCACAATACATCAATGACATTAAATGTAGGGTGAACAAAAAACACATGGAATAATGAGTGAAATGGGGGAAAAAAAGAAAGAAACAGAAAGTTTATCTCTGCAGCACAGGAACAGGCATTACGTAATAATTCAATTAAAGTAAAGGTTGACAAGATCTAAACAGAATAAGTGGGGTCTTCGAAAACAAGTAGAAGAAACTCTGGAGAATCTAGTTTCTTTGATGAAAAATATTTCACAAACGCACTATAAGGAATGTCATGATAGGGTGACCAAAATAATATAATTGTTTAACCCAAAGCAACATCAACTACCTGCAAATAAAGACTGGTAAAACCAGAATCTTGCAAAGGTCATAGAGAACGAAAATGCTAAAACTCTTTGGACCTTTTAAATCCAGTGCCATAAGCACTTTCATAGTCATAATTTTTCATAGTCATAAGTTTCTTATGTCATAAGCACTTTCCACGTAATACATCAGAGATACATTAAGATAATAGAAGAACAATCACATTTATTTGATGGACATTGCATTACGTCGTAACAGATGCGCAGAAAGTTAAGAAATTGAAGAAATCCGAAGCACAAATATTCACAAATAGAAGTGAAAAGACACTGGAAGGTGAAAACTAAAGTTTTTCCAATTAGAGTCGGGGTGGGCATTGGTGCAATTCCCAAAATTTTACAGTACCACTTCAACACACTAAAAAAAAATACTATGTTCAGCCACCAAATTCAAAAAGTTGCATTTCCGGAAATAGCTCACGTTATACGACAATACCTCTAAACAATACCTCAAAATTAACTCAATTAAATTTTTAATTAACGAGCAGTTGACAATTGTTTCGACGTAAGAAAAATGGCCCCCTTTCTCAAAACCTGATGCAGATCTACTTCTGGTTTCGAGGAAGACGACCATTTTTCCTGACGTCGAAACAATTGTCAACTATTCATTAATTAAAAATTGAACTGCGTTAGTTTGTGTTTTTTCGTTTTCGTTTTTGCATATTGATTCGTGTTAGTATTCACATGCTTCTAATAATCTAAGGTCCTTAGGAAGAATGTGATAATTAAATGACAAAAACCTATCCAAATACAACATGGTTCGCGAATTGGCATAATTGATTCAATCCCAGACAGGGCCGGATTATAGTATAGGTAAACAAAATAAATGTCTAGGGCTTTCTTTTTTTTTGAGTGGAACGGCACGGCAAAGACTCAACATTGCTTTAAAATGGTTGTTAATCAGATGTTATTACTATGGTAGTAATTTTATGGGGACGCGAATTTCCGCGAAATTTAGAGTTTCTTGTACGCACGTTGCATACAAATACGTTACATGCATGGACTTTATTTTCCAAGATTAAAATTTAAATTCCAGAGTGGATTTAGCGAGCGTTCGTTATATAGCCAGCATTTTCTTTACTCCCACGATACTTGTTATGCACTGCACCTACTTCCATTACATAGGCTTAATTTTTATACTATAAGGGACTTGGGGAAAAAATTGTCTTGGGTACCACAAAACCTTAATCCGAACCTGATGCAAGATACATATTGAATGGCACATACATTGAGAAATTTATGTTACATACAAGGATGATGATGATAAATAGTTTTTGAGAGGGTAAGTTGAAGTGGAAGAATAGAAAATCCTAGCTCGCTACACAATTCTCTTCCAGAGTGGTGAGTGTTATAAGTAAGATGAAAGACTGGTGCAAATTCCTGTCATAATTTACAAATTTTCTTGCAAAATTGTTACGTCATATGTTGTTGTATTTCACGTTATAAAGTATCCATCATTCTAGACTATAAGCTTCAAAATCTGACATTTATTTCAATTTTGAAACAATGAGAATTGATGTGGAATCAGACATTCTGTAATATTTTTGTACTGGGCGGAAGAATACATCAGCAACAAACTTACGCATGAAATTCCGGTTTTGTTTGGAAATATTTCTACTCCGACTGTTTTGATGTAAAAATTATCAATCTTTGACAAATGTGTAAGTGGGTATTTTTCATAGAACACAGGCATATCTGCATCAGAGCGATTAGTTTTAATACAACTCATTCTGTGTAAATAAAGAA
Source organism: Dysdera silvatica (assembly GCA_006491805.2). Lineage (NCBI taxonomy): Eukaryota > Metazoa > Arthropoda > Arachnida > Araneae > Dysderidae > Dysdera > Dysdera silvatica. The sequence continues at coordinate 113,422,654 of QLNU02003225.1, read as the reverse complement.
ATTAGCATATTATAACCACATACCAAATAATGAGATGTGTCCACAAACAGAGTCTACCAAGAGCATGGCATTATTTATATATGTAGCTTGATGCAGCTAATATTTGTTACGTACTCCCTTATTAGAGCAGCAGTACCGTTTTATGTTCGTTCTTTTGCAATATCAATATATTCGAGTACGTAATGCTCTATTAAACGTGCGTAATGTTATATATAAAGTGCGTAATGTTCTACATAACATGCGTCATGTTCTATCAAATGTACATTTTTATACCTCTAATGAAATAAACATATTTTAATGGATTTAATTAGTTTTATTTTAAGATAGAAATAACTTAAAAAATAGCAAGAATTATGAAACCTGTTGTGAACAAAAATACTGAATAGGTTGTTTTAACGTACGAATGTGCATAACGTGTTTCCCTGTGCTTTTCATGCACTTGCACAAACCCAAAAGATAAATGTTGCCGAAAAATAACATTTGGTTTGAGAATATTATTTTAAATTTCACTTTCACAAAATTTAAGTTCTTTAACAGACAACTTCCCCTTCACAATTTTTAATATATTTATTATATTTTTGTGAAAGCAGACATAAAAAGCATTATGATAGCAACCGTGATAGTTTTGATAATAGTAAGTATTAATCGTATTATTTTTGATAGTTTTATTATAATCTTTATAAACACTGTATTATTTTTGTGATATATTCAGTTTTTGTTGTATATTCATGGTAAACTCCCGTGATATATTCATGTTTCATGATTAATGTGTTTAAAATTTACTTTCACTTGTCCCGAATTATTTCCCGGATTATTACCCTTGGGCCTTACGTGGCAGAAATTCGAATGGTTTAAACTGGTGCTTCTTAACCTTTGTAAGAAATTTTCATTTTTTTTTATTTTTATGAGACAAGAGCCTAGTCCCAACAAATTTAGTCATAAATAGTAAATTTCTTACTAATTTTTTGAAAGTCCATACATGAAACTAACGTATTAATAATCAAATATGATAGATTGTAAAGAGAAGTATTATAATGATGATAGTGATTTTATTGATTTTGATTATTAAAACGTGATTAATAATTTTATTGTATCTTGAGTATTAACATACTTATGTATAAAATGCGGCATATTAACAAATACAAAATTATATTTAAATTAGTTACCAGTCATTGGATCAGAGATGTAATATAGCGTCCGGGGTGATTCCAAGATTTGGCGCCTCTTCCTCGCTGAATATTTTTTTAAAGTAATCCTTTTGTGGGCCCCCTTGGTTTGTTGGCCGGTGCGAGGGCGCCAGTTGCGCCGCCATGAATGCGTTACTGACAGGATTAATGGCCAATTATAATTTTCCCAGGACAACATCATTAAATTAAGTTGTGCTGATTTTTATTACCATGCTTTAAAATTTAGATGTCTGAAAATTCCCGATAAAAATGCGCGGCTTGGTGACTGATATCTTCTGAACAGATATTATTTAGACGTTCTGGGTCCGAGCTTTTCGACACATTCACGAATGTTAACCTTTTCACAATATTTCTATTATAAAGTATTTATTTGTGTATAATTTTTCGGAAAGAAATTAAACGAGAAGTTCCAGAAGAACTTTCGTCCCAGTCAATCAAAATTGATATAATTTTCCGGTACCGGGAAATTTGAAAAACGCTATAGTTTAATCCACATCCACTAAATACCTGTCTGGCGGTTGAAAACACTAGTTTAATCCACATCCACTGAACACCAGCCCGGCGGTTAAAAAACACCAGTTTAATCCACATCCCTTAAATATCAGCCCCGGCAGTTGAAAAACCCTAGTTTAATCCATATCTACTAAACATCATTTGCTGAAGTGGATTCAGTTGACTTCATGTGAATGTATTATGGTTTTAAAGTATTCCATCGGTCTAATTCCAATGGACTGCTTTTATTGTTTGTTTGTTTGGATTTTTATGGCGCAAGAGCATCTGGCCAACTGCTTTCATGGCCTTGGACTTATAACAAAAACACATCTACGAAAATCTGCATAGCTGCTTGAATAATTTTATAGCTTACTATTTAAGCACCGTGAATTTCAATCAAAATAAATATCATTACTGAATTATTAACGGTTTGCCGTTATAAAAATTGTTTAAAGTTTATTTTTTCATACAAATCTGTAAATATTTTTATAACTATGGACTCGACTTCTTCAAATTTCAGCATAAAGTTTTTTATAATGATTAAAAATTCACTATCATGGAAGTCAAATGTTTGAAATTTTTTATTTCGATATAAATATCTACGCTGAAGTTTTATGAACTTTTCACCTCTTTTTTTTTCTTTCTGACTATCCTAGCTATTACTTTATGTTGTCGAATTCTTTCGGCTTGTAAAAGTTGCCTAAAAAAATTTACAATTTGCAAATATCCGTGAAACTTCTAAGTAAAACTACATTTAGGTGGATTACCGTTAGGACCTTTTATTAAAAAAAGGGGATTATATTTTAGAAAGTCATTTATCAACTTCAGTACCAGAGAAAAATTTGCTGACGTTGTAGGAACAATCAAAAAATTAATTCCTGAATATGCCCCTTTTTCCCGAGAGGAAGAAAATGCAGGAGAAGAACGAACGCATAAAAATCGATGTCGGATCAATGTTTGATAGCGGTGTTAAAATATGGAAGAACTTGAGACAGAAATGATGCAATTCAAAGATCAATAAAAATAAAGGAAAACACGGTTCATAAAATCGTGAAAAAAATCTGACGATGTGTACGGGGAAACTGGTGAATGGTCTGTGAGCTGTTGTGAGAAATGGAATTGATAGTGTTTGGCAATAGATGGAAAGAAGAGTTAGAGGAATGAAAAGAATCAAGAAAGAAGTGAAGCAAAGATGATGATGAGGTGAGAAGATGATGTGAAAAAAGAAAGCTATGGAGGGGGAAAAATAAAATTGACATACAAAAATGCTGTACTAATTTCGTATCATATTGACCATGACGTTTTCAAATCGATTTTACGAAGACAAATAGTGATAACTTCAAGGCCACATAGAAATTGAAGCTATTAATGATCAATTAATCTTACTATCATAATACTTTTTATGAAACGCTATAAAGCGTCGCACATAAGACGTCACACATATAAACGTCACACATATAAAAGTCGTGTCACATTTTATGAAATGCTATATTGACTATTGAAGTCATGCAATGTTACACTTACTATTACTTTCATGAAGTGTTTATGCCATTGATCTTATGAAATAATATACTGATCATAACCTTTATGAATCATGAATTTATGACCATAAATTTTATAAAATGCTATATGAACGGCGCCTATAAACTTCGTTATGTTGTTCATGATGCTTATATGTACATCATGTGTAATTTATTATCTTATATAGTGTTGCACCTAATTTCTGTTTCGCAATAATATGATCATTGTCTATGGATATTTTATAACATAATTCGTGCTCGTTATTTATCCCTCCATAATTCTTAATAATATTGCAGAAAGCCTTGCAAATGTATCGCTTCTTGTGAATGATTTGTAGAATATAGTATTATTTTCTCTATTTTGTCAACAATGATAATCTACACCGAGGAGCATACCATACACATTTTCAGCATAACATTCTAAATATGCGCTATTGGAGGCTCCCCCTTTATTAGTTCTCTGCAGTGAAGTCATATGTCATAAAATTCTCTCTCCCTTCTACCTAAACGCGTTACCAGTGGCAGCTAATACCATTCCTTTCATTGATCCATGGGAGTAATATCACGAGACATAAATGTAGAGTTCTCAGAATATTTGGAGGTCCAAGCACATATTATGTACATTTATATATTACGGTGTGTGTAAAATTGCAATTTATTTCAAATTATTGAAGTTGCCTGAGTCTCATTGGCCCATATAATACTACGCCGATCTCATAAGAAAGATGCAGGGCTGAAATTGAGCGGGAGCCCACCGGGGTCAAGCTCCTCTATCTCTTAATTTTTGGCGATTATTTAAATATTAGCCGGAGCCCCTCCAGGGTCATGAATTGCCAAAGAGGACATGGAAAATTAAAGTATTTGTGGTTAAGGTCATGGATTTTGTTGTCCAGAAAAATGGACATAAACAATTGATATGATTTATCGATTCTTTTGCAGCCATTCAATTTTTTAATCGATTTATCATAATATTAGGGCTCCTGCACTTTTTTTTTGTTAGAAATTAAGCCCTGGTAAGATGAAGACGAGCACTTACAGTAGCGGAGTCCAAATCCTGATATTCCAACCTGTAGACAAATGTGTTACCCCAGGTTACCACACGTCTCAGTCAAATTATAGAGTACATATTATGATGAAACTAAGTACATGTAATACATCCTTAATTTTTTAATATTCTTTTCATTTATTTCTCGGCTTCTAATAGTTTCCGTCAATAGGGCACGTTGCCGTCAGACAAGAAATAGTAACATAAGAAGGCAGCAAACATTTGGAGGAAGTTCGCGTTTCATTTGATTCACGATGAAGAAGGGCGACTTCGTCCCGAAACGATTCGAACAACTTTACCCAATATAAAAATTTCATTTTTCAACTTCGACGCGAATATTTAATCAAATATAAGCAGATTACACCAGTAAAAAAACAGTTAATGCCAGGAATCATTAATGATTTTAAAATTGTTTTCTTTTTATTTATTTCCGAAATATTAAAATACAAAACATGGTGTTAAAGAGTCTTCAGCAATACAGAGTATGTTCCTTAGAACTCAAAATGTTTCAAATAATCTAGTTTTATTAAAAACGCAGCATGGATTCATAATTTTATAATGTTGAAAAATTAAGGCTTTAAAGAGTTGACTGCCGTTGTTCTAATAACAATATTTGTTAAAATATTTGATTTGTTAAAAAACTCTCTGCCACGAAAGAGAGTTGTAGATTAAATATTTCTACTTACCAGTTGATATATTCTAGTGCGCTATCTCCAAATGGTTCGTCAGTTACGGGGTGAATTTCAGATTGATTTTTCGGCGAACACCCGTGACTAGAAAAATAAAAGCACTCCGTATTATCGATATACGTAAGCTACTATATTAATTTCATTCTATTACAAATGAAAATATTTTTTTGCATTACACCGTTAAGGAATACAGTCGAATTCGCTTATAGCGAATACAAAGAGAACGTTACTTCGGTTTCTTATATCCGAGTTTTCGTTTGAAACCAGGTAAGGGAGAGTTCATTACGTAAGCAACTTTTGGGGAAGGGGTTGCTGTTGTGCTTATTTTCCTATTATACAATAATTTTTGCCACCCACGTATTAATTAGCTCAAACTAGAGCTTATTCGTTTTGGAGAAAAAGAGACGCTTTCCCCATCCTGGATTCGAACCAGGGTCCCTCCGTTTAGCCCGGAGTGTCTTGGACCGCTAGACGAATGAGGACAGGAAACAACGCTCTCTTTCTCCGTATGTAAAGATGTTAAGGTATTATTACCCTCCGCAGGGATAACACAATTGCCAAATATGGTCAACACAAGAAAGCCTCCGGGGCGAGATTTTTGATCATCTTTACATACGGAGAAAGAGAGCGTTGTTTCCTGTCCTCATTCGTCTAGCGGTCCAAGACACTCCGGGCTAAACGGAGGGACCCTGGTTCGAATCCAGGATGGGGAAAGCGTCTCTTTTTCTCCAAAATTACACAAGCTCTAGTTTGAGCTGTAATTAAAACGTGGGTGGCAAAAATTATAGTATAATAAATTCCCCCACGAAAACTCACAAAATTCTCGCCCCGGAGGCTTTCTTGTGTTGACCATATTTGGCAATTGTGTTATCCCTGCGGAGGATAATTATTTTCCTATGTTAGCTAATGTTAAATTTTGCTTTCTGAGGTGGGGGTGAAATGGCCAAAATATTGCTTACGTAATACTTGAACTCTCTCTTATCATTAAAATAAAATAATAAGAAGAAAAGAAAAAAACTTGACAGAAAGATGAAAACGTGTGACCATCATTATTTACATATACGAGGGCGAATCAGAAAGTCTTTGCCCCTATTTTTTATTAGCCAAAATAAGGTACATACAGGTAATTACAAATATACGTACTATTCTACGTACCTTACACTATTTTTTCACACAGTCCCCACACCGGTTCAGACATTTGTCCCATCGCAGCACTAAATTTGAGATGCCCCTGTGGTAGAATTCGTCCGGCTGACTGTGGAACCACCGTCGGACTGCTGTCTTGGCTTCATCGTTGCACGTGAATCGCTGTCCTGCCAGGAACTTCTTCAGCGGACCGAAAACGTGGAAATCACTAGGGGCGAGGTCCGGACTGTATGGTGGGTGGTCCAGACTCTCCCAGTGAAATGACCGGAGCTTGTCGGCGGTTCTGATTGCATACAGTCCGGACCTCGCCCCCTAGTGATTTCCACGTTTTCGGTCCGCTGAAGAAGTTTCTGGCAGGACAGCGATTCACGTGCAACGATGAAGCCAAGACAGCAGTCCGACGGTGGTTCCACAGTCAGCCGGACGAATTCTACCACAGGGGCATCTCAAATTTAGTGCTGCGATGGGACAAATGTCTGAACCGGTGTGGGGACTATGTGGAAAAATAGTGTAAGGTACGTAGAATAGTACGTATATTTGTAATTACCTGTATGTACCTTATTTTGGTTAATAAAAAATAGGGGCAAAGACTTTCTGATTCGCCCTCGTATTATATATACAATTTATATTTAAATATCGTAATTTTACGCATTTTCGCCATGATATAATGCTATTCTACGTTATTACTATTAATCGTTATTTATCATAATACGTTATTAATATAATTGGTTGTTACGTTATAAATACGTTATTAATATAATATAGTTGATGATAATATAGTCGACTAGGGTAAGTTTTCATTGTTATCATTGTCTAATTCAGGATTTTTTGCAGCTTGCATCTTACAGTGACAATATTTTGCGCAAAATAAATGTGGAACGCCAATAGAAAAGGGATTTTTTTCCTTCTGAAAAGGGGAAAATATTTTAGGTTTGACTTACGCAAATTAAGGGGAAATTTTTCTGGATTTAATTTTGGAATTTTACTCGCTGTAACAGGTTTCTTTTGTAATAAGAAATTTTGCCCTGTGTAGGTTGAATGCAGACAAATCTATTATTGCTTTTCGTTAAGACAGCTTTCTACTGTATTATAAAAAGAAATAATTTTTATACTATACCAATAAGATGATCATTCAAAGATAATTCACTGGCTTCTTAAAGGCTACAGCTTACTCGTCATTGGTAAATTTTGCCGAATTCTCATTGGAACGTAATGCTTTCGACATATTTAGTTCTCTTCTCACCAGGCCTCCCTATAGCTATACCTCACATGGAAACGAAGTCTGTCTGAGCAGATAACTTTTCCAAAAAAAAAAAAAAGAATTGCATACAGAAGAAGGAGAAGGCTCCTTGAAGGCCTTTCTAAGGCTCTTTCATAAATGGCTATCCCTGAAGTTTCCTCTCTATGGTATTCCAACTTGTTGTTTTTAAACCATCTTATCTGATGATGTTTCTTCGACTATCCATGGTACAGGGTTTTAAGTGGAATAGGGAAGATTGCAGATTCAAAGCGGTAGATCTAAACTGTAGGAATGCTGATGCTCTTATCCGAAACAATAAGTAATTAATTAAGTAAAATTAGAAGTAGTCGGGAGAGGAATGCTATTCTGCAATGTGGTTTAAGGGGCCTATGGGTTAAAAAGGTTAAAAGTCACCGTTGCATTACATCTTGGAGGATCAAGTTGTGAATCACTGTTGTCTATTGTTGATTGGCCTTACTTACAATTCGGACCATTATTATTTAAATATTTTTATTTCAACAAAATTGTCTTCAAATCTTGTTTGGTCTTCCATTAAACCTCTCTTTTTTTTTCGATTTGCCCAGCTGACTTTTATCTCCTTCTAACATATCTTTTCATACTTCTTATACTAATTTTCTATGTACCGAATATTCAAATGAAATACATAAAAAAACAAAATTTAAGATAAACAGTGTGAACGTGGACAAAATGTAAATTAAATTATAGTAAGTTATATTGACATTCAACTTCAATGCCACATCAGTAAAATTAAAAATTTGTAATAATAAATACAACACTTTTGGAAAGTGAGTAGTCTGCTTGGGCAGACTGGACCGGTGCGCCCTCGTGATCGATAGGACCCGCGCCTCCGAATGAGCAAGGACTCCCTCCCTCCGATAATTCAAGGTATGCTCCCTTTGAAAAGACTTAGTCCGCCCCTGCTGGGCAGCATTGAGTTAACATGGACATCTGACTAGCTCAAGCGACAGAGTATGTGTCATAATCGTTGTCATCGCAAAGTAACGTTATTGCAAACAGTGGCCAATAAAATCAGTAGCTGGATAAAAAAAAGTAGAAGTTCGTGTTGGACTTAAAGTATATCCCAGCCACGAGAGAGAACTTATAACACAAACACAAAAATTCAATCTGTCTACAAAGAAATTCGTAGGCTCAGTTAGAAAATTCACACTGTTTCAGGTTAAGTATCAGAAACATAAATTAAAGCTGCTTTTATACCATTTATGATTTAAGATTATATATTCATCAAAATAAATTAATTTCGCTTGATAACTGAAATCTAAATTATGCTTTGTAGATAATTTTTAATTTTTTCCATACTGAAAGGACCACACGTTTAAATTTTTACATACAGTAAAGCAAAGTGTTAAAAAAACCAGCTAAACGAAACGGTAAAATAAGGAGTTAAATAAACAACTATACAAGCAGTCTTCAGCTTTTTTTAGTCCAAGGGCCAATTTTGCTTATTCTTGTAGGCCCGCGGGCCGCACTACTGTATCAGCAATATTAGGACTGAACAAAAGCGGCTCCAAGGGTGTGCTCCCTCCCACCAAGCGATCAACTTTTGTTGATATTTTTTCCTTAGGTCTCTATATTACCCACCCAAAAATATTTTCTGTATCCGCCACTGGAACTAAATGTATATATTACAATGTAAAATATGTATGGAAGCAAAAAACATTTACAATACTTTTAGTTATTAATATGTAAAGCGAAATCAAACCTTTTAGCGAGATTTTTGGCACTGCTTATTTTCAATAATCCTGTCAATATCAGGTCTTATTTTTAATATTGCAACCCTAAGAGTGCTTACAAGGTGGACGTCAGTTATTCTGGTCTTAACTTTTCATTTTATCAACTTCATTTTTGAAAACAGCTGTTTACAGACGCATTGGCGTACGTAGTGGGATATATGATGATGAGAGTTGAGGGGGGGGGGGTTATAATTCCCACTGTAACGAAATTTTGCATATGTACATATGGAGCTCTGTAACCCAACCCCTCTTTATGAACTTTCTACATCAGCTTATGCCCAGATGTCAGTGCTCCAAAACAGGAACATTTTTAGAGCATGCAGTCAGATAGTGGGGAAGATGTTCATATCAGCATATTTAGAATAGAATTTGATGAGTCCTAAGATGAATTTTTTTTAAATCACTGTTGCACTGCAAATCAATAAAACTAAACCTGATTCCCATATACGCTAGAAAACTAAAGTAAAACATGACTTAGGGAAAAATAGAGTGTTACTTTAGTTCTATAGTGTTTTAAAATATTTATTACGAAATATGAAAATGCCAACAGAATAAAATACATATATTTCAGACCCAGGGTGCCATTTTTGTATGAAACAATTTGTATTATTTCATGATCTGGCGGGCCGCATGTGGCATGCGGGCCGGGGGTTGAAGATCCCTGAGCTAAATGAAACGGTAAAATAAAGCTAAATAAACAGCTAAATGAAACGGTAAAATAAAGTGTTAAATAAATAGCTAAATGAAATTCTAAAATAAAGAGTTAAATAAACAGTTAAACGAAAAATAAAGAGTTAAATGAACAGTTAAATAAAACTGTAAAATAAAGCGTTAAATAAAGAGTTATGTAAGCAGTTCAATAAAACGGCAAAATAAAGAGTTAAATTTATTCTTTTAAGATAGTCGGAAAACTGAAGAAGGAAGCATATAACAGCAATCGAACTAAAAAGTCTTTGAGTTGTTGCTTACATGTTTCGATCAATAACAAACTGTAATACTTTCGTGCGAAATAAAGCTAACGACATATTGCATATAGGAGACGCTTACTTTATCTTCCTACAATACTGACTCATCACTTTATAAATTCAAACTCATCATCTTATTAATAAAAACTCATCAGCTTATTAATACTAACTCGTCATCTTATTAATGTAAACTCGTCATTTTATTAATGGAAACTCGTCATTTTATCAATACTAATTCGTCATTTACATACAAAAGGGTTAAACACTGGTAAAATAGCAATGGAAACGATCACTCAAGCTTTCGGACGCATCAGCAGCAGTCCTTCATCAGGAGTAATGACGATGTTATGTTTCTGTCTCTTTTTTATACTTGAAATTTCTGGAAAACCCTTCATCAGAGTAGTCCCGCAGAATGGGAAAACCCAATGAGAACCAATGGGAGGCCTCCAATAGAATCATGGAAGAACCCCAATAGGGACCAATGAGAAAACCATTCTGCAGGCTACCTAATTTGGAGATGTCTCATACACTTCAGAGTAAGAGTTGTTTATAAGTTTCTGGAAGTGGTTGTGATGTATTAATGGCTTTCCCGTGTAGTTTGTAAGTTTCCCAAGATTCTAGGAAGGGTTGACTATTTTTGTTTTTGATATGACGGTGTAGTATTTTTGTTAAGTTCCAGTCGGGTTTGTGTTCATGTTGTAAAGTGTGCTCTGCCATACGTGCGGCTACGTCTTCTTTCACAAGTGCTTGTTTGTGTTCTTTTTTTTCTTGTTTTGATCATTCTTTTTGTTTGTCCTATGTAATGTTTGTTGCAGTCTTTGCATGGTATTTGGTATATTGCGCCTGTGAGATCTTCTGGTGGAATTGGGTCTTTAACTTTTGTAAGTTGTTTGCGAAGTGTTGTGACAGGGGAATAGAATGTATGGATATTTGCCTCTTTAAGGATGCGAGAGATTGTTTCGGAAATGCCATGAATATATGGAATGGATATGCGGGTGTGAGAGATATTATCGTTTAAAGAAGTACTATTAGGTCTACAGTTTCTGAGAATGAATCGTTTAGGGTATCCATTATTTTGAAGTGCCGTGTGTATATGTTTGGTTTCTGTGTTTGAAAGTTCGTCATTACTGTAATGAGAATTTGCTCTAAGACTTAACGTTTTAACAACGGAAGCTTTATGGCATGTTGGTTGACGCGATTTAAAATCTAGATATCTGTCTATATGTATGGGTTTACTGTAAACCGAGGTGAAGATAGAGTTATCGTGAGATCTGTGTACAAGAACGTCTAAGAAAGGGGGAGTTTATTGTTCTGTTCTGTTTCGTATGCGAATTTTATATGTGGGTTTAAGTTACTAAGGTAATGACAGAAGCTTTGGAGTGTATTAGTTTTAAGTATAACAAATGTGTCGTCAACGTATCTTTCCCAGAATTTAATGTTAAAATTCGGCGAGGGAAAAGCAGTTTCCTCAAATGACTCCATGATCAAATTGGCTACAACACTTTAGACCGGAGATCCCATGGCAGTGCCAAAAAACTCGTCTATAGAAACAACTATTTGAGGAGAACACAGCAGAGTACAGACAAAATTTTAACAATGTGAAGATGTCATGAGGTGTTAGTAAAGTGCGTTCATGTAGTGTAGTGTCATTTTGGAGGCGTGTAAGTGCGGTGTTGATTGCAAGTTATATGGAAATGCAAGTGAAGGGAGAAATTACATCGAATGAGACCATGAGGTCGTCGTCGTCAAGTTGTAGGTATAAAGAGGTGCAGAAGGATTGGCTAGTAGAAACAGTGCAGTTGTTATTACCGATTATAGGAGAGAGAGTAGACGTGCAAGATGTTTTGATAGGTTATATGTAGGAGAGCTGCAGAAACTAGCTATTGGTCTGAGAGGAATATTTTGTTTATAAATTTTAGGTAATCCGTATAAGGATGGTAAGTGGCCGGAAGTGCATTTTAAAGAGTCGTAGATACTAAATCTAAGTACTACACAAATAAGCACTCGCGAAAAGAGACATAGCCTCACGTCTGGCAGAGCACCCTTTACAACACGAACCCGACTGGGACTCAATCAAAATACTACACAGGCATATTACAAACAAGAACAATGGACTCTTCTTAGAATCTTGGGAAACTTACAAACTACATGGGAAAGCCATTAATACATCACAACCACTTCCAGAAACTTACAAACAACTCTTACTCTGAAATATATGGGATTTCCCAACATTAGGTGCCCCGCAGTACAGGTTTCTCATTGGGTTTTTCCATGATTCCTATTGGAGGCCTCCCATTGGTTTCCACTGGGGTTTTCCATGATTCCTATTGGAGGCCTCCTATTGGATTCCACTGGGTTTTTCCATTCTGCGGGACTACTCTGATGAAGGGTTTTTCCTTAAATTTTAATCATAAAAAGAGATAAAAACATAACATCGTCATTACTCCTATTGAAGGACTGCTGATGACGTGTCCGAAAGCTTGAGTAATCTTTTTCGTTTTCGATTTTACCAGTGTTTAACCTTTTTATGTAATTTCCTCCCTTGTACCCTGTATTTTATTTCTGCTAATTCGTCATTTTAATAATACCAACTCGCAGTTTTATTAATGCTAACTTGCCATTTTATTAATACAAACTCGTCATTTTTAAAATTTACATTTATTTTTAATACTCATATGTCAATTTTCTTGGATAGCGATCACGTTGTCACAATTTGTTGGCCTTGCCCGCTGCTGCCAAGGTGAATTATAAAATATTACATTTTATTGGCATTTATTGAAGTTATAATGTAATACAATTCCTCCTGAATAAATTTTGATTGCCTTACATCCCGCTTCCAGCTTTATAAAGCATTTTGTTACATACATTTTAATTAAGTCGTTATATTATATTGCATTTTATTTATTTATTATAATTATAATATGTCCAAGTAATGTTGCGCATGTCAGTACACAAATAGGTATTCAGTCACAAGAGTAATTTTATAAGTACTTTAAGTTTCATTGTAGAGATGGCAATAGTAATGCGTTGTTAAATAATAAAATACTCTGGAAATCTAACTCACATCTGTCACTTGCTTAGCAACAAGAATTTATCATCGAAAACTACGCGATGATGTAAATTTGCATTTTAAATCTCCAAGGACGAAAGTTGGGACACGCAAATGTACAAATTATAATTGTGGAAGGTAAAGATTTAGCTATGCTGTCACATGAAGAGGAGTAGAATGCGGGCATGCAACACAAGGCCTTTTCCTTCAATTCGAAAAGATTTCGGACGAACTTGGATTTCTATATCCAGGATATAATTGTTTTCTGGGCATGGTATTTAAGTACTATAAAGATGTGTAAGGAGTTCGTGTATGTAACTGATGCGCAAGTAAAACACCAAGAAAACTCTTTAGAACAAACACTTCATTTTCTCTCGCATGGGAAAATTAAATATTGCATTATTGTTATACATGGAGTTGAGTCACTTTAAGGTGACCACTTCCTACTTTTAATGTCATCAGCGCGTAGCCAATGGAATAAAGCACTGTCATAAGCTTGGTCAGTATATAAGATGAGCTGTAGGCATTCTGCAAACGTACCACTCATTATTGTCATGGATAAAAGGAGATTCAAACAGACTGAAAAAAAGGGATGATTATTGGCTTTCGGTACAAAAGCGGTAACATTTCTGAAACAGCGACGTTTGTTAAATGTTAGCGGGCTGCTATTGTGAAAGTGTATCGTAATTAGACAAATGGCATCATTACGAATAACTGATGTGGAAACTGCTGTGTATCACTTGCATGTGCTCCCACAGAATTACATACAAAGGGGTGCATCCAGGAAAAATTCCAATTGAATAATGTTGTTGGACTGTAGTTTCTTGCAGACTCAGTCTTTTTTCTCCCTTTTTCATGATTCAAGGGGGAGAAAGTGCACCCCCCTTACTCCTCACTCTGCGCGCCCACGATCACGTGACATTGATGTGAGCGGTGAACTTCGATTACGTGAAGGTACGCCGACTAACATGCTACAGCCGTTGCCTACGTCACAAATACAAGGCCGGGAAATTTCGAGTATTTTTGGCAAAAAACGGGCGACAACTCAGTTTACTAAGATGACTCCTAGGATCGCGTTTATTTCCTGCTTTTTCGCGGTTTTAATGCAAACAATGATGTACTCGTGAGTGCTTGAGCACGTTTTTGGTAAAGCTTTTATTCTCATTTTATATTTATTATTATTTATCGCATTATACCGATTTTTATAGCATGAATATAACAATATTGCTCAAAAATAATTCAGTGAAAATGGTACATTGTTGTGTACCATATTGCAATTCTGATTGTGAAAGGAAAAGTTGATTTTCACAGTTTTCCTAACGATCCCATTTTAAGGGATAAGGGGCGGGATGCTATTTCTCGTCAAGGAAATAAAGACAAGTCGCTTTGGTGTCTAAACCAAGCTTCAAAAATTTGCAGCAAGCATTTTACTCAATAACGATATTAATCAACGTTTATTGGCGTAGTGATACCAACGCCGATGGTATGGCGTGATTAGATGGTGAAACGTTCGAAAGAAAATGAATATTTCTGCGTTCGGTGGGACCTGAACCCACGACCTTCCACTTCAGGTCCCACCGAACGCAGAAATATTTATTTTCTTTCGAACGTTTCACCATCTAATCACGCCATAACATCGGCGCTGGTATCACTACGCCAATAAACGTTGATTTATATTGTTGTTTAATTTAATCTGCGTAGTGTTCGATTTATATGAAGTGTTTTACTGTTCAGGATTTCAGCATGAGTACTACTAAACGAAGATTGTTACCTCATATTGTACTTTCAGTATTTACTGAGTACCCAGAACATAAAAGGAAAGGAAATTAAAGTGAGGAAAAGCCAGAAAAAAAGATTAACTTCTAGTAGATTGTCTGAGTCTAAAGTTAAAAGAGTATGTGTTAGATCTGTAAATTTTCCTTTCTTTTGAAGAAGCAGGTCATGATGTTTCCACTTCTTCCACTATGGATATAGAAAATACTTCAAAAGCCTTTTGAAGGTAAGATTTACAATTTCCCTATTAGTAATTCTTAATATATAGGGTCATTTAAGTACAGTGGTGCCTTGGTATTTGTCGTTAATTGGTTCCAGAGGTCACTACGAGTGGCGAACAAAATTTTTCCATAAGGATCAAATGCATGTCGTGGAGGGGCAAGAACTTCAGCGGCGTACCAAACTTTTTCAAATTTCACCCAGAATCTAAACCAAATGACTCTGTCTACCATTAACCTTATACAATTTTGTTTTCAAGTAGTAACTGACTTTATAATATGTTTGATTGGAACGAACATCAACTATTTATATTATTTAAAAAATATATAAAAGTTTTTAAAATTTACATCTCTGATTTTTTTGAAAAAAAAATCCACTCATTTAAATCCTACCAACCATAACTTTATTTGCAAAATTAAAATTGTACAATTTTATTTTTAAAGAATTGATTGCGGAAAAGAAATATCATAAATTATACATATTCCTGATATTGTGTCACAATATATGTAGTTTTATTTAAAGGCAAAATTATTTTAATGCCCAGAATAATGACGGACAAAATTTTAATAATAATTAATAATGCTTCGCTTTTTTAATTTACTAAACAATAAAACATTAAAGACGGTAATTTTGTACTTTTTTTTAATTTACAAAACTTAAAATGTTCTGCGTTAAATAAAAAAAATGCGTATATTTATTAAACAAATAATACGCAATTTAATGCACACAATACATTATTTAAAAATTTTAAAAAACGTTGCAAACCGATGCGGATTTTAAATTATTAAATGATGTAAAGAAATCTAAAAATACAAGGATTATAAGGATAGCTGTGACAGTAATAACTTAGCTCTTATGGGAAATAACAGCGCCATCTACCAATTGTTGTGGAACTACACATTCCCCCTTTTCGAAATCGAAATTTCCCGGCCTTGTGTTTATGACGTAGGCAACGCTATAGCGGAGTAACGCACCGCCCAAACTAACCAAACTACCAAACAGGCGTCTGAAGCTATGGTTTAGCGAACCTAGTTGAGTACAGAGGTTTGAAACAAAAG
This sequence comes from Dysdera silvatica, assembly GCA_006491805.2. Taxonomy (NCBI): domain Eukaryota; kingdom Metazoa; phylum Arthropoda; class Arachnida; order Araneae; family Dysderidae; genus Dysdera; species Dysdera silvatica. Next base: position 113,406,499 of record QLNU02003225.1, on the reverse strand, counting down.
GATGGTCACTGCTCCTACGCTAACAAAGGTGCATCGGAAGAAAAAGATATGAATTTGCGAAGGAGTGTCGCAATTGGATTTTGGCTGATTAGCAAAGAGATGCCATCTTCAAGAGTAACGTTTTCTGCTTCATCAAATGGACGGACTTTGACGTGTCAAGGAAGGAACATCGGAGGACAAACACTCTAAAACAATTACTGGAAAAGCACGGCTAGTCGCAGCAATGTTTTGATCTGAGGACTATTGTCGGAGCATCGTGTAGGTCCACTCATAGCTGTGGAAGCTACTCTTGACCGATTAGGTTATGAACTCATCCTTGAAGATCATGTATATCATATATGCTGAGTGTCTTTCGTAGGTGCGGATGGCATCTTCCAGAAAAACAATACGATGTGTCACATGGCTAGAATTGTCCGACAATAGTTTTCAGAACACGAACAAGATTTTCAAGTACTTCCCTGGCCCCTAATTTCCCACATTTACACCCAATCGAGAATCTATCACCTCCATCGTCTCGTGCACTCTGTGGATCCTTCATCACGCCCCTAGCAGCTATTGGATGCCCTGCAGTCATCATGACTCTAGGTAGATATAACAACCATCTAGCAGCTTATTGAGCAAGCTATTTCCATCCCCTCTAGCTTTTGCAAGCGGTGGTTCTTCTCGACCTTAGCTGTTGATCACATTAATGTGTCTTGATTATGTATAATGTAACATAATGTGTTATTTAAATTAACAAATAAATCCACTATTCCCAGATCACCATTTACTTCTTATTTTCATTCACAAGAAGACAGCGCTGCTCGGTACCCAAAATGAAAATATAATAAATCACAAAGCATCAGCTTTGTAGTTTTAGTCCGAAGCAAGGGCGGATCCAGAAATCTTTCAAGTGGGGGGCGATTTGTTTTCGATTCCTATCTTTAGTCGAATGTTTGGTAGTTTTCATTTTATTTTCCATGATATGATCCCGGCTCAAGAGGGGGGGGGGTCGTCCCCCTTGGATCCGCCTGGGGTTCGAAGATACATAAAGTAACAGTGTACCAATCGTTTAATAACAGAATCGCTGAACCATCCTGCTTATTAATGACAGATGGACAAAATTATTCAGTAAACGATTTAGCACGTCTGCACTATAAATCGATGCAATAAATGTTCGATTTTATCCTCCGCTTCACTAATGCCACTTAGAGGAAAGGCCTCGAGTTGGCTCTCCTCAGCAGAGTTGAATTATGAATGATCCCTATGTCACCCAGCTTGTAATTAAAACGACTCAAAGAAAATCTACAATTAGTGGATTTGCAGAAAATATCGAAGCATTAGTATACGTATTTGTAAATATTTTGAAACGTTTCTTAATATATGAGATATGCTAATTCAGAAACGGAGAAGGAAAACAAGTTACATATTTTCGTGGTCAGGAGAACATATGGTCAGAATTATTCATGTTAGTGTATCTATCATCACCTAAGATAAAAAGATATGCATATCTATGTTGAAACATATTTCTGACCATGAAACAATGTCTAAAATTGCTTTACATGGTCCAATAAAAGCCGTCAGATTTCCTACGTTGGGATGTTCAAGGTTTCAGTATTATTGATTGTCTCAGGTTTGCTAATGGGTTTGCGTGCAGAGTGAAAGTATTACGCTTCGGTGATAACGGTCCAATCTGAGCGTTAGTAAAGGTTCTGGTGTGAAAACTTGCAGTATTGCAAAGAAAATAACTGCACACCACCTTACTCTGTGAAAAGGTGAAACCGTCTCCATTGTTTGCTGTTTTCTTTTTTAACAGCAGACATTTCAAAACGAATGTTGTAAGAGTCTGGAAGATCTAGAAAGTTTATTTCCATAGTAATTTGCGGATTAGTTTTTTGTAAATTCTTAACGAGAACAAGGGAATGTAACAGTTTTATTAGGCATAACTTATTTCATAAATTATATAATTCTACAATTAAAATGAAATTTATTCCTAAGACTTTTGTGATTCATTTTTAAACAATTTTATTTTTATGAGATAAGAGATCAGAGAAATATTAGATTGATAATTAGTATATTAGACAGATATTTAGCATGTTAAATAATAATGTCACTTGAGGTAGAGGACATTATAATTTTAGCCCCTCCCGAAAAAAACCACAGTATCTGATTTTAAGCTTTATAGCTCTCCTATAAAGTTGAGCGTAAAAGTAAAATATTTAACCCCTTTAGACAATCCATTGGTAAAAGAAATTATGTAAAAAAGTTAATTATCTTATATATTGTATGTTTTGAAATTGCAGCAGAGCATTCACAACAAAGCTACACTGATTCTTTTTACAGCTTATAATTTGTAAAAGAAATCTCAACTCTGCAATAATATATCAAAGTAATAATCATTTTTCAGCTACAGAAAGATTTAAATTTTATTTATAATTATAATATATACAGTGGAACTACATTAACGTGAACGCGCTTAACGCGAAATTTTTTAATTCCAATTGTACCTACCAGTTAATACACTTTACTCACGATCTTGCCGAAGCAATTGACCAAGGATTTCAGACTGATGTAATATTTCTCGATTTCGCAGAGGCTTTCGACAAAGTCTCTCACTCAAAACTATTTTACAAAATTTCACTTTTAAACCTGCATCCCAAGATCACATGTTGGATTGGTCAATTTCTGTGTAACCGTAACCAATTTGTCCTTTACAAAAACTCATCTTTTTATTTTCTCCCAGTAACCTTTGGTACCCCTCAGGGATCGGTTCTTTCCCCTCTCCTTTTCTTGATATTTATCAATGACATTGCCTCTTTACTCACTGTCCCGATTCGCCTTTTTGCGGATGACTGTGTCATATATTCCAAAATTACTTCCCTGGATGATCATATTAACCTTCAACTTAATTTAAATATCATTTCTGATTGGTCTTGGTCCCTGCCTCTTAACCCTACTACATCGGCATTCTTACGCATTTATCGTAAACGTAGCCCTTTTTTCACTTGTAATCTGGACAACACTCTGATTACTCCTTTTGAACCGTTTAAATATCGTGGTCTCACTTTTACTTCTGATCGTTGGAATTTAGACATTGCCATAATTATAAATAAGGCCAGATCTAAACTTTACTACCTTCGAAGACAACTAAAACATTCTACTATTCGAATCCGTCTCCTGTGCTATAAAAGTTTCAGTTTGCTAATCTTGACATAAGGAGATGAACTTTGGGACCCCCATCACATAAATAACATCACCAAACTAGAATGCATCCAAAATTTAGCTACCCGATTTATCTACAATTCCTGGTCAACACGTCAATCTATTTCATCACTTAAACAAGATCTTGGATTTACCCCTTAGCTACTAACCGTAAATTCATCGTCTAACACTTCTTTTTAAAATGTACCAAAAAACTAACACCTCCTTTCAGTAACCAAATACTTATCTCCGCCTCTTACATTTCAGACCGACTTGACCTTCCTTGACCCTTCCCGACTGATCCTTCAAATTGCTTCCCATCTATGCCAGATCAGACACTTATAAATTTAGTTTTTTCCAGAATATACTACCCGAGACTGGAATGCCCCAGATCTAGAAATTGCTTGCGCCTCATCATTGTCTGTATTCATTCAAAAACTTTCACATGTTTGATATATTTTGTTTTGATTTTAATATTGTTTATATTACCTATATTTCCCCTGGTCTTTTTTGTTTACATCTGCCTCCAGCTTAGGCTGACCAAGCTAGTGTTATATTTTGAATGAATGAATGAATGAAAGAAAGAAAGAAAGAAAGAAAGAAAGAAATTGGTTCCTGGATTCTTGTCAAATTTTATAAATTGTCAACTGTTTAGTGAAAATGCTAGTAATAAAAATATGGCCCTATCCTTTCTGGATAATATGAATTGCTTTCAATGTACACAAAGTTTTGTTTTACCTTGACTGTTCATGTTAAAGAGGTTTGACTGTGTTATGTTGTAATACATGCAGTTCGTCGTCTTTATGTGTTTGCATACCTTCCTTCTCAAGACTATGGATAACCTTGGACGGTACCAAAGGCTGAAAGTTACCTCCGACCACAACACACTAAAACACATCCAAGCATATTAGACGTTGAACCCAGCCAAACATTTTTTTGTCTGTCTATAATCGTTTCTTCACTGGTCATATAAATATTAATAACACTTATAGAAGTTTCCTTTAATGTGAAATAAACTTTATAGTGGTTTCTAATAAGAAAGTGAGCATCTTCTATTTGTTTTTGCTGACCATTGTTTTGATAATGTACGTACTTTTTAATTGCTCTGTATTTTAGTAAAACTGAACGAAATTTATTACTACTTTAGGCAGCAAGTACTTTCTGCGTGGTTGGATATTTTACACCGAAAATTTTACGATTGTCTGACGCTATAAATAGAATATTAATCGGGTGATTCGGGAAGGAGTATATTGAAAATTTTATGATCCCTTGGTGGTTCCTTTTAATACTTTATTTAAATAATGAATGTTCCTGAAAAGCGAATGAAATTTAGAGGAAATTTTATTGCGTAATAATTCCATTTTTTTTTATTCTAGAATTCCAATTCCTTTATTCGGAAAAAATGTCCTATACCGATCTTTATGTTTAAACCTTATCGATTATTATGAAATTTCATTGATATCCGGTTGCGATTCCTTTAAACGAAGAAAGTCCTTGAAAAACAGCTGGCATAGTCACTGAAACATTTAGTAGTTTTTCCTCATTATCGATTCTTCTTTTTAAGATTCCATTTCATCGATTTTTGCCCATAAAGTCATTAGCCAGCCTTAAAGGTAATAAAACAACAATAACATGAAGGCTTCATTAGTCGAAACACGCAAAGTGACTATTAAATTTCTAGTAATATTTTGGAAAAGTTCAGTTATGAAAGAACCGAAAACATTTTGTCAAGAGAAATAATTTATTTTGATACCTGGTTTAAAGAATTAAATTAGTTTTCTACACATGTATTATAAGACATATGTTATATAAAATTAATTAAAATATCTATTTCTTGGAAGCTAATTATAACTATATTAATTCCTTGCAAAAGAGCAAATTAATGAGGATTTCAGAAATAATACTTTCAGATTAAAAATGAGTTTAAGATGGAGCGTTTTACGTGTATAATTTTAGTAATGACTTGAATTAAATTACGGTGTGAAGATCTTTAATTTACAAAATATAATAAATGAGTTGTAGAAATAGGAAATTTGCATAATTCTTTAATGATATTGTTGTAATAGGAGATCTGCTTATTAAGTTTTAAGGAAATCAATTTCTTATTGTGATGGATCTTTATATTAAGTAACTTAATATCAAGATATAATATAATACTTACGAACCCAATGTAATTCTACAAATTAATTTCAAAATCCAAAGGAATTATTACCGTTTTAATTATACTTCCAATAAAATCAAACAATAATGGAAAAAATAAAATCATTGCATTTTTAGAAATTAATATTTTTCAGTAGAACTGTTTCATTTACATGTTAGAGCTATTGATCTGCTATACTAGAAATAGAAATTTTTTATAGGACAGGTACGTATAGATTTTGCACAGACCTTTTCAAACGAGGTTTTTTTAGTAAAAGCAAAGATTATTTCTATCGAAGCTATTGTAATCGAAGCTATTGTATCGAAGCTATTCAATGTAAAGATATCGGCATTTACTAGTACAGATACCGACCGATACTGAATGGGTGAATTTATCAGTTGTATCATGTTTGCTTATGTACGCTGTGCAGAGCAAAGATAAGTAAGGTAATGTTGCTTCGGGATCCACATTTTGTACAATGTGTAATAAAGTTATTCTTTCGTAGAACGTGACAATTTATTGCAACTTTCCATTTTTTTTATTTGTTTGTCTATTTATTTATTTGTTTATCCGCTTGTACATTCATTCATTCATTCATTTTTAAATTCAATCATTCATTCATTCATTCTTCATTTTTGAGTTCATTCATTCATTCATTCATTCATTCATTCATTCATTCATTCATTCTTCATTTTTGAATTCAATCCATTCATTCATTCTTCATTTTTTGAATTCATTCATTGATTCATTCTTCATTTTTAAAATTCATTCATTCATTCATTTATTTATTTGTATACATGCTACGTATATTTTCCATTTTGTTTTTGCAATAATTCGTACACAATATAATAGACAATCATTATATATATATGCATACATGTGTGTGGGTCCCGAGTAAATGCAACACAGTGCATAACCGGCTCAAAACCCAGTGAACAA
>QLNU02003225.1:113378392-113391959 GCA_006491805.2 Dysdera silvatica | reverse complement strand
CAATGATAGAAACGATATTGCAAATAAGTGCTCGTCACTATATTTTCCAACTTTTGTTTATATCGGTTTTGAGCAGAGCTTCCATCGCATCCCCATTTTGATTATACTATTACACAACTGTGGTCCAGATTTGTCGATGAAAGTCCATCAAAAATTTCGCTCTGTGCAGTGATAATACGTTCTGCAGTCAAGTTTAATATCTCTTAAAGGTTTACTTCAGCTGAAATTTCTGTGACAGTTATGGCTTCTTTTAGGGAATAAAAATTTTTTTCTCATTTTTCACTAAGTAATATGGAGGGTAAACTGATTGTCCTAATGATGTCATCTGATTGCGAATTTCCTTATATTGATGGGTACTTAATTTTGAGTTCACAATTAATGCTAATCTGAAGACATTTTCCTGGGTTGTAATTCATAACCACTTCGCATCTTTTTAATTACAGTAGCTCTTCTTGGCGAAGTAGTTATTTTCTTTATTAAAACTGCTGCATCTCGTTTCCCTGATGCTCTTAGAGATATCTCAGCCGCTAAATTAATTTCTACTTAAGTTTTTTGTTTTAGCAGTTCCTTCCTTTTGCGCTTTATGACACTTAGGCAACATTTGGCAAACTCTTTGGCTGCACGACCGGGCCCAACAATGTGTTGCAGCAATTGACCTTGTTTCTGAGCTACTGGATAGAATGCTGAGTACAAAATCTTGTGGTAGCGTAAATTTGCACGAAAGCCATTGTTTGTTATCAGTCAAAAATGTATCTAGATACCTTTTACTTTTCTGCCATTTTTGTTTAAATTTACTGTAAATTCCATTAATATAATTTCGTAACTGTTTTAAAAGTGTCTTATCGCAGTCTATAACATTAAAAAAATCAAGAATGTAAATGACAATTTTTGAAATTGCGTCTCTATTCTTACTATTTCGCCATATATATCAAAAATCACTTGTCGAGTGATAACTTGATTATCTGAAGAAAAAAAAAGAAATCTAAGAAAATGGCAGTCAGGAGTAGGCAAATCAAAAATATTCCTATACAATATTAACTAATTTATCGATTTATAACGGTCTCAGCATTGCTTTCTTCCGCTTATTTTCTAAAATCCACGTCAAAATACAAATTCCATGTTAAATTACATAGTAACAATATTTACTAAATTACCATAACTTAAGATTAAATTTCTTACCTGTAGTTTTTGAATCAATTCGGTTAAACCAGAAAATACACGATAAACATATGATGACCCTAAAACAGATTCTACAGTCTACAGATAACAGTCTACTTATCACAACTCTCTGAAATACAACTAACGAAACATAAACGAAGTTCGCTGCCACCAAACGTCACGCTCGTGCCGTTTCCACTCTTCTTGTAGTGCTAGAAAATTTAGGTTTCTGTTTGAATTTGGTTTAATAAGGTCTTAGTTACTATTCGGTAGTAAAAGTTAAATGTGTCTGTTAAATTCGATTTTTGAATGAAGTCAAGCTAGATTGCAAAAATTGCACACCGTCAAAAAACGAAACAAAGACCTAAAATTCAGCGTAATGAAATTACACTAACTTTTGACTTTGATCTTCAACAAAAGGTCTTCTCTTTGTCGTCATTGAAAAGTGTTACCAGCGATGGTGTCAAGCCTCTGTTATCAGTAAGTCACTGTTTAACTAATACTCCGAATGTGCATCGGCTAACTGTTTGCTTGCTTTACAATGCAAGGATAGCAGAAGTTATCCAGTACCGAAACGTACAGTTTCCAGAGGAATCCGAACCTTTCAAAACCTAGGGAACTTACATCCCGATTGCAGTGAGCAGTTTGTAAGCGCTCTATTTTGACACAGTTATAGGTCTCACCTGTGTTAGAGGAGCACTAGATGAAAGTGTTAACACTGCGTTACTGCAGGCTGTAACAGAATAAGGGCAGTGCGATCGGCGCCACCGCACGGGGCGCCAAGCCAAAGGGCGCCCCAAAATGGCCAAACAATCCCGAAGTTCAAAAGCGTTTTATAAAAATTTACCTTATTAAATTTTTGAAACTTAAAGTTCTTCAAACCCATTGGCGTAGACAGGGGGGGGGTTGCGGGTTGCAGCCCCCATTGCAATGAAATTTTGTATATTTAACATAGGAATATATGAGTTGTAGCTCTGTAACCCCCTCCTTGTTGAGCCTATAACCACTTCCCTTACGAACTTTCTGCTACGCCTATGTTCAAACCTTATCTCATTTCTTAATAAATTCATCATCCCCGATCCTTATATAAATCGTTCTTTGCTACAACATGTTTAATTTAGTGTATAAGAAAGTACAGAAGCCTCTTCTCAAGAAAGTCACAATATGAGATAATGCAAGTAAGAAATTAGGGTACTTACGTATTAACGTGCCTTCAATGACAACTTTTTTCCCCTAGCAATGTAAGGATTGTAAAAAATCGTAAATGATCGCAGTTTTCATCGTAATTGTTTGACCCCATTGTAATAACCGCCCTCCTCTTCATATAAATTGAACTTGGAATAAACAACCTCTTCCATTTGGGAAGAAAATACCTTGTCGAAAGCAGAATTAACCTCTTTATCCATTCTAGAGTCGTATAACTTATCCTGTTTTGACTGATTCATAGATTATTCAATCTCATGGTAAACAGATATAAAGGAAATACAGCAAACTTAGGTTCTACAATACAACGGGCAATCTCATCTTTCAGCTTTAACAGTTTCTTCCATTAGGAAGGATTTAATGTTATTGACTTCTCATTTACTTCACCCTCCTTTAGGATTTTCATGCGATAAAACTTTATATGATCCGTAGAACTTTGAATTGTGAGGTTGCCTTTAAAATGACTGGATGAAGTGGGAAATGTATCCTCGATGTTTAACCACTGTTTTTTTTATCGCAGAATGAATATGAAAGAATTTATCAGGTTTAAAAAAAAACGCCTTGACGAGTTGGGAAGTACATAAATTGTAAATGTCGTGTTGTCGAAGATGGATGTAAATTTCTAGGAAAAAGTAAAATATATATATAAAAGTTAAAGGTATAAAAATAAAAAAAGAAATAGTAATATAAAAGTTAAAAAAATTAGAAAAATATAAGAAATAAATAAACGTAAAATATAAAAAGTGTAGGGAAAATATAAAATAAAAGTTAAAAAATATAAAAATTAAAAATAAAAGTTAAAAATATTAAAAAAGATAAAGTATTTAGAAAAAGTTAAAAAAAAAAAGAAAAAATATTAAAGTTTAAAAAATGGTACCCAATATTCTTGCAATCCGACCTGACTTAGCTATTTATGTAGAAGTATCAAATATATGTATACAGCGACCGATAGAAATAGCCCTTAAAAAAATTGAAATAAGTCCCAAAAACTGTCACCAGGCAAGCTAGGATCGTTAAAAAATCAAACACGTGACCATCAGATAGATATATACAACGACGAATACAACTCTCTCTGGAAATTAAAAAATGAAAATAACACCAAAAGCCGTTGCCAGGGAGAGTTAGGATCACTAAAAAGAGGTTCGTAACCATTAAATAGGTATATACAAGGAACAAGAGAAATGTCCCTGAAAACAAGATATTTACAAAAAATACCAAAATTCTCCGCTATATGGAGTTACGATTGCTACAAAAGGGGACATATGACCATCATGTATATAGATACAACGGCCAAGAGAAATATCCATTGAAAAATATCGAAATAAGTAAAAATTCTCGATAAAAAAACATCTTCTGTAGCCTTAGAATTTTGTCGACAATTTTCAGGAGAAGACAGGATTTCACACACAGATTCTTTCTCCATAAGAAGTCTTCCAAGTTAACGATATCCAGCAACATAAATTCGGATACAAAACAAATCAGGAACATATCGCTTTCAAATACAGCAGTTATTTATAACACTAGAAAAAAAGATACAGGGTACCAGGGAGGAAATTTACATACAAAAGGTTAAACACTGGTAAAATAGCAATGAAAAAGATCACCCAAGCTTTCGGACGTGTCAGCAGCAGTCCTTCATCAGGAGTAATGACGATGTTATGTTTCTGTCCCTTTTTTTATACTTGAAATTTCTGGAAAAAACTTTCATCAGAGTAGTCCCGCAGAATGAAAAATCCAATGAGAACCAATGGGAGGCCTCCAATAGAATCATGGAAAAACCCCAATAGGGACCAATGAGAAACCCATACTGCAGGCTACCTAAGTTGGAGATCTCTCATACATTTCAGAGTAAGAGTTGTTTATAAGTTTCTGGAAGTGGTCGTGATGTATTAATGGCTTTCCCATGTAGTTTGTAAGTTTCTCAAGATTCCAAGAAGAGTCTATTATTTTTGTTTGTGATGTGCCGGTGTAGTATTTTTGTTATCCCAGTCAGTGTTGTAAAGCTTGTTTTGCCAGACGTGAGGCTATGTCTCCTTTCGCTAGTGTTTGTTCGTGTTCTTCTCTTCTTGTTTTGATCATTCTTTTTGTTTGTCCTATGTAATGTTTGTTGCAGCCTTTGCATGGTATTTGGTATATTGCGCCTGAGCGAGATCTTCTGGTGGAACTGGGTCTTTAACTTTTGTAAGTTGTTTGCGAAGTGTTGTGACAGGGGAATAGAATGTATGGATATTTGCCTCTTTAAGGATGCGAGAGATTGTTTCGGAAATGCCGTGAATATATGGAATGGATATGTGGTGTGAGATGTATTGTTTAAAGATGTACTATTGGGTCTACAGTTTCTGAGAATGAATCGTTTAGGGTATCCATTATTTTTAAGTGCCGTGTGTATGTGTTTTGTTTCTGTGTTTAAAAGTGCCTCATTACTGCAGTGAGAATTTGCTCTAAGACTTAATGTTTTAACAACGGAAGCTTTGTGGCATGTTGGATGATGCGATTTAAAATCGAAATATCTGTCTGTATGTGTGGGTTTACGGTAAACTGAGGTGAAGGTTGAGTTATTGTGAGATCTGTGTACAAGAACGTCTAGGAAAGGGAGTTTATTGTTCTGTTCTGTTTCGTATGTGAATTTATATGTGAGTTTAAGTTATTAAGGTAATGGAAGAAGCTTTGGAGTGTATTAGTTTTACGTATAACAAACGTGTCGTTGTATGTTTTCCAGAATTTAATATTAAAATTCAGTGAAGAAGAAATCTTTTGAAGTTTGAGAGAATTTCTTTAGAAATTCTCTTCAAGAAGAGAGAGGGAGAGAGAGAGAGAGAGAGAGAGAGAGCAAACTGGAGTAGAGGATATTATTGTTAAAGTAAAAAGACTGAAATGGCGATGGGCTGGGCATATCGCAAGAAGAACTGATCAACGATGGACAACGCAAATTCTCAACTGGATTCCAAGAGACCACCGAAGACCTAGAAAACGTCCTCAAACTAGATGGGTGGATGAAATAAGAAAAGAGGTTGGGGTGACGTGGAAACGAATGGCCCAGGATAGACTTGTGTGGAAAGCATTTGGAGAGACCTTCATCCAGCAGTGGATAGATAATATATATATATCAATCATCGCCATCATATTCAACCATTATCTATTATTAACTAGCTCACAGTTGAATTTTCTTATGTCTTCTTTCATGCTTTTGCGCAGAGTTTTACAAAGTTCTATGTACTCAATCCTGGAACTGGTATTTTGATTGTCCACCTTCATATCTCTTCGCCTTTTCATGAGCTGTTTCGTCTTCTCAGATAATTTGCTATTGTGCTTTTTACAGGTTACACCACCAATTTCCCCAGCAGTTTCAACTATTGTCTTAACAATGTTTTCATTTGCTTCTGAGATATCACTTTCATCAATAAGTCCTTCCAGTGCAGAAAAGCGATTTTTTAATTCCAACTTGAATGCCTCGGTATTTTCTTTTAATTTCTTTAAATCCACCCTCTTACTTACTTGTTTCCTAATGAGCTTCTGTCGTTCTAATTTAGTATTTAAGTGCACTTTACATCTCACCATTCGATGATCACTTCCAGTATTAAATCTGTTCAGTACACTGCAATCTTCAATAATTGATTTCTTGTTTGCCAGGATATAGTCAATTTCACTAGTTCCCCCATTTGGGTGTTTCCATGTCCATTTTCTTTGCGGTTTCTTCTTAAAAAATGAATTCATGATGCTAAGATTTTCAGCTTCTGCAAATTCGATGAGTTGATCGCCACGTTCATTCCTTTCCCCATATCCGTATTTACCAACCGATGTCTCTCCTTGTTCCTGTTGTCCAATTCTTGCATTGAAATCCCCCATGATGAGCTTGATATGTTGTTTCCCTTTGGTGTGTAACTCTTTGATTTCTTCATAAAATTCTTCAACCTCTTCGTCGGTATGGCTTGATGTTGGTGCATATACCTGTACTATTTGAAGTTGGTATCGCTGGGTTAGTTGAACAACGAGCCTCGCTGCTCGATCTGACGTGCTTTCGACTTCAAGAAGGTAGTCTTTAATTCTTTTGTTGATTAAGAAGCCAACACCACTTGTTCTTCCAGTTTCCGTTCCTCTATAATAAAACAAATGTCCACTTTTAAGTTCCACCAACTCTTCACCTTTTCTTCTAACTTCACTGAGTCCTACAATGTCCCATTTGATCTTGTCAAGTTCTTCTTCCAATTCCTGAAGTTTTGCTTCAGAAGCAAGGGATCGTCCATTAAACGTAGCCAAGGTCAATAACAAACGGCAGCCTGGGCCATTCCAGTGATTCTTAGCACCCCCTGCTTTCATGCCACACTGACCGCTGCCTTGATCAGGAGCACTCCAGCACCTGGAGACTAGGGGCCATGGTTTCTGGTGTGTCAACATAATGGAGGAATTAGCCATAATTTCACCACGCTGGCTAGACGGGTTGGTGAATTAGCCCTCCCCTTCCGCCTTTCTATCCGTGTAGCAAATATTAATTTGCCACATAAATAGAAAGCTCAGCCTGCACCACTTGAAGGCGGGGTAGGACACTAGGTTACTGGCCTGGCCGGTTCCACACATCGTCACATACGTTCAGCGTGTGGGTCTCCTTCCAGTTAGATACCAGCAACCCTTTTGCAGGCCATATATATATATATATATATATGGTTGGTAATTTATAAAACAATATACGTTAATCATAAGTTGGCGATAAGGTCACGATCAGTTTATATGGCTCTTAAATTAAACAGCCCATATAAAACTAATTTCAGTATACCAAAATATTATCATCATACCGTCATGATGGTATTTTGATTATATAATTTCTTCTTTAGTTGTGCTACTGGTTTGATGCTTTATCATTTTACCATTAGTTCTTTGTGCTCTCATAATCTGTCCTTTTCAAAGTTTGAGAAATTCTTCCGTTTACTCATCACGTGTGGACTTTTACTGTTTACTGAACTACTACCTTACATACGCGTGTGTTGCTTAGGTTTGCTAACGACGTGGTTTAAAGATCAAGTGGATATTAGGTAACCTTCCATTTGAATGGGGTGTGTGTGGCCATAATTTAGTATGAACACTCGGTGTACATAAATTAAATTAGTAAGTAACTCCGCAGTTTCCCCATGCAGCACGTTCTGCTATTAACACTTGCCTTCATACATATTAGTTTTTAAATATTAATGTACCTTTGCTTTTATATTTCTGGAATTATTAAAAATAATCGCTTCAGCATGAAGAAATTTCTTCACGATGTCTTAATTAAGTACATGCAGTTGATGTCATCAGCAAAAACGAAAAAAAAGAAAAATGCGGATATTGGATTAGAAAATTTTTGAAAGTTTTATAAATTTTGGAAATTTTATAAATATTAAAATAAAGTCCCAGCGGATTTTAAAAATTGGATTTACATTTTTTGCAAAGATTTTTTGCTTCTTGGCATTCCATACTTTCTTTTGTAGTTACGTCTTTTTCTTTTGTAGTGCTTTTTTTATTTACTTCTTTTTCTTTTGTAGTTACGTTTTCAATTGGAAAATATTTTAACCTTAAACAGACTGAAGTTTTTATCGCAGCTTTGTAGATCTTTTCTTTCTGGAAAACATAGCTCTGGCGAAATTCGATTAGCAACTTTTAAAGACGCAGCTATAAGTGTATTTATTAGATTTGCTTTTTCCTGCTAACATCATTATAAGCATTCAGTTTTCCTCCTTTCCTACGTGTTTATCTTTTATCTTTCCTGTCAAATGTCTATCTCCTTTTCATTATTTTCTTCCTTGAATCTAACGTCTTTTACTAGCACATATGCTAGCCGCATACCATTTATTTGAAAGGTTTTAAGTAATTTCGTTTCGTGTTCTTAAATCTGAAACACTTGGCAACGTATTAAAAGGTATTTATAGTTTACCGTAAACGTCGAATCTCGTCAAATATCCAGAGAAGTAATTGAATTATATGGTACTACAAATTATTAAAAGCAACTAGTTAAGATTCTAGATGCTAACAAAGAAAGCATTTGACAACTATCTCAGAAATTTGATTGAAATTTATAAAATAAGTTCAGACCATATGACTGAAGCGTTATCTAGCCGGATTTTCAATAGTAAAATCGCGGACGGGAAGTTACACATGTTTTTATTTTACGGAGAAATTGTCATCAGTTTGCTATTATGAATGGTCAAAATGCACTCAGTTGACATTAGAGTTGGAAACGCGCGCATGCGTAGTTTCTCTATGCTGACGTTTCATTTCAGCCATTGAAATTTTGTGCGTTTTTTTCTTTAAATAACGTAGTCTATTCTCATGTATAGCGGAAAAAAAACTAAGAGCGAACTTGCATTTTAAATGAATTGTAATTAAATAGGGGCTTGATTTTTACACTCATTGAAGTTATAAATGGTGTATAGCAAACTGATCAAAACAAGCAAACACAGAAAAACATGAATCTTAAAAAAAGAAAATTCTAAACTACAATATTTCATATGACACCATTGTATATAATACCATTATTAACAAGTAAAATTTAGTCATTTTTCCAACGTATAGGAAAAGATTCAGCAATCTTTCCTTTTAAGGGAGCTAATTGTTAAGAAGTTTAGAATTTCTAGGTTTAAAGAACACCTGAACTTCAATCATCGCTAGAAGGAGAAAAAATTGATCCCAAAATCTTTACGTGTCAAATCTCTTGTCTCTATCGTAGAAGAAGGTCGTATGCGAAATCTTCTCTTATACTTTGGGCCGGTGACGGAATTTTACTAGTTTTGTTAATCCCTGGTCAGTTGCTGTATTTTTTTGTTATACCACTATTGAAAGGTAACAGACTAACCTGGCACAGAAAAATGCTCACGCGCACATTTTCGACTGTAATGTCTACCGTGTGGTGTTTTAGCTGTTAATGATAGAAAATTAATGACCTGTTTTCGGAATGTAAAACATGAATGACTTTGAAGCTGCGACCTTGCGAATGAAAATCCGGAAGGGTTGCCCTGCAGACATTGGTCTGAATTCGTTTTGTAACTTTCAAACGAATCGGTGAAATAGTTGTTAGATACTGCCCTTGTAAGTTCAACTGAATTGTAATAGACAAAAGGTGCATTCCCTTAACTTCTTTATGTATGGATATTTACAACATGAGGTGAATCCATATTGCGTGTTTTGAGTTCATGATCGGAGACATAGCCATAGGAGCAAATGAGACACTTGATGTTAAATTACTCGTAAAGAAAAGAATGATTTTCCGGCGCCTGGTGGGACCCGAACCCACGACCTCCTGATTGCCGGTCAGGTGCTCTACCTACTAAGCTACAGGCGCAACCACTCTCTCCCTTACGAGTATATATATATAACTTTCCATGGACAAGTTCGTCTTTACGAGTAATTTAACATCTACTGTTGCCACATCATCGGCTAATATGAAAAAACTGTTACCTTAATAAATGAGACACCTACCAGGTGGCGTATAGAGGACCTCTGTCCAACATCACTCGAATGACGTACAAAAGGCACGCAATCAGTTTCACTACTAGGTTGAATATTCGTATCCGTAGACCTGAAAAATTAAAAAAATATATATTTCATGTATGTAAGATTAAAAAATATTATTTTTTTCCAAAGTCTACTTTCTAACCTTTTGGTTGTCAACATTTAAAATATTTAGCCCCGTATTAGGCATCTGGCATCATCCCAACCTACATCCGGTTCTGAGAGAATGGACATACTCTTGAAATTTGGTATTGCCCATTGTTGCTTAACATTAATAAATTATAATTAATAAATTAATAAATTAATAAATTAGGGTGGGAACAATAATGGGCGGAAATGGATCACAAGAAAAGTAACGATGATAAAAAGTATGTTTGTTGTTGAGCGAATAGGTTTCGAAGAGATTGCATGATTAAGTCTCCAAAAATATACATCTTGAGGACTTGTTCGGTGAGTATCGTGAATTTGTATTTGCAGAACAAAAACTACCACCATAAGAGTAGAGCTATATGGGACATGTGGCCTAAGCCTCCTAATAATCCGAAATAAATTGCAATTTTACATATATTGTAATGTATAAACGTAATAAATAAAATGTGCTTGGACCATTCCAATAATTTCAAGAACTCTATGTCGATGACCACCACCATTAAAGAGTTTAAAAGACAGGCCTGAATTTGAGAAATAACGGTACTGGAATGATTTTTTTGAATGCCAGACTATTAAATGCATTAATGTCCTACTATCACTTGCAATTAAAAATTTAATTATAACCTTCTAATTAAAAAATTAATAGCGTAACAGTGAAACTAATTACAAAATTAGTAGTGGTGCATTAATCTAATTTGGCAACAGTTTACTAAGTCAACAATGCAAAGTTACCATGGAAACCAAATCACATTAACTTTTTGATATTGTTTTCGATTTTATGCGCAATACATGGGTTTGAGTATCTTCATTGGAATTGGAATTTAAGGAATATGGAGTTATATATTAGGTAGTTATTAGATATATTAGATTTATATATTAGATATGCAAGTTATATATTACATAGATTAATTCGATGAATAAATATTTAAAAATATTTGCTTAATTATAACTAATCACTTTATTAAAATATATGTATTAAACTTATATAGTTACTTGAATGCCATACGCACATTTTAGATAAACCGATTTAAAATCCTTGAAAAATTTTATAAAAAAAGAAAAATACCTGTTGAAGAGAATTGCATAAAAGTCAATCATTATCTCTAAACCGCACTCTTTAGAATAATATTTATTTAATAAAGAGAGAGAGAGGAAAAAACTTCATTACATTTGATCATATCCTTTTATTTTACTAATAGTAACTAAAATATAAGGTCAAAGATTTCAGTTATATATCGACGTCTCTACATGTTCGTGTAACGCCTTAGAAATATTTTAATATAACTGTCTTATTTGCTTAAATTTTTTTTGAATACATACGGAATTTAAGAAAATTTTAGAACTTTGTATCTATCTTGTTTTTATTCATTTTCTAAAAATTTTAGTTTTGGTAAAAGAGCGTACCACACAAAAAAATAATAGAGGAAAAACCTAAACACATGCACTAGCATACTGTACGATGTTTTATGAACTTGATTAGAATTTAAAAGGAAAAACTGATCATTCTTTTCTTGTTAAATGTTGGAAAGGTGTTAAGAATACTGGGAAAAACCCAACGCACATTTTTCTTGAAGATAAACACGCTCTTAATTACAATGATAATACGGTTTTAATTGAATTAAAACGAATCTAACGTTCTCTAAACAAAGTTAACGATCGTTTCTTAAATAAATATTATGATCCTTATATTCTTTTCAAATATTAATGCAAAGTTTGAAACAAAAAAGCCATTCACATGTACGTATTTTTTACATACATATCTATATGCATATAAATCCTGCACTGCTCATGACATATACCACATAATTATGGGCGGATTTACCATTTTGCCGCCCCTAGGCTATTTTTGCCACCCCTTCCTACCCGGTCCGCCTTTCTCCCAATCAGTGGTAGGAACATAAAAATTGCTACATTCAATATACGCCCAAAACTTTTATATTGACAATAAATATGTTGAAAAACAAACTCATAAATTGAAACATAAACATTAAACAATATTAACTTATATTGAAGTATTATCTCTTCTTGGTATATAATAAATCAAATTCAATTTTATTGAAATAAATTTTAATTTTAGCAAAAAAAAAAAATATATTGAATGCTGGTATTTAAATGGAAAGCATGACGTCTAGCTTTCTTCTCGGCAAAACATCTGATTATATCATCGTCTGGTATTGATTTTGTTATATCAGACTTCATACACAAAATTTTGTCGCTCTAGTCTATAGCCTAGTATAACCTATTGGGAAATACAGCCCTGCACATAATATGTATCATCTCAATATGGGTTGAATAAAAAATAAATTATTTCTATGGTTATTACAGTATAGCAAAAGCTTTCATTATTAAAGTTGAAAAATTCAGTTCTAAAAAAATAGTTTGTGAATAATTTAACGACATATATATATACATACTACCAAACAAAATACAAGAGAACAGTGAAGAAGAAGATAGTGGAAAACGAATAATAATAGGAATGAAAGTATAACTATTTTTACTGGCTTAATTCTAGGAAATATCATTTTTTTGATTAACCTTATTTCTAAGTATGAAATTTTTAGTATAGAATGGGAAAAAAAGGTCAGATATTTTTTTTGATATTTTCACCTGGAGTTTCGAGGATATCTTAAGTACTAGAAGAAGATAGGTATTTGATTCTCTCGTGTTTTCCTGGATGCATCGCGAAATGAAATTGGCAAGATACGTGGAAATTACTCAGTCTGTTTTCTGACCGGGTAAATCAATTTTTGATGAGAAAACTTCGGCTCTTGGCCAAAAAAGATCCCATTACTGTTTGTAATGTAAAAGGACTATCGTTGTCGAATACGGGACCTGGTTCTTACGACTTTAACAACAACTGGTGTTGTTAGATCTTTTTCTGCGAATGCCATAGAAGAAGAAAATGACAGCAAAAATGAAGAAAAAGACGAAGGAAAAACGATACACTTCAAAAGATTGAAATAACTTAGAAGATCTCAGGTAATTCTCAAAAGAGTAGAGAGAATAGAAAAGAAATTGTTTCTTCTCGAAGATAACCTTTAGTCTTAGCTATAAAATTAAAAAAAAAACATAATTTAAATTCACGGTAAAATGTTACATGTCTAATTTTCATATTATATATTATAAAATATACTCTATAATCTTTTTCATATCTATTAAATTAGTCCCAACATTATGAAGCATAGTTTTGGATGTTGAGTTGAGGCTTAAAATCTGTTACTCGAACGATACGTTTCTTATGTTACAGGGGTGAAAATTCAAAATTCTCTTTTTAAAATGACTAATTAAATTTAAACACACATAAGCACAGAGGTGGACAATTAAATTAAATAAAAAAAATAAATAAATAAATAAATAAAAAAAATAAAATAAAAACCACACTCTCTCTCTTTCTCACTATTGTACAAATATATGTGTCAATGTCATTAAGTGTTGTGTTTATTTTTTCGAGATTCTGCCGCTCTTTTTTCTTTTAATTTTTCATAAAAAAGAATGTAACTTCAGATAACGGTGTACCTTAATCCTTTGATGACATTACGCTTTTCCATTGATGACGTCCATATCAATTATTGTTCCCCTA
>QLNU02003225.1:113363305-113374898 GCA_006491805.2 Dysdera silvatica | reverse complement strand
TTTTAAGAAACTCACTAAACCTAAACCGGCCTCTTCTCTCTCCAGTGATTCTTCAGCTCCTACGAACATTGTCTGAATTCCTTATGTTCCGAAAATTTCTACTAGGATCGCTGCTGTCCTGCACAAATTCAACTTTCGCGTTACCTTCACTCCGATCAACAAAATAGGCTTTTCTCATCTTAAGGATAACATCCCGGATTCTGACAGCTGCGGCATATATTCCATTCCGTGCCAGTGTGGCCAAATTTATATCGGTCAAACACGGAGAGCACTGCGCCTCAGACTAAATGAACACGAAGCTTATGTCAGAAAGCAAGAATTCCATAAATCGGCTCTGGCAAAACATTCATGGGAATTCGGACATCAGTTTCTATTCTCCAATGCACGTATTAATAAAAAAGTCAACTCAACACTTGATCTCAGTTTCTTTGAGGTATTTCACATTCTAGCAAACATCAATATTGCAGTTAATGATCAACTCCTTAGTAACTCTATATCATCCACTTGGAAAAACCTTTTGGGTCTCACGGCTGAAGACGTCTCCACAAATACGCTTTACTCCTCCGCCCAATCAAGTTTCCAACCGACGTGATGGCAACACCGACCAACAGCACGGACATAAACAGAAGCCGCCATTCGCTCTGACGACGGTAGCTGGTTAACGCTATCGAAATAGCTATCAGCAGTATTATCGTATTGATAATGTTATCTAACTGCACCACTAAAATTGTGTTGCTTTTATTCCTAAAATTAATGTAGTTAAGAAGGGAAAATTCGCTGTAGTTAAGAAGTCTTACCGTTTCTCACTCGTTAAAGATAATTCTCAAAAGCTCTGCATGTTTAACAACCCTCGTTCTTTCGTACATTTTGATCAATATGTAATAACTGTAGATTTGTTCTATGGGCAATATTTTATATCTAATCAATGGATTTTCCAAATCCAATCCATTATTACTGGCTATTAACTTGATTGCCTTATTCTGCAGTTTCTTTAATATATCTGTATTAACTATTCTTAAATTACCCCAACGCTATTACATTATACTAAATTACTATTTATCAGAGAAGAGTAGAGTTTAATATTTTATTTTTGTAGTATGTTTTTACTAATTCTTTTTAAAATGCCTTTTCTCCATGCCTTTACTTATCTTTTTAGTTATTTTGTTAATGTGACCTTTCCAACTTAAGTTCGATGTAAGTTGATTACTGAGAATTCAATTTTATTCACTATTTCTACTTTCTTGGTATCTATCAACTGTCATAGACCTATTTTTCATATCATCGTTTATTTATTTGTTTTTCAGAGAATATTAGTATCTTAGTTTTTTCAGTATTTGTCTTTAAGTAGTTAATATTAAACTATTTTTATATTTTTTTATTTCGTTTATGCTTGTTTCCATTACCTTTTATAAACATTTTCCAGTAATAACACTAGTATCATCTGCTAACAATGCTATATTTCCAACATCCAATACACTGAACATATTAACGTATAGTGAACATAACAAAGGGCTCAGGTTAGATCCCTGGGGCACTCCATATTCATATTATAGTAATAGTTTATATTTCATTCCCTTAATATATATAAATTGTCTTCTATTTTTTAATTAACTATATTCAGCAAATTATTGATTTTCCCCCTTAAGCCATAAGTTTAATATAAAATAAAAAAGAAGAAAATTTTTCCTTACAGCGGATTTTAAAACTGCCTCCTGTTTTTTTATCACAAATAGTTGATAAATAAAAAATTATATTAATATCTAAATGAGAAGATAATTAGTGTTTCTGAAAACATACACAAAAAACCCTATTTCTTGTACACAAATGTTTGTGTGTATTCCGCTTTCGGGTTAAAGAATATCAAACATACTTTAAAAAAAAACAGAAACTTTAAAATCATTCATTGTGCATCATTTTTGCATTTTAGACCACGAATTTAATTTTGATCCAGCTAAATAAATTTTTAAACTTTTTTCTCTGGCAGATTTAAATTTCTTTGAAGCCTATCTAATTCATCAAAATAATGAGCACTTTGTCAACGGCAAGGCTACTATCCATCCACATGGTCTCGTTTTCTCTACATAATTTTCCTCCTTAATTTGTTTCCTAATTTCATTTCCGCGTTTCTATTCCTAATTTCATTTCCGCGTTTCTATTCCTAATTTCCGTATATCTCTCATTCACGTGGTTTTAATCCCTTAACCTTCTTTATGCTGTATGATATTGGAGAGCATCAACTCGAAACAACACCTATAACCATGACCTATTGCACCAGCATCCACAATTGTTTTTATGAAACGGAGGGACCCTGGTTCGAATCCAGAATGTGGACGGCGCCTCTTTTTCTCCAAAAACAATAAAGCTCTAGTTTGAGCTATATGTATATACGTGGGTGGCAAAAATTATTGTATAATAAATTCCCCCACGAAAAACTCACAAAAATCTCGCCCCGGAGGCTTTTCTGTGTTGACCATTATTTGGCAATTGTGTTATCCCTGTGAAGGGTAATAATATCTTACATCCTTATATACGGAGAAAGAGAGCGTTGTTTCCTTTCCTCCTTCATTTAGCGGTCTAAGACACTCCGGGCTAAACGGAGGGACCCTGGTTCGAATCCAGGATGGGGAAAGCGTCTCTTTTTCTCCAAAAAGAAAAAAGCTCTAGTTTGAGCTATAATATATACGTAGGTGGCAGAAATTATTGTATAAAAACACTTCTGTCAAAGATGGCGGCAAGCCATTGAAAAACGTTTAAAGCTATAATAAATTGTTGAAACTGTAGAAATCGCGTTTATTGTTATTATTTTATTATTTCTTTAGTGTATGGAAGACTTAATAAATAATAAAATATATAATGATACTTCAGTTTCGTGTTTACGTTTTTACATCCAAGAATAGTAAAGGCCATGCTGTGGCAGGATTTACAGCATTAAGAGAAAACTTAAAATCAAACATCGAACTAAGGTGAGAAGCATTTAACTTAAAATTTACAACACTTCAGGTTGCACCAATACTTCAATCTAAGTTAGAAAGAATGCTATGTTGTAGAAAGAGCAAAGAAATCATTTAATATCTACAATATATATATATATATATCATGCGTTTGCAAGTCATTATATGGATGTTAGTGTCACTGCTATCTTATTATATTTTACGAATGTAATAAGATAGCGATGATACGACATACTTGTAATATAACCTATATACAAATATATAGCACATAAATACAACTAGGAAATAAATATACTCAGGAATAATGTTTTAGTCGTTTTTCAATTACATTCTTCCTTTTTTTTGTAAACCACGGCTCCATTCATATCAATCAATAAATTTTCTTAAGTAAATACTAATTTTCATAATTTATTATTGTCAAAATTTTTAGAGAAATTTAAGTTTTTAAAAATCTTATGTATTTGATATTGTCTAAGTTTAGGAATGTTGCTTTTTCCAATTCTTAAATTATAAATTTAGCAAGGGAATTCACAATTAAATCCAAAGAGATAAGTACAAACTACGCTAACGTGTATGCATTTGGTAATTTCTTCTAAATTAAAGGAAGATTGTTATTATAATTAATAAAATATAGTTAATAACCTCTATTGATATCAGGATATATATCGAGATATTTATAAATCGATAGATCTTCCGATATAAAATTATATTTTCTAGATATTATTATACGATAGAAATTACGTAACATGCGAAACATATTTATATCTTTAGTCATATATCTCTAAAAAGTTTCATATCGAGTTCAATCTAAAGCTTAACTTTTAATTCAAAAACTTTCAAGTACAAGCAAGTTCAAAACCTGTGACCATTATTTCCCATTTCTTAAATTTCAGAAGCTTTTACCTCGATCAAATGATCATTAAGAACAATAATTTAAAAGGTTAAAATTATATTCTTAAATTTTCTTAAGCATAGAAATTTGGCACAGATTATTTTGTTTGTTCCAACCTGTAAACATATATAAAAGTAAGGATACATTTGCAATTTTTTAATTGTAGGATTTTAGTTTATGAAACTAATCGTCGATTATTTGATAAAGAATTGTTTTAAGAGTCACGTTGAGTTATTATTAGTTGTGTGTCATCTTTGGAATCAGATTGTAATCATAAGGTCCCAGGTATGTTACACCCTTGCTGATGTTTTCTTGAGACCTTTCATTGTAGAGTCTAATATGATGTACTTTTAGTATATATTGTCTGTATTATCGCTGTAGTTACACAGTATATTGTTATTATGACTTTACAAATGAAGAATAAATAAAGCAGTGATTTGATTTGAAAATATAGATACAGTCGAATTGTGTTATAACGACATCCATGGGATCTCCAAAATTTTGATATCGTTGCCAAGTAACCCTGTAAAGGAAAACTAATTTAAATTGTTGGGGTACATAGTATTTAGCTTCTCGTCCTGGCAATGTTAGTGCATATATCAGCTTCGGATTAAAGACTTTATGGGCCCTAGGCTAGAAGGAGAGAATGGGCCCCTAAAAAATAGGCCCCTATGTATTCAGTGAAAAAATCATGAGCGTTTGTGAAGTTCATTATCTCTTATATTCAGGTTTATCAACGATGAAACTCCGACTTTTGTAAACAAAGAATATTAAAATAAAGCTCAAGCTTAAGTATTATCAAGGCTTCTGAGGGTTGGGCCCTACAATCTCAGAGCCGTATGACCGGACCTACTTGGTATATACATTATTTCGGTACTGGCATACATGTGTCACTACCTAAAAATTTCCTCTATTTCGGGAAAAATACAGAATATTACAAGAAGAAATGAAACATGTTTAAATATAATATTTGCAAAATTGAACTATAAAATAAAAATTTCATATGTACCAAATTTTATAAAAAGTTGTAATTATAACATAGAGCAACACGTGTAAAAAAACATGGAATAAAAAATTACAAGAAAAATGTATAAAAAGTATAAAATGTTTAACCCCATGTGAAAATACATAACAATGATTTATCTTGCTGAAGCATCTGCATTTTCTGGAAATTTTCTGATATTCTAATAAAGAGAAACAGCATTCGAAGCGGCTCGTGAGTGCTTAGAATTTTAACACAGCACAGTGCCGGATTTATAAATGGGCAAGTTGGGCACTTGCCCAGGGCGCAAAATTTTTAGGGGTGCAAGAGGCAGA
The DNA here is from genome assembly GCA_006491805.2 of Dysdera silvatica. NCBI lineage: Eukaryota > Metazoa > Arthropoda > Arachnida > Araneae > Dysderidae > Dysdera > Dysdera silvatica. The sequence goes on along the minus strand of QLNU02003225.1, from coordinate 113,369,738 downwards.
GGCGTTTTTTTTTATTGAAATTTATTTACCATAGAACTATGTCCATCAGTTCTCCCCGAGGAAGCGCCCTACACCCTTTTTAGTAAATCTGAAATTCTGAAGAATTGCCTGAAACAACCCTTGCCGTCCACAGCTGGATCCAAGAAAGGGGCTTGCGCCCCCCTCAAAACAATAAAATTATACTAAAAATGATTATTTTCAAGTAGAAAATAAAACTAAACTTACAAGTGAAATTTTCAAGCTTTACGTTCTCCCTAAATTTTGTTCTGCATCCGCCCTTGCCCCCTCCCCCAATATCTAAAACAATCGTAATCAAATAAACTATAGTTATAAAAATATCATTATTATATCTTATAATAATGCATATAAGGTAGGCTAATCATAAATGTCGCTCCTTCTCTCTCACTCGCGAGTTTCGTCGCATGGGGGGCGGAAAGGTAGAATTTATTTGTTTCTGCTAATACCGCGGAGGGCATAGGCGTAACTAGCTTTTGAAGTCTAAGGGGATAACTTTTCTAGGGGCTGACCCATATCCCTAGGTGTGTGGGGGCTAAACCATATACCTCAATGCTTCGAAGAAATTTTCTAAGGAGTTAGCCCCCTAGTTACGCCAATGGCGGGGGCGCCTCGTAGATAAAATCCGGCCCTGATGCAATAGATAAATTGTCACTACTATCGAAGTTGCATATCCGAGAGTTTGACTGCATATATTCCATATGTATTACAGGTGTGTCGAATCGTTCACTAAACAAACGAGTCGATGAATGATTTTGCCCATCTACAATAAGGGAAAAGACTGGTTCAATGAGTCGGTCATTGAATGAGTTGACACAACGTTAAGACGCATATAAAGTTTCTATACTTACTGGATCTTTGATTTCGAATGAAAAAAAGTTCCAAACGTTCTTTCAATGTGTTTTCATTCACATAAAATTCAACACGAACCCTAAGAAGAAAAATAAGATTTTTGAAACACACGCACATTTAAAAATATCGTATAAATTATTATTATTTGTACATATTTACTATTATATCATATTGATTACTATTGTTCAGTATAAATGAAAGTGGGTAAAATCACTGAACGAAATTCAACGAACTCAAGCTATTAAGTGAAATACACAGTGAATGATTATGCACATTGTTTAGTGAGTTATTGAATGCAACGTTTCGACACTCTTCAACCATAAATAAATGTTTAACAATATCACATATTCAATCACAACAGAAATAAAAAAAAATACATGTAATTTCAAGGGCTAACTCATATTTTAAAATAATAATATGTTGCATATGAACTATTGAATTTTTCTCAATTACTTTACTAGTGAAAAGGAGGAGATTTATCTTTAGTTTTTGTTTATTATTGTTAAGTTATATTATTGTAAAGTCATTGTTTATTACATTTTTGCTTTTTGTTAAATAGAGGTGTCCGTTAAAGAGATTTTACTCTATCAGGTAGTTTAGTATCCATTAAGAATGAAATTGGTTTTGAACACCGCAAAAGGCCTTGATTTTTATCCGAGATTTGGGGATGACGACCCGTTTGGTAAAATTAAGTTTGTCGTAAAAAATTAAATCATTCTACTACACTACCAGAAAATAAACTTTTTTCCACGTCTTTTAGTATCTCGTTTCATTTTTCGAAGCAAAACTATTTAAAAAAATATGAGTGGGTTTACAGTTCCGGCGATCGAACTCAGAACTCTGCATAGTGATAGTCACTTTCCTCGTTAACAACCACCAGTCTGCCAGCTGTTAAACATCTCTGCCCCGTATCTTTAATGCATATAAAAAATCGTTTAAAAAGATCTGAATTTTCAATGTTTCTTTCGTTCGTGATAAACATCCATGCTAAGTGAAGGGAGCAATCCATTTACAATAAATACGACGTTTTTATTAGTCATATTTTGACATAATTATTTTGCTATATGTGCAGAAATACGTTTACGAAGCAAACAAAATATTTTTATTTAGACATTACGCTGAGTGGCTGGGGCGACATCCAAATGTCCTAGCCAGGGTTTAATTTTGGTAGAAGTTCAAAAAATCTTGCATCGTGTATTGATACAATCGCAGCATGCAAGGTCTTAGCTAAGTCTCATTAAAAATTTAGTTTTGAGGTTGAGGTTCCTAAGATCCACATTTGGTTACGGGTATGCGACATTGGCATGTAAGAACAAAGGTGGACACAGGGATAAAAGCTTTGAGAATAACTTGTGTAAGGTACAATAGATTTCATAAGTTCACATATGAAAAGAATCACATTTTCAAAAGTATTAAAATTTCAAAAGTTCATATACCGAAATCAATCTGTATGTACATATATATATATAATTATTGCTATATAATTGGAGACACCTAAGCATATACCTATGATTGACAAATAAATGCTATTTATTTTGATATAAATTCATTTGAACAAAGTTTATACTGCGTATGTATTAGAAAATTTTGGTAAAAAAAGCAATCAGTTAGATCTGATAATAGAGATTATTATAATGGGATAATTAAATCACTTAAAATCATATGCGAATTTTTTGTAAATATATAATTTTTGGTATATAAGTATAATAATAAATGTATATATACAAATGTAATTAATTGCATGAGTATGTATTAATAATATTATACAGTAAATATATAAAAATACACATACCCCTTTTAAAAATTATTCGCCATAGAAATAGCCATTCAAATAATAAAAGATAGGTAGGTGCGTTTCACGTTTTTTCGGACACCTGAAAATTCTAAATAATTCACGTTTATGCAAAGTAAATAAAGAATAATTTTTTTTTAATAAAAATGGAAGCATTACAAGATGCGAATGGGATTTCCTAAAATATTTATTTTATCCTTAAGAAGAAATGCGGAAAAATATTGTTTCATATCTACTCAGATAAAATATTTTTTTTGTCGATAAAGAGACGAATTTGCAAACTGAAAGGGACCGCATTTTTTGATTTAAAGAAAACTCCCCTTGGGGACTTCTAGTTGCAGTGTCTTTGTTGCAGCTGGATTTTTTAAATAGCAAATTTCCTAGAAAAAAATTACATATATGGGAAAAGAGTCGTATCGGAAGTTTGGGATCTTCTAAAAAGTCAAGTAGACAAATTTCTGAGCCATATTAGAGGGTCAGAATCCTCAATTTGTAAATTTTTAAGCAACAATTATAAAAAGATGTCTTAAAAAGGAAACCGGGCTCAAGGGAATCCTCATATCTCGGAATTGACGATGTACCTTCAATAAAGCGAACAAAAAGCTCATTATACAACGAGGTTTGGATTTGTTCTGTTAAAGAACGACTGACTGGTGGTCTCTGTGTAATAGAAACTGCGTTAAATGCGTCAAATTAACTGAAAATCAGTTTTTATTAAAGCATACAGAATCCAGGGGCGGAATGAGCCGCTGGCCAACCTTCCCCCGGGCCGTTGCGCCCTCTGATAATCCAAGATATGCGCCCTTGGAGAGGAACCAATCCACCCTTCGTTTAATCTATATGCCTATAAACTATGGGCACATGCACGGGTTTTTTCTCTAATTGGTCAGTTGCATATAAAGCTCTCTGCATATTCCAGTAATGGTGTTTACACAGGGGAGGACCGGGCCCGTGTGCCCTCCGATAATCCAAGATATGCGCCCTTTGAGAGGAACCAATCCACCCTTCGTTTAATCTATATGCCTATAAACAATGGGCACATGCACGGGTTTTTTCTCTAATCGGTCAGTTGCATATAAAGCTCTCTGCATATTCCAGTAATGGTGTTTACACAGAGGTGAGCTGGGATTGAGATAATCCAAAGTATGCGCCCTTTGAAAGGACTCAGTCCGCCCCTGATAGAATCATTCATATGTAGAGGGTTCGTGCTCATATGATTTGGACAGATCAATGGATGGTATTTAATGAGGAGAAAAAATTCAACTTTGATAGGTCAGAAAGTTAGCTTGAATACTGGCACGATCTGAAAACGAAACGGAACATGCCATGAAATATCAGTTTGGTAAAGACGCAGTGATGGCATAGGGCGCCTTCGGTTTTAACGAGACGGCAAATTTTGATGTTTATATATAAATCAGAGATGGAATACAGAGAAATGTAAAAAAATACTTGAAAACATTCCTTAAACGAAAGGTTTAAAATATACGGATTGGTTTAAATTTTTCAACATAACAATACCTTCCGACTTTTACGACTTCCGCTAGAAACTGGTTTTAAGCTAACACAAAATATTCGTGTGATAATATGGCCATGACGTAGCTTAGATCTATATCTCTATTTTTATATAACTTTTTATAATACCAAAAATATCATTATAAAAATAATATACTTGGTGCTATTAAAATGATGACAAAAATATTTTCATAATATTTTTATAGTATTATATATATATATAAATATAAAACATATTTTCTATAATTATCATAAATGCGCATCAATGACAAAATTACAGTTATAAAGATATGCATTATTATTAAATGATTATTATATATTATGAAAAAGTTTGAAGAAACCAACGTTTTCAAAAAAATATATATATATTTAACTTTTAAAACATAAATATTCAAATTCTTAAAAGGAAACTAAATTTCACGATTATTTTTACTTAATAGTTTTCGACACCCACGTAGGTAGATTCGCCCCGGTGGCTTTGTGTGTTGACCATTATTTGGCAATTGTGTTATCCCTGTGAAGGGTAATAATATCTTACACGACTATTTTTCTGGGACAAAATGTTGAGGTCATGCTTAACATTTTCTGAACTATTTTGTTGTTTGTTTGCCTTTATGGCGCAAGGACAACACGGGATATGCTGACCCATAGTTTTCCGAGAGATCCGAACCTCTTTAGGCCTAAAGAACCAGTCCCCGGACTACGACGAGAAGTTAATTGATAAGCGATCTTTTTTTGGCACAGCTGTAAGTCGATATATATGTACGTATTAAACGTATTAAACTTGGCTGGAGTGCATTTGGAAGAAACAGTTTTATCCTGAAGGGGAAATTGCCTTTGTGTCTAAAAAGAAAGGTCTTCAACCAGTGTGTATTGCCAGTCCTCTCTTATGGATCAGAGACATGGAGTCTAACAGTTGGAGCAATACGAAAGTTACAGACAACGCAAAGGAGCATGGAGAGGTGCATGCTTGGAATAACTAGGAGAGATCGAAAAAGAAACACTTGGGTGAGAGAGCAAACTAGAGTAGAGGACATCATTGTTAAAGTAAAAGGGCTGAAATGGCGATGGGCTGGGCATATTGCAAGAAGAACTGATCAACGATGGACAACAGAAATTCTGAACTGGATTCCAAGAGACCACCGAAGACCTAGAAAACGTCCTCAAACTAGATGGGTGGATGAAATAAGAAAACAGGTTGGGGTGACGTGGAAGCGAATTGCTCAGGATAGACTTGTGTGGAAAGCATTTGGAGAGACCTTCATCCAGCAGTGGATAGATAATGGTTGAATATGATGATGATGATGATATATATATATATATATAAAAGTTTTCCTCGCCCATTCTTGGCGGAAACAGGCTTTGGGACGGGCAGAGCGCCATGTTCCCAAGCCTCTTTTTACATCACTTCTTAATGTGCCATGTCTAGAAACTTCCTGACAATGTGACACGTGTTTAGGATTGTGGCTTTTTGTATTTCAATGTAGGTGTTTGGGTCAATGTTGAGTATCTCCAAATTCGTCGCAAGCGTTTTTGGTACTATCCCTGTTGCTGAGATGACTAACGGGATGATGAGGATCTTTTCCATACCCCATATATCTCGTACTTCATGTCTGAGATCTTGGTACTTGGTGATTTTCGTTGTGTAGGTTGTCTGTATGTTATTGGTGTTGGGTACTGCTATGTCGATTAAGTACGTGGTCTTATTCGATTTATCGACGAGGGTTATGTCAGGACGGTTATGTGGGACTGTCTTGTCTGTTATGATTGCTCTATCCCAGTAAAGCTTGTGTGTTTCGTTCTCATGCACGGTCTCTGGCTCATATTTGTAGTACGGGCATTTTTCTGTCAGAAAGCCAGCATTCGCTGCCAATTTCTGGTGGACTATTTTCGCTACTTGATCGTGTCTATGTTTGTAGTCTGACTGCGCAAGGATCTTGCATCCTGCCATCACGTGTTGGATTGTCTCCGATGCCGCATGACAGTGTCTGCATTTGTCGCTTTCTATGTCTTTTCTCTGGATGAATTTCTGATTGTTCCTTGTTGCGATCACTTGGTCTTGGATGGCTAGCATGAATCCTTCTGTCTCTGGCTGGAGAGTGCCTTTGGCCAGCCAAGAATTTGATGCCTTTTTGTCAACGTGTGGTTGTTGCAGGTCATTGTAGTGCCTGCCATGTAATGGTTTTCCGGCCCAAGTTCTTAGTTTCTGTTCGTTGGCTGTTTCCAGGACACGCTCTTCGGTACTACACAGGTTTAGTGGCG
>QLNU02003225.1:113352750-113363205 GCA_006491805.2 Dysdera silvatica | reverse complement strand
AAAAAATATATATATATTTAACTTTTAAAACATAAATATTCAAATTCTTAAAAGGAAACTAAATTTCACGATTATTTTTACTTAATAATTTTCGACACCCACTTAGGTAGATTCGCCCCGGTGGCTTTGTGTGTTGACCATTATTTGGCAATTGTGTTATCCCTGTGAAGGGTAATAATATCTTACACGACTATTTTTCTGGGACAAAATGTTGAGGTCATGCTTAACATTTTCTGAACTATTTTGTTGTTTGTTTGCCTTTATGGCGCAAGGACAACACGGGATATGCTGACCCATAGTTTTCCGAGAGATCCGAACCTCTTTAGGCCTAAAGAACCAGTCCCCGGACTACGACGAGAAGTTAATTGATAAGCGATCTTTTTTTGGCACAGCTGTAAGTCGATATATATATATATAAGCCGCGGGCTAACCGTGCACTAGGCAAACTCATTAACATGGCACTACCGCAACGTCGAACATTTTCTGTGTGTGATCTGTGTAACACAATTTTTTCACAAGTAATTACAATGCTCTGTATTAAAAATATCTCACATAATTAATCATTAGTATTAAGTTCTCTTGTTCGCTAGAATTGAACTTTAGTTTTCAGGCGGTGGAATTAAAATAAAATATAACATTTTTGTTACCCATATTTTATAGTAGATGCAAAGCCTCAAAGTAAAAAGCTAGAAAAAACATAAAATAAAAGGATCGTATTAGGTAAGGCAGTTTCCGAATGAAAATTTTATTTTATTGAATAGGGTTTAGCGCGAAAATTAATTGTTAATCAATAGCTAATGTTTTGCCACTATGAAATAAATAAAAATGAGTTTGAATCCATATTTCATTTTTTTGCTGAACATTTATCTCTACAGTTTATCATTTATCCTTACAATTTATTATTTATCTTTACAATTTATCATTTATCTCTACAATTTATCATTTACCTCTACAATTTATCATTTATCTCTATAATTTATCATTTATTCCTGTTATCATTTATCTAAATTTATCATTTATTTATAATTTATCCCATTTATCTCTAATTTATCATTTATCTCTATAATTATCATTTTATTCCTACAATTTATCATTTATTCCTACAATTTATCATTTATCTCTAAATTTATCATTTATCGAGTGCGTTTCTTTTAATGACGGTTTACAATTTTATCGACATTTCTACATCTTTCGTGCAAATTATCATCATAAAATTATGAAAAATAATAAAAGTGTTATATTTTTCACATTCCCTTGAAGATCCCTGCAAAAATGAGTCAAATTGTTTCCAGAATGGATTATGTGACGATGTTTACCATAAAAGTACTTAAGTGGTCATTTATGTATTTATTCATAACTATTTTGCCAAGTTTATGTCAACAGATCATGTTATTCTTACTGTAAAGTAACTGTTTCATTATTATTGTCAGGAATTGTCATTCTATAGATATATGGAACCATATTCTTGTTTGTATTTCATTATTTCCTGCAGTTATCTGTTTCCCTTGTGGCTGTGATCGCTTTTCTTTTGAGGACACAATAGCTTTAATGCGGCAAATTTCTGTCTCAGTGGTTTACTTTTCATTCGTAATGTTTCTTTTGTATTTGTTGGCTATGGAGAAATAACATTATCGGTTTTTTGTTATCCAGAAGTAAGCCTATCTGAACCTTCACAGTACAAGTTAAACTGACAATACAAATGAAATACATAAAACATACAAAATCCTATGCTTGACGTAATTTATATTCGTGCAAGTACCCTCCCTCGCGACATTTCTCCTGTAATCTTCACGGGTACCTGCACAAAGAATCGACATTTGTTTAGTTTTTTTAAGTCACTTGGTTTATTTACATGATTTGTACTTTTTTAAGTTCATCTTTCACATTACCTGATGTGTTTCTTTGTTTGCCTTACTCTTTCACTTTTCCTGGGGATTCCGGTTCTGTGTTTGTCCATAAACATTACTTGGGTTCTTCTTGTGTGAGCGCCCTAGCTATCTATGTCTAGTTCAATTATTTATGACATCGTTGTTTGACAACAAATATTTCGTGGTTTTGTATTGGTTTTCTTTTTCTGGCCATGTGTCCAATATGTATATACAGGCAGGGGCGGGCTGGTCGGCCGGGACCACTGGCCCTCATGGGCGATAGTTGACTCACGCCTCCAAAAATCCAAGATATGCGCCCTTTGAGAGGACCCAGTCCGCCCCTGTGTACAGGGTTGAACGGAGGCAGTTATTTATGAACACTTGAATTTGGTTTGTTACCGCTTTGATTACTTTCTGTATTTGACACCTATAAAGAGGCATTGCATTACGTAATTCTCAAAACGTTTCAATAATTTTTTAAAGTTTTTCTAAATTCTATATCCATATCAAGAAGAAAAAAAAATGTAAATATACTAGTGTCTAAAATTAAGGTTACACTCAATGCTATTTCAATGGGAAAGGCACAAATTTAGCTCTGTAACGTTCGATGTCCTTTATTTATAAAGAATCATTTTACAGAAAATTAAGGAGAAATAAACATTCAATGTAATTATAAAAAAGATCAAATTTTTGAGGTAATCTATAAAAGAGAATCAAAGCTCAAAAATGGTACAAAAATTGATGGTAGAAAACAAAAATTCATAAAAAACATACTTAGGATAAAAAATGTGCTTACATAAGCAACAACAATCATTTTTTAATAATTTTGCATGTTTATATGGGAAAAATTGTTATTCTAAATCTTTTTTTTTTACGAAATTTGGTTTTCCACCTTCAATTTTTGCACCATTTTGATCGTAGATTCTCCTTCATAAAATACTTGAAAAAATTTTTTTTTTTGTAATTATGTTAAGTGTTTATAGCTCTTTAATTTTCTGTAAAATGATTTTTTATAAATAAAGCACAGCTAGAATTATAGAGCAAAATATGTACCTCTCCCATTGAAATAACATTGAATATAATCTTAATTTTGGACACCAGTTTAATATGCAATTGATTAAAAACTAGCATATTTGGGTAGTTATAAGACTGTGACAACGTAGCTATTTTTAAATATTGCAAAAATGTTTATTTATTGTTTGGTTACACAGGTTAAATTCTAAGTCTATGTTGCATGGTAAGATTGCAAGTCTTATGTCTATATTGCAAGTAACTTAAGCCTATATTGCAAGATAAGATTGCAAGTATCTTAAACCTATATTTAAAGATAAGATTACAAGTATCTTAAGCCTGTAGCGTAAGATAAGATTGCAAGTATCTTAAGCCTATAGTGCAAGACAAGGTTTCAAGTTTTGAGTCTATATTGCAAGTCTGTAAGTCTTATCTTTATTACTTAGATTCAAGGTAAGGTTGCAAGTCGTAAGTCTATGTTGCAATGTAAGATTGTAAGTCTTAAGTCTATATTGTAAGGTAAAGTTGGAAGTTTTAAGTCTAGATTGCAAGCTTTAAGTCTACATTGCAAGTGTCGTAAGTCTATAGTGCAAGATCGTAAGTTTTATCTTTATTAATTCGATTGTAAGTCTTATCTTTATTAATTAGATTATAAGTCTTATCTTCATTAATTAGACTATAATTCTTACCTTTATTAATTAGATTGTAAGTCTTATCCATATTAATTAGATTGCAAGTCTTTTCTTTATTAATTAAATTATGTTACTTATTAATTAGGTTGTGAGTTACAATTTACATTGTAAGATTGTAAGTTATGATATGCATTGTAAAACTGTACGTTACAATCTACATTCTAAGATTGTAAGTTATAATCTGCATTGTAAAACTATACGTTACATTCTACATTCTAAGATTGTGAGTCTATATTGTAAGATAAGATTACAAGAGTGTGTGTCTTAAGGCAACGTTGTAAGGCGACATCATAAATCTTAAGTCACATTGTAAGACAACTTATTGTATATATTTATATATTTTAAACCCATATTATAGGTTACTTGAGCTCTAACAGAATGCTTGAAGCGTCCTCCTAACCGTAACATATTTACACACTTCCCAGCTTTAGTCAAGTCGAGCTCAGGAAGTCCAAAAGCCTAGAGGCCTTAAACTAACTAACAAAAGAAATGTTTGTTTAGAGATTTGTTTCGAGATAAACGTTGATTGATTGACATCGTTGTTTGTTTAGAGATCTTATTAAAAACTGAATGTAAATTTAGAAAAAGTTTCTTACAGGAAATAAATGTAAATTATTTTACCATTTTGGTCTAAAATCGTATAGTGAAACGAATGGTACATTAATAGGCAAAAAGAAATAATGAAATGAATAATAATTATTTTATTAATATAATTCTTTTGTCATTGTTTAATATTAAATTTTAACCTTCGTTTTAAATAGGCCCTTAATGAAGCTTAGTCGTTAAGTTTGTATTGATACGATTTAGTACACTTAGTATGATTGCTTTATACAATTTAGTACACTTAGTACGATTACTTTGTACGATTTAGTACACTTAGATCGCCAATTTTGAAATTGGAAAAAGTACCATTGTTTAGAGATCATTTCAAATTATGGATCGTGTCTCTTTTTACCATCAGCGCCAACAGGTACACGTTTTATTGATTTGTACATTGATTTGTATTCATATCATGAACAAAGTCATTCACTCGCCTCATGGTTATATGATTACTATTTTTAACATGACAAAACTTGTGATCTATTCCTATTATTAAATACGAAACAGAAACAGTTTCTATGGAAACGAAATATTTGAATTGTAAAGTTCCACGTGCTTTTTCCATTTTGGACTGATATTCGCAATTTTAGCCGCAGCTTGTTATAATACTGTTTAAATGTGCTATTTTTCTGCTGAATTGCTCGTGAATTCGCGACCCCTATTACGAGCACGCCATGGTATTGATTCACGCCCGATGTTTAGTGGAATTTTCAGATAATAAATAAGATTAGAAAATAACTGGGAGAGGGTGCGAAAAATACTGAGAGGCATTGTTAATCTGAATATTAATTATCTTAATTAAATAAAAATGTAAATTTTCACCGCCGCTTTCGTGACAGCTTCGACTCGAGAATGTGAGGAATTGGTTGGAAGGGAAATTTATTTCATCCATCGATTTTGCCGCTGCTTTCTCTATACGCGATAAAAGTGATTTAATTTACGATATCTTTAAGCGGTAGGGAACTTTTAGCAATAAGAAATGAAAATTCTTTTCCTCTTTTTAGAGTCTAAAGAGGATTAAATGTTCTCATATAAATTCTAAGACTTCGTTTAAATAATGACGTGCTATTACTTCCTGAATTCCAGTTGCATACTTCGTTAATACGATTTAGATTTTCCATTACTATTAATTAAATTGATCATATTTGTATATTTAAATGCACCTTTTGATATTATAATCTTATTTTATGATGTATATATTCACTCAATTTTCTATAAAGCGAACACCATGGATGGGCATAAAAGAACTGTTTGTGCTAACCGTAGTTATCGTTATCTGGGAAAGACTGAATTGTATAACTGAGTTATTCATTCTAACTCTGGTCACTATATAATAAAAATAAAAGTAGAATATACGTATTAAAGCCAGTGGCGGATTAAAGTTTTTGAGGCCCCTGGGCTACTTGTATTGTGAGGCCCCCAGTAAAATAGTTCAGAAGGATCATCTACTAGAGTCTCTGGAGGCCCTCTAGTTGGCGGAGGTCCCTGGGCTGAAGCCCCCAAAGCCCATGCGTCAATCCGGCACTGATTAAAGACCCCATTATATAAAATAGATGATGAAAAATCCTTGTTTTATCATGTACATATTATAATTTAGTAAACATTTATTTGCTTCGGATTATATACGGTACCAAAAATATTTCATTTTTAAATTGTAGTATTATACTTAAAAAAAAGTCAGAAATTGCAGACTGTTTTCGCTTCTTGTGAGCAAAATTCCGTCAAAAATCGTTTCTCTACAGTTTCTTGAAAAACTCAGAATCTGCCTCTTGCATCATAAAACAACGCACAGTTTGCGATGCTGTGAAAGTCTCATCATGCTAACAGGGGTTTTGTTTGAAGTATCATGGCCGTCAACGTCTTTATCCGGATTCGAAAAATAACGGTTACTTTCCAAGAAGGTTTTACGATGCCGTTAACGGCATTGACCATTTCGGCTTTGGTTGCAACATCCACGTCATCATATGGCCGTCTATGGGGGGACTTACGATACCAGTTTCGATTCTTTAAAAATCGTCGATAAAGTCCTTTTTACAATCCCGAATTTTACAGCAATTTCATTCAGCTTTGTATAATCCAAATCATTTAGAATTTTTATTTTTTTTCTAAACTCAACAACTTCTGCGATTCATTTTTACACATAAACGTTTGACTATTAAATTTTTTTGTTAGTGGTCCAACGTATAAAAAAAGATTCAGCAACATTTCGAGAACTACGTTTCCTTTACCGCGCGAAGTTGATAAAGGGAACAGCAGTTCTCGAACGTTTCGGAACTTTTTGTTATACGTTGGATCAGTAACAAAAATGTTACAGGTTATGGAAGTCCTGGTCAGTCATTGTGTTCTTCCGTTACAAACGTTTAAGGACTAATATAAAACTATTCTTCATAAAATACGCGCAGGAAGAAACGGGATTTGGATTATCTCATATAATGTGAAGTTACGGGTGATAGATATAAAACAATGAAATGGTCTTCCCTTTATTGAAGTGATCTGGCCACCCCATTCCTCTAGAGCTGTTCAAATGACAAATACCCTCTTTGAAAGATAACATCATTTTGGTTTTCTTTAGAACTCTGTTTTTCTACGAAAGAATCGAACTCGAAGACAATTGCATCAAGAGAATTGGAAACACTCGTCTTGTTCGTATTAAGCGGGGAAAATTTTCTAAGGGCCATTGCTGGTTGTTTCGTGTGTTGAATGGCATTTTGTGTCAAACTTGTTCGCATTAAAAAATGAGAGCACAGGAATTTCTATAAAATGTGACAAGGATTTAGGAAGCAGTTTATTAGACGTTCGCTCTAACGTTAAGCAGTTTATTAGATGTTCGCTCTAACGTTAAGCAGTTTATTAGATGTTCGCTCTAACGTTAAGCAGTTTATTAAAAGAAGTGCTCGGTAAGAATTAAAATAAGTTCGTCTTAACGGGTTTCGACTGTACCCTTACATATCATTTTAAAATATATATTTGAAAAGTTTTCTTTTATCTTTTCCAATTACAAAGATTTTAATCAGATCTTTAAATTTAGTCGTACACAACACATCTGCTTCCATATTATGAAGGGATAAGACAAACATCCAGCATCAGGGGCGCCTATGTAAGTGGACAGAGGGGCTGGAGCCACTCTAGCCGTTTAAAAATTTGATTCGCCCGAACCTGCTATGCATTTACTTTCAAAAGTTTTATAGTTACATTTTAAAATAAGGTACTTTTTAGCTCATTACTAATTGTCAAGCAATATCAATTATTTTTGTAGCATTTTGGTATCTTGTACATTCACTAAAATGTTTGACAGCCTTGAGAAGAAGGCATTAATTTTTCTCAGCTCCCTCTAGAAGCAGGGGCGACTATGACCACACGGGGCCCCCGGCCCAACTTGCATTTCAGGAGCCCCCTGACGCGCGTATAAAGATTAGACATAAATCTAAAAAATATATGCACCCCCGTTTCCTTTTAAAAGTGTAGGTAACACATATATTTAAAACAATACACTCTTCAACACAATACGTTCAAAAAGACATTTCGAAGCATGTGCCGTTCTATTGTTTTCCGGATTTTTTTTTCTACTTTCTCCTCCGCAAAATTTGAAATTAACATCACCGTGGTTTGATTTCTGCGTTATGTCACTTTCCATATATAATATGGACAGAGTATAAATAAAGTTCCTGTTGGCCCACTGTATTTCTTAAAGGCGATTTTAAATGCTTTAATAAAGAAAGTGAATGAACTCTCACCACTCCAATTAGCTATGAGAATTGTCAAAAATATACGTGAAGCTCTTTCTACATTAGGGAATGCAGATCTTAAGTGTTTATTTCAATTCCTTCATGTCACACTCTCCTATATATATATATATAAGGTAGGAAGAAGGTTTCCAATGTGCCCTGGCGGAATATGAAGGCTCGGATGCCGCAACAAGGCCAAGAATACCACGCCAACCGGCATCTTGGAAACTCTGCAAAGCAACCAAGATCCTCAATGAACATACTCTACCACTACACCTACAGAACCACAACTCCCTACAGGAAATACACACCGCCATATACTGTGCAGCAGTAGCGGCATCACGCGCCAATGGGTACGAAGTAAGGAACGAAGGCCGAAGTAACAGAGGAAACAAAGCCCAACCACCATGGCAAGTGAGACTGCAAAAAAGAATAGAAGAGCTCCGCAGCAGCATAGGGCGAATAACCCAGTACATGCAGGGAAATAGGAGTAAGAAATTAGTGAGGAAAGTGAAGATGGCCCTTAAGAGAAATAGGATTCATACAAGACACGAAGAGCCCAATAAACACATCAGCGAATATCTGGATACCCTCAAACAAAAACTGGGTGTATACGCCAGAAGACTCCGAAGATACAAAGACTATACCAACAGAAAACAACAGAACATGCAATTCCAAGCAAACCAGAAGGCCTTCTACAGGAAGCTTCGAGAGACCCCAGCGAACAAAGACAAGTACGAAGCCCCAAAGCCAGCAGAAATAGAGACCTTCTGGAAGACACTATGGTCCAATGAAGTACAGCACAAAAGCGCCCCCTGGATTCAGCAAGAAATGGAGGCTACGAGAGGAATAGAGGAGATGGAGTACACGGGCATCACGATAGAGGAACTCCAGCAGGTAATCCAACGTACGCACAACTGGAAAGCACCCGGTATTGACGGCATACACAACTTCTGGTACAAGAAATTTACCAGCGCCCATGGCCCATTAGCCAAGGAACTTACGGCGATAATTGAAGACCCCAGCAAAATGCCTGAATTCCTCTGCAAGGGAATAACTTACCTCCTACCGAAGGACCAGGATACCAGTAACCCAGCGAAATACCGACCCATTACGTGCCTTAACACCCTGTACAAGATACTCACGGGGTGCATCTCTGAAAAAATAAGCCGGCACAGCGAAAGCAACAACTTAATGACGGAAGAACAAAAGGGATGCCAGAAAGGGACTCTGGGATGTAAAGAGCAGCTTACCATCGACTCAGTTATCCTGGAACAAGCAAGAAAACAAAAGCGAAAACTCAACACCGCATACATAGACTACAAGAAGGCTTTCGACTCTGTTCCGCACTCGTGGCTCCTTGAAATACTCAGCATATACAAAGTGCATCCCTCAATCATCCGATTCCTACAGAGCAGCATGAAACAATGGAGAACCCGGTTACAGCTAAACACGCCAGACAGTAAAATAGAAACGGCCGAGATCCCCATCCGCCGCGGAATCTTTCAAGGAGACGCACTAAGCCCCCAGTGGTTCTGCTTGGCGTTAAACCCCTTGTCAAGGATGCTGAACACAAGTAAATACGGATACATGCTGAAGAAAGACAAGAGAAACCTACATAAAGTCTCCCACCTCATGTACGTAGATGACATCAAGCTATACGCGCCAACAATCACCCAACTCCGACAACTCATCAGTATAACAGAGACATTCTCCAAGGACATAGGAATGGAATTCGGCCTCGATAAGTGCAAAATACAGAAGAATAGCAAAGAAGATTTACCAGGCATCGAACTCGAAGACGGGAGACTACTGAAGACCTTGGACGAGGGCGAAACCTACAAATACCTAGGGATAATGCAAAAACGGCAGCAGGAGCACAAGAAAGTCAAAGTCCAGCTCACGCAAGCATTCCAAGAAAGACTTAGAAGCATTGTGAAGACGAAACTGAGCGGGAAGAACACCACGCAAGCAATTAACGCATATGCGGTACCAGTGCTCACCTACTCCTTCGGGATCATCAAATGGTCCAACACTGAACTAGAACAACTCCAGCGGAAAATGAGAACCATCCAGAGAAGAGCCGGACAACTACACCCTGCAACGGCAATTGAACGGCAAACACTACCCCGGGAAGAAGGAGGACGCGGACAAGCGGACCTCAAAGACTTACATGACAAGCAGATCCAGAGCATGAGGCAATACTTCCAGTTGAAGAGTCCCCGATCGCCACTCATCCAAGCCATAATACAAGCAGATGCAAATTACACGCCACTAAACCTGTGTAGTACCGAAGAGCGTGTCCTCGAAACAGCCAACGAACAGAAACTGAGAACTTGGGCCGGAAAACCATTACATGGCAGGCACTACAATGACCTACAGCAACCACACGTTGACAAAAAGGCATCAAATTCTTGGCTGGCCAAAGGCACTCTCCAGCCAGAGACAGAAGGATTCATGCTAGCCATCCAAGACCAAGTGATCGCAACAAGGAACAATCAGAAATTCATCCAGAGAAAAGACATAGAAAGCGACAAATGCAGACACTGTCATGCGGCA
>QLNU02003225.1:113336846-113352650 GCA_006491805.2 Dysdera silvatica | reverse complement strand
GGTCCGGTCCCTAAGATCCCCCGCCCCCTCTGAATAGGAGCGTGAGTGTACGTAAAAGACCCCACTTTTTGATATTGGAGATCTGTTTTTCAGAAATAAACGCTGTGTTATTCCGATTATGAAATGCCACATACATTGAATTTTATCTCATTTATAGAGATAATATAATGACATTATAGCATTATACACTGAAGTGCCAGAAAAATTGGTACACCTACGTAATATCGTGTAGCCCCCAACCCCACGCATGCACACAGAAGTGCCACAACACGACGTGGCATGGACTCGACTAATGTCTGAAGGTATCCTGGAGACAATTCACACCAGGAATCCTGCAGGGCAGTCCACAAATCCATAGGAGTGCGAGGTGGTGGAGATCTCTTCTGAACAGCACGTTGCAAGGCATCCCAGATATGCTCGATAATGTTCATGTCTGGCGATTTAGGTGGCCAATGGAAGTGTCTAAAGTCAGAAGAGTGTTCCTGGAGCCACTCGGTAGCAACTCTCGATGTGTGGGGTGTCGCATTATCATGCTGAAATTGTCCAAGTCCGTCGGAATGCACAATGGACATGAATGGGTGTAGGTGATCGGACATGATGCTTACGTACCTGTCACCTGTCAGAGTTGTCTCTAGACGTATCAGGGGTCCCATATCACGCCAACTGCACACGCCCCATACCATCACAGAAGCTCCACCAGCTTGAACAGTCCCCTGTTGACATGTAGGGTCCATGGATTCATGAGGTTGTCTCCATACCCGTACACGTCCATCCGCCTGATGCACCGATACCAAGACCTACCACCACAACGCTCGCCACTGCGCCAGTCCAACGGCGGTGTTGGCGAGCCCAGACGAGGTGTAAAGCTTTGTGCCGTGCAGTCAACAATGGTACACGAGTGGGCCTTCGGCTCCGAAAGCCCATATCAATGATGGTTCGTTGAACAGTTCGCACGCTGACACTTGTTGATGCCCCAGCATTGAAATCCGCGGCAATTTGAGGAAGTGTTGCACGTCTATCTCGTTTAACGATTCTCGTCAGTCGTCGAAGGTCCCGTTCTTTCAAGGTCTTTTTCCGGCCGCACCGCTGTCGGAGATTTGATGTTTTACCGGATTCCTGATATTCACGGTATACCCGTGAAATGGTCGTACGCGAAAATCCAAATTTTGTCGCTATCTCGGAGATGCTATGTCCCATCTCTCTTGTGCCGACTATAACGCCACGTTCAAAATCACTTAAATTCTGATAATTCGTTATTATAGCGGCAAGAACCGATCTAACAGCTTTGCCAGACATCTCGTCTTATATAGGCGCTGCCGACCGCATCGCGTTACGCTGATTGGTTGCAAAGCTCCGTTATTTGCATACGCACGCCTGTACCAGTTTTTCTGGCACTTCAGTGTACAATTTTATACAAAACGAAGCATTTAAACCAAAATTCTACAATAATTTATCTTGAGAAAAATATTTTCCATGGACTCAGCCCTCTGTAAACCCAGCCTAGTTACAGCCCTGCATCTAGCGCGCTGTAAATCCGGGTTCCATTCCCAACGGTACAAAAAAAAATTTCCGGTTCCCTGGGCCTTAAGAGATCCAGATTCATGGAAAAATATAGATCCACAGCTCTACGATGACGTGGCGGTAATGCATTTGTATATTGTGCCATAAATCCGGGTTTGACTAACAATGCTGTCGTAAAACGCGCGCCATTTTTCTGCCAACCGGAGTCTGCGGTTTCGTTATCTTGGTCGCAGGTGTTTGGATTCCACAGAAAACTGTAGTTCCTTGCCCAGCATGACCTCTGTTGTCCTCTGTTGTACCATTGGCAAACATTATGCTGACGTCGTGCGTATACCCTGGTGCATTTCACGAATGCTGAGACGGCAGAAGTGAATTGGCGTAGGCGGTTGCCAATGGAATATCTTCATAGAATTCACGCTTTTATGCGTCGTCATCCGGTCGCTGTTGGGAGGCGTGGTAATCGGCTTTCTTTTACCGTCGTCAAACGTTATGCTGACTTCATGCGTGTACCGTGGTGCATTTCACGAATACTGAGGCAGTAGAAGTGCATCTGGCGTAGGCGGTTGCCAATGTAATACCTTCTATGCATAGAATTCACACTTTTTCTTCATGAATGAGTATAGAATACATTATCATTGTTACACCTCTGAATATTCATTAATGAAATTGTAATAGCATTAATATTGATATTGTAATAGCATTTGGGAAAATCTAAATAAGAAAAATACCAGAGTAATTAAATCGCTACAGATTAAATTTATAAAAATAATTGAAAAAACTAAAAGTTTAAATCAAATTATATTGTTTAGCAAATATGGTATTCTACCAATAGATAAGATATATGATTATAGTATATTAAAAATAATGTTCAAAAGAATAAAAGAAAATAAATATATAGAGAATATTGAATTAATAGATTATGGAAACAATCGAGCTTCCAGAGAAAAGGTCAATATAGACTACCAAAAATCAGAACGGAATTTTATAACAAGGACATTGAATATTCGGGCTTAAGGAGTTGGAATAAAATACCAAACACTCTTAACGACATAAATAATATTAATCTATTTAGAAAAAAAAATATTAGATTATTTGCTAAGAGGTGATTTTGCGCCATTACATTGTTAGGGTCCTCAGCCTGTTAAATCGTATGATTTTTACTGGTGACCCGTCACGATGGATTGTGGTTATTTGTGGTTTATTGAATTGCAGTGTGTGTGTTATTGTTTATATATGTATTTTCTAAGTGAAATGGAAAGTTGCTACAACCATTGTGACAAATAAATAAAAATTGTTTGTTTGTTAAAAAGGTTTACATAATAACCTTATTTTCCAAAAAGCTCTTTGCAGAGAGTTTCAGATCACTCTCTACTTGGCTTAAAATGTCGATGTTAAACTTTCAATGCTATATGTGGCCTTCCTAATATTTCTGTACGTCGTATTTGAAATGTTCAGATTTATGGCAAATTTTACTTTGATTTGCTTTAAAATATTAGAATGGACGTTATACCCTCGGTCATTGTTTCTGGCTCAATAGGTTTTAGATTAAGACGCCTACGTCCATTCAAGTAGCGGATGATGGGGCCTAAAGATTTCTTTTGTTTTGTGAAGAGTTCTCCGTAGTAAGTCTTGAATAGATGTGCGTATGAATAAATCACAGAAAGGACGGTCGAAGGTTTAGATTTCTTACGTTTACATCATGGATACAGTATTTAATTTAGTGCAGAAATATAGTCTAACTTCAATTTAATGATTTTCTCGATCTAACGAAGGTTTTTGGGTCCAGGCCGAGTAACATTGAGTCTGGTAGTATATTTTTCTCGATTTAATCTTTGCTTTCCTCGATATGACGATGTCGTTTCGTCATTGGCCTGTAGCTGTAAGTAGAATTTCAGTTAGAAAATCAACTGTCGTCAGAAAATCAACTTCAATTGACTTCACTCACTTGAAGCGAATGCTGATTTACAGTGTGTAAAGATTGATTGATTGTTTGGCTTTTTTATGGCGCAAGAGCATCTGGGCTATACTGCGCCGAACAGTGCGTAAAGAAGTATGTATTTACTGCGTTTTGACGTCAACAATGATCTTGTCGATGCATTTGAAAAAATCGAAAAGCAATGTTAAATGCCAACTCCCAAGAAAAATCAAAACAAACGTCAAGGATTTCTTTTCAAAGTAGTAATTACGTGTAAATTTGTGTCTTGCGTTTACTAAAATTAACACGTATTCTTCAGAACACTGGTGAGAATTTGAAAATTTTCATTTTCGACAATTTCTTGTTTCAATTCTGATCAGTAGCGCACCCAGGACTTTTGTTCGAGGGAGGGTCGAAACTGTCAAAAACGTTGTTTTATTTTTAATATAATAGATGTAACGTTTAACGTATTTACGATTTTAATTTTCAGTTTAAGGAAAGGCCTGGAACCCATCATCATCCCCCCCCCACCCCGTAGGTGTGTCCATGGTTCCTATAAAGGTGTTCCTCGATTTGACGACTTCCTCAATTCAACGATTATTTTCACTATCCCAGTGAAATTTGTTAAATCGTGAGTAGTCTGTACTACGAAAGTAAATGTTCTCTAAATATTGACCTCCGTTAGTGGATTCGATATTCTGCATTTTTTCACATTATTGAAAATTGATGCATTAATTTAAGAATTCGAAAACTAAAATGATGGACCATTTACAAAACTGCTTCTTTCCAGCTTTACAGTCTTTTAGGAGTTGAGAAATCGAGTCTGGTTTTAAAAGAAATCCCAACGACTTGGTATGTCTTATCTCGCGGCGGTATTACAATACACTGGTTTGGGTTTAAGTGGCTCGGAAAGCACTTTCTTCCTAGCAAAAAACCGTTAATGGTTGGTACCTCTGCACCTTCATATGTAGCAGAATTCGTTGGGAATTAGCACCAGCTGGATAAGGAGAGCCCCACCCAAGAACCTCCTTATCTCCTGCCCTCCCTACCATACACCCGTCTTCTTGTTCCACATACGTAAGCCCAGAAATGGCATACATGCGTCCGACAAATTGGGTCATCTTTGCAAAGAAAGGGAATCGTTAGTCTGGAGTCGGGATTTAACAACGCTTGGTCTGCTTTGGAATTTTCAGAAGGGGGCTTCACTGGATTGCTTGGAGCTTTGCTGATTGCGATAGATTTTATAAGAACGTTTTTTGAATAAAGTAGTTTATATAAAACGCTGAGTATTGTTAAAAAGTAGAAAAATATAGCAGGACTTCGATAAGTAGTATACTAAGCCATCAAATCCACGAACGAAGCGACATAGAGGTCCAGTATGAATACAAATTTCATTTTGTACTAGTATTAGGAATTAATGTGACAAACATAAAACATCTGAGCCATATTTTAAATTTCATTGGTTTCTGTTTCACAGGTTCATGTTTTTGGAAACTTACATATGTGCATGTTATGTTGCTCATCTCTTCACGTACGTCTTCATGCACTGTTCATGGGTATGGTATACACCGTAAATGTATGCACCGAAAATATAAGTCGTATACCAGAAATATAGATCGTATCGCAAAACATACTTAAAATTTATTACATTTACAATTTTGCATGCTAAACGATTTTCTATCCGTTGTGCTAAGTTGAAGCGTTTTAATGTACGTAAAACTTAAGCAAGATCTGCATGTAAATGATTATGAAAAATGTAGAGCAGAGTGGCAAACAACAAAAAGTCTAAATCCAAAATTAAATATTCAAATTAATATATCTTGAAAGTTATTTGTATGAATCCAACATGAAATTTTAAATTGCATGCACATAGACAGAAAAATTGTCGGTTTCCATGTGGGCAGATTTTTATTTTTACTAAAACTGGGGTTTTCATAAAAGACTAGAAATAATAATGATACATTTTGTAAACACTAACATTTTTAATACATTTATTATTATTTTTTTTAAAGTGGATGATGCTACAATTAGTGTACGATTTATGCACAATTCTTCGCTATTCTTCTATAGAATGTTAGACTGTGTGCTGTTTTGTCAAAACAACAAAGATATGCTATGCCTAAAGAATACCCCACGTATGTTTATTAAGTAAATTATTGTTTGTAAGGAAAAATAGAAATAATTTGTCTTATGGATTTTACTTTTCTAAATATAAATCATTGTGTAAATATTAACAAAAACAGAGCAACTACTTAGAACACTAATTAGTGATTAAATTACCCCTATAAAAATTAAAATGATTTAATAGATAATATATATGGGAAATTTTCGTTTCCTTCATAATAATATACAACAAAAAATATAGCAACATAGAAGTCAACATAGCTTATAAAGTCCCTTTCTACTTATAAACCTAATATACATATGCGACGTCCAGTCATCTTTTATAATACAACGTAGTCTCGAGTTATGTAGAGAAAACAAGTGAGAAAATCTTCACTGATTTTGAATTAGTATATCAAGAATACTATTATATATTTTACGTTATCTCCTTTCTATTTTAGATAGAATATAGCCTATATTTGTCTATTTTGTTTTTCATTCATCTATTTCAATATTTTGTAACAAACAGTTATTTCGACATCGGCTTAAAGTTTAAATAAAAAATTCTGCTTAAAATAAGTCACTCACCCATTTCTCCGTCATTATATGTATTGAATTCAAACTTCGTTAGATATGAAACGGTAAGTTAAATCTGTTACCAGGACAACTGCATGTCAATTGCATAAAGTTTACTCAGCATAAAATTAAATCCGAACCCAAACCAATAGTTTTGGGTAAAATAACTTTTGAAATCTAATCTTCAAAAACTAATGGAAAGAGCTAGTGGAGTCTGGAGAAAACGGGACTCGACTTTCTATCCGTTTCACAATGCTTTCTTAGACTTACCAACTTATTTCACGTTGTCTGAAATCCACTCATGCAATATTTATTTCCATGAATGTCGTTAGAAGGAACTTACAATGTGTTTCATAATGATTGGTCCACCAATAAAAGTAATTTTTTCTTCATAAAAATATGCAAATAATCTCCCAAAAAATTTCAGTGGTCTCGTATTAGAGTATGTAATAATAACACAGTGAAATATGCTAAAAAGAAAATGATTTTTTTAAGAAATGCGAAATTTTTTAGTATTAGGGTGTTGCAAAAAGATAGGTCCACCTTAGATTTCATTCCAAAATACCGTGTGATTATTTCTCATTTATGCAAATTTGCGTCCTGACATGTGCTTTCGACGTCACTGAGCTGTAGAATGTGTTTTTAACTGTTACTTTTAGTACAGTACCGTTTTAATGAACGGAAAAAAAAATGGGTCACAAAAATTATCTTACCAAAATTAAAAGGGCAAAATTAAAGCTTCTAAAAAATGCGGAAAGTCCAATATAGAGAAATAGCGAAACGTTTGAAACGATCACATAATATGGTGAACAATTTTATTCGATTAGAGGATGCGTACGATACAAAAAAAAAAAAAATCCCCCGGGAGGTCTGCTAAACTGACCTCTCGCCAAACAAGGATAATTGTTAAGGAGGCTCAATCTGGTTTAACTTCATTGGGTGCTTTAGCACGTCAAAAGGACATTCCAATCTCTAAGTCAACGCCATCTAGGACCCTGGAAACCGTGCACTGTTTAAAATACAAAGAAAGGAAAGCTACTCCAACATTATCTGAAAAACACAAAGAAAAGAGATTGAAATTTGCGCAACAAGTAATGACTTGGAAAGAAGACTGGAGAAAAGTAATATTCAGCGGCGAAAAGAAATTAAATTTGGATGGGCCAGATGGCTGGCAATTTTATTGGCACGACTTGCGCAAAGAAGTACAAATATTTTTGAAACGACAAGGTGGAAGTGGTTCTATCCTGATCTGGGCAGGCTTTGGGTGGTATGGAAAAACATATATTACATTCTTAAATACTCGTATGAATGCCACAGATTATCAAAACCTACTTGATGAGCACTTGCTACCATTTTCAGCAGAAATCGGAGGGCCATGCTTCATGCTTTAACACGATAATGCCCCAATTCATACAGATAATTCAACCTCTGAGTGGTTTATAGGAAATGGCGTCCACATTATTGACTGATGCCTCAAAGTCCAGATTTAAACTTCATAGGGAATCTATGATGAACATTTTTAAGAGATCTATATGCAGTTGGGAAACAATACAATACTACTAATGAACTGAAAAAAGCAATTCTGTCTGAGTGGCGTGCCATCGATGTGCATTACTTGCAGAATGTTATTAATTCTATGCAAAAAGAATTTATGAATTGATTCTAAAGAAGGGAGGAAAAATCTACTACTAATAAATTTTTATGAATAAGTTTCATATGGTGGACTTATCCTTTTGCAACACCTGTTTTTAATTATTGTGACTTTATTCTTGTAAGTACATTTGCAGTCCTTCTTATTTTTATATAATTTGTTGTCACAAGAGCCGTGTAACTTTAAACAAATATAAGTTAAAACATGAAACAGTAGTTCAATAGAACTTCTGTTTTTGTTCGGATGGACCTATCATTATGCAACGAACTGTATTAAACTGCAGTTATAAAGCTTCAATTCACGCCTAAAAGACTGATATTGCAGGGGAGTAGGTATTATGTTTTAGTTTGGATCAATGGATCATAAAGACAAAGAAAAACCCTCCAAAGATAATGGGAAAACTCAAGGACGGAATTATGTAAGCAGACTTCAATTTAATAGGTGTGTTGACTCTATGTTACGCAAATTGCATGATATCGAATTTTACTGACTAACAGATCCTAGATAGCACAACATGTCGCTAGGACGTCGTTTTTTGGTATCCCGTACGTATATAATCGATCCTGGCACAATGCGAATATAGGTTGAACATCCGTAGGACGTTCGTAAAACGTTCGTTTCGGACATCCATGGGACTATATATATATATGTAGTCCAGTGGATTGCCGTAACACGTCCTGCAAATATCTGAATAATGTCCCTAAAATGTCCTAAAAGGAGATTCAAGTTTTGTCCTAAACACCGCCGTAACACGTCCTGGAAACATTCGAATAATCTCCCTAAAATGTCCCAAAATGAAATTCTACTTTTCTCCAAAGAATCGCCTTAACACGTCCTGAAAATATCCGAATAATGTCCCTGATATGTTTTAAAAGAAGATCCTATTTTGGTCCTAAGAACCGCCGTAACACATCCTAAATATGTTCGAGGAGACATCCTCAGGACCTTTGAAAGACATACTTCAAACGTGCATATGGATAGCCGTAGGACGTCGTACAGACGCCCGAAGGTATATTTTGAATGTCTTGGTGACGTTGAGATGTCCACATTTGACGTCCAGGGGACGTCCTCGGGACGTTTTCGTGCAATCTGGGATAGGAGACAGGAAGAAAAATAAATCGTAACTCTGTGAACGCTGGTTAAAATACTAATCCATAGTTTTTACATATCATTCTGCCTTCACTTGACAAAGGGAGCAGTTGGCTCCCGAAACGTCGTGTTTTTAAACCTTACGCCAGTGTCAAAATAACTGTTTGTTATGGAATCTCATGGTGAAACTCTGTATTTGATGATGAACCACTGATTTAAGTATTTTCCTGAAAAAGCAAGGCGTTTTTTCGTAATGAAAAATTTTAAACCTTAGCAGAATCCTCCAAGAAAAATTTATTTTTCCAAAATCTCTTGACCAAGTTTTCACGGAAGAAAACTTTTTCTCAAGTATCTTAGAACTACGCCCGATCGATGATCTATACAGCTGAAGCATGTGCCTGGAGTCATGGCGGTTCGTGATTTTTTTTCTTAAATCGTTAGTGATCAGGCGCAAAACTACGGGGAGATGAGGTGGCATAAGCCCCACGGAAGTCTGTTGAAGCGCCCGTTCAAACCTCCAATTTTTAAACCCCTTTCCCACGAACAAACGAAATATTTTCGTAGATCCAAGTAACATAGGGATTTCTCATAAAATTTTAAGAAAAAATAAAGGGAGAAAACATTATTCCATACTCCTTATAATTATAATTCTTTTCTTTGTGTGACAATAACTCGGGAAAAGTATCCATCTGACAGCCAGAATCCCGCACCCCCCCCTAGAAAATCCTGGCTGCGTTTCTTCTTCTTATTAGTTATCTCTATTTTCTTCTTCTTATTAGTTATCTCTATTATTATTATTTCTATTTTTTATTATTATTAGTTATCTCTATTTCTGTATAATTATTTTTCAGCCCTGTCTCATTTTCTACTATATTTGAATAAAATTATTTCCTTACCCTGTTAGAAAATTGTATATACGATGACCTCTCGTACACTACCAATTGCATTTCATTAATAGTTTTAATAAATTTCAGTGCTCAAAAAATATTTTAATTGCTTTTAATAGTTAAATCCTAATTTCAAAAAGGTAGTAAAAATAGTAATTGAGCAATATTTGTACATTTGTTTTGTTTAAATATTTTCACTTACTAAATGAGCAATGGCCTTTAAATATTACAGATGTGATTTGACTTTAATATGTAAGAGATTTAAGTAGCTTTAAAAATATTACTATTCGGTGTTAGGGATAAAAAGAAATGTGCCTTGGAATCCAACGGGGGGGGGTTTAAGCCCCATAAACTCCTCCTTCTTTTCTGCCCCTATTGGTATTGAATTCAAACTTCGTTAGATATGAGATGATAAGTTAGATCTGTTACCAGAATAACTGCTTTTCAATTGCATAAAGTTTACTCAGCATTAAATTAAATCCGAACCCAAACCAATAGTTTTGGGTAAAAGAATTTTTGAAATCTAATCTTCAAAAACCAATAAAAAGAAATGGTGGAATCTGGGGAAAATGGAACTCGATTCTCTATCTTTTCCACAATGCTTTCTTATACTGACTATCTCATTTTGCGTTGTCTAAAATCTACGCATGCAATATTCATTTCCACGAATGTAGCTAGAAGGAACTTATTAAACTGGAGTCCTACAGCTTAGATTTACACCTAAAAGACTGATGTTACAGAGGAGTAGAAATTCTGTTTTAGTTTGGATCAATGTATCAAGAAGATGAAGAAAAGCCATCTAAAAATAACGGGAACACGCAGGGACAGGATTTTGTAAACAGACTGTAATTTACTATGCATGAGTGTGTGCGTGTTGAGTCTTTGTCATACAAACTGCATGGTATCGAATATGACTGACAAACAAATATGAGTCAGAAAAAAGGTCGTAATTTTGAGAACACTGCTTAAAATGGTAATCCGTGGTTTTTAAGATATCATTCGTTGGGTAACTGTGGTCATAAATTTTGCATATACAGCAAGAAACTCTTTCGCCATATATCTTAAGGATAGCGAATTAATCGTTGATTGCTGGCAAGCAATTTCAAACGATTTAATCATTAGAAAGCGTTCTGGATACCGTGACTTCTAGCCAAGTTGGAATCATGGATAAAAAATACCGACGTGAGACAATTGCTTGGTATGAACGTTTAGTCTCTGTGTCTCTGCAGCTACGCTGGTAGTTTCGCTCAAGTTCGTAAATTATAAATTGTGTGTGCAAAAAGGAAAATTCACCCATTTCTTTTCTTCCCTCCAAAAGATAGCTTTTTTTGGACGGTAGTACTGAAAGCAAGTCATTTTTTATCTTCAAATGCAGCTTTGATAAAAAATGGGATTATTTTTTATTTTCATTAGAAGATTCTCTACCTTTTTTAAAGTTTTTTCATGCGAAGAGTCTCTATCAAAATTACTGAAAAAATGAGGATTTTGAGACAAAATCATTAAAATAAATTATGCATCGTGTGCTTATTATAGTAGGAAAGATCAAATACAATCGTACGTATAGATTTTTTACTTTTAATCATTATTTTATTGTTAGAGGCATTTAATGAAATGAATAATTATATGCTGGTAATTTAGTCATAAATATCAGTTGCTATTTATGTAACCCTATGTGTTAGCTAAATTTTGCAAGCTTGTTTACAAATACAACAGAATTTTAATTATTTGCACCAATCATTTAAAGGGACTTCGATCTTTTATCTAGAACGGTCTTTCTAAAAATGTGGTCCGCGGACCACTGGTGTTCTGCGACGGTCTACCAAGTGGTCCGTAGGATCATCACTAAATTTCAGAAAAAACAATGAACTAGAAATTGCCAGTGTAGCTAGAATTTAGGTTCGGGCGAGATTTAAGGAATTTCTCATAAATATTACTTATTATAAACCTTACCTTTCGGCGATTCGTGAAAGTTTTGAATCCTCTAAAAACACCCATGCTGTCTACATTGCTTTTGATTATTTAATTAAATTAATGATGTCATTTTCATTAAAAATTTGACAAAATAAGATCGTAACTCATTCTCTTTATCAAATAGCATTAGTCTAAAAATTATTTTGTTTCAGGTGGGTTTGGCAACCAACCCATATTTTAAGAACATGGTCGGAAATTTTAGAGATTTTCTGCCAAAAGTTCATGCTTTTTTAAAGTAAAAAACTAAAAAAGCTTAAAATTTACCGAAAAAGAAGTTAAAATTATCTATAATTTATATTTCAAGGGATGAATAAATCTTTTCTGCCGACGTTTTTAGATGCCTGCTTATAAATCATGAAAATATGGGTTTCCTTTGATTATGCCTTTCCTTGATAGAGGCGGGGTATAACAGTGGCTAAGTAGTGCTTAATATTATTAACCATAGTTGGAAACCTTAATTTCAGGCAATATGCTTTCATAATACGAGGAAAAATCGCTCTTGGTGGTCCGTGATAAATAAAGCAATGCTTAAAGAGGTCCGTGATAAATGAAGGAATGCTTGAAGTGGTCCGTGATAAATGAAGGAATGCTTGAAATGGTCCGTGATAAATGAAGGGATGCTTAAAGTGGTCCGTGATAAATGAAGGAATGCTTGAAATGGTCCGTGATAAATGAAGGAATACTTGAAATGGTCCGTGAGTGACCAAAGTTTGAGAAACACTAATCTAGAAGATGAAAAGCTTATCTTGGATATGGTGGTTGGCTCCTCACTTCCACTTCTCCCTCTTTTGTGACATCATTACTTAAAATAATCCGCATTTTCTGTTAAGTATCCGGATATACTGGTATCAGTTAACTTCTTCAGATAACTGGATTTCTTCTAAATTTTATATTACCACATAAGTAATAAATATTTTCTATTCATATTTAAATTATGAATGCAGTATCCAGGTATTTAAGTTGCAAATGTATTGCATACTACTTACAATATGAATAAAGCATGCTCACAATTACCTTGACTAATACATTGCACTTACTAATATTTATGTTACTAATACATTGCACTTACTAATATTTAAGTTACTAGTATGAGCTTACCACCTATAAAACAGTAATAAAACTCGTAGTTTTACATGGAGCTAGTACATGGACATTGATAACTAGAGATAATTACTGGGGTATAAAAAAGAAAATCAATTCAGAAAATATACGGAATGGTTAATGAAAATGAAAAATTGGAAAAGAAACGAGAAAATATGGAAAAAATTTATAGGAAGACCTAGAGATCATGACCAGATATAAGAAAATGAAGGCGATGAAAGAATGAGATAGGCTACGATAGAGTTAAGATTTCGAGAACCATTCATCAGAAAGAAGAAAAGTGAAGAGCTTCATGTAAGATTTGTTTGTTTGTTTTGTGGTTTTACGGCTCAAAGACTACAATGGTCATACTGTGCTGGAGTATGTGCTCATGTAAAGAACTAAGAAAAGAGAGCTGGCTGGAGCGCGGAAATTGGGACGATCAGAAGTAAGAGAATGACGAAGAAAATCTTCAAATAAATAATGAAGGAAGTGGGAAATGGTTATTAAGGCAGCCCAGGTCCTCCAGGGTATGTAACGCTGGAAGAAAAGGTATATTGAATTTACTGATATTTAAATAACAATGTATGTAGTGAAACAACCCTTCTTAATGGACACCCATTTGGTACGGTCACCCCCCAGGTCAGATAAAAATTCGCCTGCAGAAACTGATCTACAATAACGCATTTTAAACCTCTGCTTGGCGGTCATAATCGAACGCGGACACTGCTTTCATAATTCATCCCATTAGACCAGAACCCCTGTACGGAGAAAATACGAACTTCAACGGACACAATTCGTACGGACAAACTACGAACAAAATTGAACTTCGACCTTCACGGCGTTTCTCACAACAGAAAACTATGGATTAGCTCTTATGCTGCTTATCCATAGTTTTCATAACAGAAAACTATGGATAAGAAGCATAAGAGCTAAGGTCGTTGTTGATTCTTTAAGAGAGGTTGGGAAGGTTGTCCACGGTTGGGGCACCGCTTTCCCAGAAGAAGGTTGTTGTAATAACAGGAAATAGAATGTGAGAGATTAAGAGCTAAGGAGAATTTTTCCTCCATTAATAACGAGTGACAATTGACTCGGATTCGGTCCGATTCAAATAACTAATGATTGATAAAGATTTTGATGATAACTAAATCATACAGTAATACACTGCTCGAAACTAATAAACAATTATCAACACAAAGTACCACAGCTCATATTATTATCGTGTACTCAATTAGCACACATGTCCTGGTAGCGTAACCACGGAAAAAAGGTTCATTTAATCTAGAAATTAAAAATACATTTTGAAGAAGCACTGGTAAGTAAAACCCAACAAACAGCTATTAATAAATTTTTTTCCAAGACAAATAAATTTTAATATTTAACGTTTTGTTGTAAATTTACTTGTTATATTCAACAAATGCTTATGTTCGTTATTTTAAACTTGTCTTATGTGTTTAAAGATACATGTTTCGAAATAAAGCATTTAAATGATTGAAATATAAAATTTCAGATACTTCAGAATGACCTCCCCACTTTAATGGACCACCCTCTTTTACGGCTGAATTTTTCACTCCGGCGAGTGACCGTTAATGAGAGATTTCACTGTATTAAATTTACGGATGTTTGGGGTCAAAATATTGTAGACGAGTATTTAAGATACCGCAGTTATGTTACAGAATCGAACCTTTTATTCGTATTGCGCATATTGTGTATGTATTCTACTAATTTAACGTGATGTGAGTATTTTATATCGGTATTTAGGATGTGTGACTACTATATGCTAGCGTTTAACTTATAATCTTTGCGTACAGATACTGAATTCTTGTGAATATTGTATATGGATTATTATTACATTGCAAATGTGGTACACTAATAACTGAATATTGTAATGCTAAAAAAATATTCCCTAAGCTTAAATTCATAAAAACATCACATTTTTCCATAACATTTTTTGTAATCATAGGCATAGAGTTATATGTGCCCAGAGGCTCGACCCCCTAATAAGTCGAAATACATTAAATTTTTACATGTATCGTAATATATCATTATACGTAATATGTGCTTGTGCTATCCTAGTAATTTTGAAAATTCTACTTCGATATTTGTAATCTTTTTCGCCACGTTTTATGCTAATGTTCATATGGAGCGGTGGTAATGTACTAAGTGGAATATGTCCGATATTATAGTTTTGTAATACCCACGAGTAAATTGACAACGCATTAAAAAATTAAAACGAAATAATGCAGATAAAATAAATTATTAAAATTATAAAACTTGTTGCATAGTATATAAAAATTTAGTAAATTATTTAAAAGAGCAACGTACAACAACAGTGGGAAAAATTGAAACGCAGTAACATTAAAAATTTCATTTCACAACATACTGTTTAATTTAACGAAAGATAAAAACGCGAACGAGAGATATCAGCGTACGCACTATTTTTTTTTCATGTTGACATTTTTATTTTAAAAGTGGACTTTTCATATCGTGCTTAAGATATTTTATAGATCTTTCGCATTTTTTAATTTTTACTTTACCCCCTCAAATATGTCATAGTCCCGAGGGAGCCATATGGCTCCTATTGAGAAACACTGCTTTAGAGGCGCAAGGACATCGTTATAAAATTTCTTACGCTTTTTATCACTTAAGATGCAAATTTTTGCTTTGCCCCCCCCCCCAAATATGGCATAGTCCTCAGGGAGCCATATGACTCCAATTAAAAACCACTGCTTTAAAGGCGCAAGGACACTGTTATAAAATTTAATACGCTTTATATTGTTTTGCCCCCCCCCCAAATATGGCATGGTCGTTGGGGAGCAGTATAACTCCTATTGAGAAACACTGCTTTACAGGCGCAAGGACATTGTTATAAAATTTGTTGCGCTTTATATTGCTTTGCCCCCTCCCAAATATGGCATAGTCGTCGGGAAGCAATATGACTCCTATTGAGATCCACTGCTTTACAGGCGCAAGGACATTGTTATAAAATTTATTACGCTTTATATTGCTTT
>QLNU02003225.1:113322557-113336746 GCA_006491805.2 Dysdera silvatica | reverse complement strand
TTGCCGGTATCCATAAGATAACTTGAAATGGAAACAATGCATACATTAATTTATTAAATAAAATTGATAACAATAAGTATGTCTGTAAAATAAATTTACATTATTGCCATAATTAAAGTTTAACTACTTTTTTAAATTACTAAATATGAAATACCCAAAAATGCCATAAATATACATATATACTTCGCTCGAAATGCTAGACATTTTTAATTAAATACGTTAAGCTTAATTTATTTTACAGATGTTAAGGTTTTGAAGGTATGTGGAAAGTTTCGTGTTTATATATCGCATAGTTTTTTTTAATCTTACGGACGAATGCTAACATCAGCGAAATGAGAAAAGCATGATTAAAGATTGAAGTTAAGATAAAGTTAAGCTACATCGGTTTCATCAATTTAAATGTAACTTCTGAAATACTTGAAATAAAAACATAATTTTG
The DNA here is from genome assembly GCA_006491805.2 of Dysdera silvatica. Taxonomy (NCBI): domain Eukaryota; kingdom Metazoa; phylum Arthropoda; class Arachnida; order Araneae; family Dysderidae; genus Dysdera; species Dysdera silvatica. The sequence continues at coordinate 113,336,307 of QLNU02003225.1, read as the reverse complement.
ATCTTAAATTGTTCATAGAAAATGGCAGAATTTTTTAAAAATTAAAAGAATTGATTTTTTTACATTTTATAACACTTATATTCCCTTAAGCTTATGACCCTTCCCTTATGAACTTTTTGCCTACGCCACTGTTCGTGTGCATGAATCTATGAAGCATTTGCCGGGAGAGCAAAACAGCGACGTTAAATTAAAATATTTTTTAATTATAATAGCATTATCGAGAGAGAGAGAGAGAGGAGAAGAGAGAGAGAGAAAGAAAGAAAGATAAAAAGAGAGAGAGAAATAATGAGAGAGAAATAGAGAGAAAAAGAACTGTACATAATAATATATAAATAGCGTATGTAAAATTATATATGATTATTTTAATTATTAAAGAGTCTCAAAATAATTAAATTCATTTGCGAATAGTGTTGACACTCCAGACAATGAATTATAAATTTATACAAGAAAGACGTTCTCTCGGCTTTCGACTCAGAATTTTATAGCTCCGTTAAAAATTCAGGCGGAAACTGAAAAATTCTCAAAAGTTCCCTGGTTTAAAAATTTTAGTTTACGCCTTTTATTTATTGTGATACGAGGGAAAATACCAAAGGAACAGATTTTAAAGTGCATTGCAATACAGCTTCGCAATACTAATGGCATTAACTATCAAAAGAACAAACGGGAGAAAACTAAAGCTTTCTAACTCTTAAATAAACTTTGAAACTAAAGCCGGTTTCGAATTAGTAGTAGTGTCTTCAGAATAGAATAGAAATACATTAATATTCAACCTATATACAGTTATTATATCTAATATATACAAAATATAGAAAAGCAAAATGAAGCTATTAACAATAATCAGTATAACCCATAATATTCCCAAGGGGGACCAGTGGTGCAAGGAATTTTTGGTGGATAAAGTGGCCAGGTTCCATATCAATTACAATTTTTTTTTATTAATTTATCATTATTAAATTACTAATAATTCTACAATGCAAGATACTTAAATTATTAGAAGTAGTACTAGATTATGTTCGTAAAATTTTACAATGGCCAGCCCTTGTCTTCCAAAAAAAAAATTACCGTTTTGATAATAGGTTTAAGAATAACCCTATTGTGCAAAACTTGCTTTTGCTTGCCCTCTGTCCACTACTTGATCTACGGAAGCCTTTTTTCCTTTTGCGACCTTTAAAAACTCATCGGCTTTGTGAATTGAATTCTTATGATAGAGAAAAGTTCTATGTTGGCTGAACTTCTCCAAGGTCTTCTTCCAATTATTAAATTCTTTTGAAACAAGTTGAGCTTGTGTCGCTGCTTGTCGTTTATGTGTCGTGGCTTGTCGTTTATGTGTCGTGGCTTGTGTCGATCTTAAACCGACTTCATGGGGTGAAAAGAGAATACACAAAATTTTCTATAGGCACTGTCTTCTACCTTTGGGTAATCTAGACAGTTATGCTTATTCAGTTCAGATGAGAAGAACTTCCGACTGTGGTGTGATTTTCTTTGATTTTATACAGCACTAGTGTGACAATGGTGGGAAAGTTACAATTTCCACACGGTTCCCAAAGACCTTTTATCACTATTATCCTATCCATTAGTGAGGTTAGATTTCTTGACATAATTAAAAATATCTGTATTCAGAATTTCCATTTCCAATGTTTTGGTCTACTTTTACCTTCTGGAAAGCATTTGAAGACAGCTATTAGTCACTGCTGTTGCTTGCCTCAATAGCAGATCATCACCATCAATATCACAAGAGTTAAGGAAATGTCTGTGGGATCGTCACTACTTCAATTTCACTCCTTTAAAAAAATAATTTTAGTATCTGTTGGCGTAATAAGTTTTCGCTTTATCAGTCCAAGGAGGTGGGGAGGAGGCCATCACCCCTTTACGTGGGTGCGTCAGTGACAATAACCAAATATAAGATACATAAACAAAAGATAATAGCGATAATAAACTTTAAATAACAACACTTAAAAACATAAATATGGATGATATGATGGGGATGGGAAAAACCCAACTGAAGAATTGACATTTTCTACCACCACCACCGGAAATGGCAACTCAGCGATAAGATACGTATATAAACAAATGAAAAAAAGGATTAAAGAGAAAATGCAGAAACAAAATTAAAGGGGAAAACATTAATTATTCAGATTATGTTTAAACAGTGAAAATTTATTTGACACGTTAAACGCCATGCCGGTCCCGACGGACCGGCGCTAGACTTCCCGTTTACGCCTAGGCGGTCCACACGGAACGGCCGTAGAACTTTCCATTCATGTTATTCCCGCACGCGTGTCGGTCGTTGCGTATTTGTGAGACTGAACATTTAATTTGGGCGACATCGGTTTTTGTTTGGTCAATGCTTTAAGGAAAAGAATATAATACTTAAAAACATTAATGTAATTTATTAAAACAAGGTAAACAAAGGTGAGGTTTATTTGTACATTGATTACAGAAGATTGTGATTTTTTGTGTTAATTTTTCGCCATCTTTGAACTTAACATTTGTGAATTTGCATTATAACATTCGGTGCAGCATCTCCTAACTTTATGCGCACCGCTTTCCTCTTTTTTTTCCCAAGTGATGCCGAGGTTTCGTACATCTATCAATTTGTTCATCCTCCTTCTAAGTAAGTATCTCAATCAATTTTTTTGCGATATGTTGTGATACACATCTTTTGGCCCGTTGATTCTTGATATATATAAAGAACGAATTCATAACAGCAGTGTTCAGTAAAAGTTCGAAACTTAATTTTCGGTACCACTTCATTGACTTCCGTAATGGGTTATTGTATGCAGCCATTTGATCTGACAGGTCAATAGACTTTTTTCCCCATTATAATCTATAATCATTTTTGGCTTACGATTTTTGTCTTTGTTCGAACGGTTTCCATTTCTATCGAATGTTTGGTAGAAAGTTCATACTCTGGCTCGCCTATCGACAAGCGGCCTAGAGTGGCCCGCTTGACGGCCGGCTGTGACGTGAACGAAACGGAAAGTAAAACAGGCTGTGCGTTTAACGTGTTAAGGATCGCTGATCAACAGGAAGCGAGTTCCAGAATCTACGGCCAACAACTGTAATATGATAGAACAGAAAATTAGTCTTCGCGAAAAGGAACATGTAATCCAGTAGAAGAATGAGTAGGATATCAGAGATCAATATTGTGGACAGAAAAAAAAAGAATTTAAATTCAATTCAATAACATTGAACACAGAAATAGAAGCCCGATAATGGAGAAACTAATTTTGGATACACGTGTTTCGATATTATTCGAATGTTACAATTGCGATTTACTTAAATTTAGAGAATATTGACATGATTAGATTAAAAATGAAGAGGGACAGAGAGCAATAGCTTGTTTCGAGGCTCTCCTTCTGTTAGGCAACGTACTACATAAATTATGGTTTTCTCGATTTCGGTTGCCTCGAGTCACATTATTTTCATAGAATTAGTAAATAGGGGAGAACAGTAATTTTATTTTCAATAGACTACTAAACAAAGTATTGTTTGATATAGATTTACAGTCTCACATAAGAAAAATAGGTATCATAGCGAAAAAATGAAGCTATATAATTGGAAATGAAGTTCGAATACGGTATGGTAAGAAAGTTTTATAATGTTATTGAGATAAAGTTTGCAATGTTATTGAAAAAATTCAGTATACATGCTGAAGAAAAAAGAACAAAGGCACGAATTTTTGCGTGAACAGAAAGTAAGAGGTAACATAAAAAGTATATAGAATTTGGATAAAGACAGAAAAATAAAATTTGATCCACATTAAGCCCGTTATCCAATAAGAAAAGTATTGACAGAAGGTCTAAGGATCAATATTAACGTTTCCTCTTTTGCAGTTATAATTACTTCCAAAGATTGAGGCAACTTTGTTTGTTTCGAAATAGCCTGCAGTATGACACTAAACGTAATCTTCCAAGAGGTATCTGACAGATATTGACCAGGAGTCTTCAATTATTTCGCAGCAATTCGGGAAACTGGCATTTTATTGCGTCCCGGTACGGTACTCGTTTGTTCAAATTGAGTGCTACTTTGCCACAGATATAGGCTTATGCTAAAACGAAATAAATGATCAAAGTTTTATCTCTGACTGTAATTAAAAGCTTTTTTTGTTATATATATAGCACATATCAAATATGTAAACTTAAGAATATCATCTCTTAATTCTGACCATTTTCACATAGATTTTAGTCATATTTGTCACTTCTTGATCGATGTGGGCTTGCTTAAATATTATAAAAGTGATATATCTTCAAATAGCTTCCAGGCTAAGATTATAGTAGTAATACGTGCACTCCTAATATTTGACTGTTTATATTTTTCGAAACTTCGGGATTCTATAAGTGCTGACAAACTACAAGTGTGCAGTACAGAGGGTGTTTACACATCTTTAGAACGATTTCGACGAAAGAAATTTTTTTGGAAAAAATCTGACAAGCGTTCTTACTTGAAATATAAAATATCGTTTGCGACTTTTAAATTTATTCGTTTTTCAAAATGCCGGAAGTAAACAAACTATGAATCGAAGGATATATTTTTGCGCTTTCCGAAAAAAAAAGAAGACATTTCTTATTCTGTAATTAAAAAAACGTTATGAAACACATGGTATTAAAATTTCTAAATACAAAATAAGAAACATTAATCGGCAAAGGGAAAACCGTCCACCATTACAGCTATATGAAAAGCATACGAATACCCACAAATGTACATACTATTACAAATATTTCAAAAGTGAAGTCGCTGGTAACAAGAGAAAATCCACCGACGCAGAAATCAATTGGAAAATCTTTAAAAGCTTCTGTAGCAACAGTAAATAAAATAATAAATCACGACTTACAGCGTATACAAACCAAAAATCATAATGTTCACCGGCTATTGCCGAGGCATGTGGCTCAACGCGGAATACTTTGTAGAACTCTGTATGAAAGCTATTTGTCTTTTTTCTAGAGATTTGTGATTAACGAAACCACCACTAAGTAAATGGGCTGTATTAAAAAGAACAAAGAGTCTTTATTTCAACATAGAGTTGGCAGATTCTAAAAAGTGTTACAGGCTTCGGCTCCGACCGAAGAAGAGACGCCGATGACGACGCGTACATAGAGGGTGTTAGCGATATTAGGAAACACGGGAGGCTTGCCGTAACATATCGCCTGACGTGGAAATTTCAAAAAATTATATATATATATATATATATACTTAATTTCAAAGAACTAAACTAACACATTCTACATTTACATGGTCAATATTAAGATAAGAATTAAACTGTTTCATAATATGTAGATATAATGAAATGTTATTTAACATAAATAATTTTCACAATACAACAAAATTCGTGAAAAATTGTCCAAATAGATATATACACAATTTAGATATAATTCTAGATAGATAATCAAAAGTTGTTGTTTTCACTTTCACAACTCGTACTTGGTTGTCCTTACTTGGTATGATTTCTTCAATTTTACCTAGGAACCATTTGCAAGTGGGGGGAGGGGGGAGATTTGGTTCCTTTATTAGTACTAACATACCCTTTAACACATTGTTTTTTCTAAATTTCCATTTCGAGCGTTGTTGGAGGTGACTTAAGTAATCATTTTGCCAATGTTTCCAAATGAGTTGGACGAATTTGGTAATAGCTTGCCATTTGGAAAATCTATTATCAGCAATTTATGTTAAATCTGATTCTGGAATGGCTGTAATTGGTCGTTCAATTAGGAAATGACCAGGTGTTAACGCTTCAAAGTCATTGGCATCAGTTGATAACGGCAAGACAGGACGTGAATTCAAGATTCCTTCGATTTGACATACAATAGTCCAAAACTCTTCTAACGTTAACTTACCAGTATAGTTACCAACAGTGCGTTTAAGAAGATGCTTAAATGAACGAACCCCAGACTCCCAAAGTCCGCCCTGATGGGGTGCCCTGGGGGTATATGTTTCCAATTCATTCCTTCCGATGTTAAGCAATTTGCAATGTTAAATTCAGGCTTACTTAGTAAGTTATGCAATTTCTTCAATTCGGCTTTAGCATCTATCATATTCAAACCATTATCAGACATTATTGTATTACATTTTCCTAGTCTAGCTATGAATTTTCCATAGTAGCAATTAATGCTTCGGTAGTCAAGTCCGTAACAATTTCTAAGTGAATTACCTTAGTGGCCAAATAAACAAATATAGTTACATACACCTTAACAGGAGTCCATTTCCTTTGATTTTTTTGCTTAATGAAAAATGGTGCACAAAAATCTATACCAGAAACATTAAATACAAATCCTGGATTGATCCTTTCGTTAGGAAAATTTCTCATTATTTTCTCACATGTAACTGGCTTATTTTTAAAACACTTTACACAATCATGAATAACCTTTCAAGCTAACTCTCGACCATTTACAATTACAAATTACCAATATTACAATTACAAATTACCAGTATTACAATTACCAACTACAAATTACCCAAAATTTTGTACGAACTTGATATAAAAGTCCCTGTGCACTAATGCGCAATTGCTTTGCATGATAAAATTAAAAAGTTAATCGAGTTATTTTATGATCTTCAGGCAAAATGTAAGGAAATTTATGATCAAAGCTAAGATTACTATTTACTAATCTTCCTCCCACTCGAATGATAGAATTATTATCAAGAAATGAGTTAAGATGCGTTAATTTACTGTGAGAAGATACATTGTTATCTTTTTTCAACGAAGCAATTTCTTCCCTGGAACTATTTAATTGTACCCATTTTACTACCTTTATTTTGACATCTTCTAATTCCTTTGATACGAAGGTTCCTGAAATTTTCTTTTTCTTGAGACTATCCAGAAATCTGAAAACATAACCTAAAATACGTATTAAAACCCAATACTTATTAATAGTAGTTAAAATCTCATTTAAAAAGGTAGAACTATGATTCATTGTTACAGTCACTACGTTGTCCTTGCCAATTTTAAGTTCTTTAACATATTCTTCTTCTTTTATGGTAGGCAAAGTGCTATTACAAGGCATTTCGGTTGTTTCAGTCAGAAACTTGGATCCATTCCATCATAGTTCGTTGCGCAGAAGTTCTATTGGGTCAGTTCCATGAGATATTAAATCAGTGGGATTATCATATACATTAACGTGATTTTATTGATGAACACCCGTTAAATTGCGAATTGTGGATACACGGTTAGCCACAAGGTTTTAAGTTGATAAGGCTCTTTTCTTATCCATTCCAGTACAATTGCAGAGTCGGTGTAATAGTATACCTTTTCAACGTTTAGATTTAAGTCCTTTAACACTCTTTTTGTCAATTTAAGAAGTAACACAGCACCACAGAGCTCTAAACGTGGAATTCTCAGCGATTTCAAAGGTGAACCACGTGATTTACTGCACAGAAGTTTGGCTGAAACTTCATTGGAAGAAGAAGTACATCTCACGAATATTGCTGCTCCATACGCTTTTTCGCTGGCATCAGAGAAGCCTATGATCTCTATGAGTGTCATCTGATCAAGGAGAATGTATCTTAGGACGTGAAAGTCATTGACTTCTTGAAGATTACGCACAAATTCCTTCCATTCCCTTGCTTCTTTTTCAGGGAGCGGGTGGTCCCAATCTAGCTTTAGAATCCATAGTCTTTGAAGAAATACCTTAGCTTTAACCATTGTAGGTCCAATGAGTCCTAACGGATCCAAGACTCGTCCAATGGCTGACAACACGTCACTTTTGGTTACACTTGTCAATATGAGGGTCAAATTGAATTTGCAGCAGAAGTCATCGGTATCTGGATTCCAAGAAATTCCCAGAGACTTAATAATGTAGGGTTCTTCTTTGGTTTGAAATGAATATTCTTGATTGGTTTGGTTCACATTTTTCAAGAGTAGAGGAGTATTGACGCACCATTTGTGAAGCTTCATTCGACCACGATCCAGTGATTGAAGCTCTTAGGCATCTTCTAAAGTATCAGCTCCTGTGATGACATCATCCACATAGCGGTACTTCTGTAGCATCTCTGAAGCTAGTGGAAAATCAGATCTTTCATCTATGGTCAACAGTTTTAGCACCCTTGTAGCCAAAAATGGTGCGTTAGCAGTCCCATAAGTGATAGTGTTGATATGATATGCTTGTACAAGATCACTAGAGGAATCTTTCCACAAAATTCGCTGCAAGTCGCTTTGCGATGGTTCAATTAGTATTTGTCGATACATTTTCTCTACATCTACACCAAAAGCATATTTGTGTTCTCTCAATCTCATTATAATTGCGAACAGTTCGTCTTGAGGTACTTTTCTTTTCATCAAAACTGAATTGAGTGAAAGTCCATTGGAAGTAGTTTCCGATGCATTCATTTTCGAAAAAAAATTCGCAATTAGAAAGCGAATGATTGCTATTACATATAACGCAGTTTAACTTATTGCTAGCTTGTGCTTTAGTTTTTGAATTCCTCTTTGGAGCGTTTTTTGGTTAAGAATTAAGGTTTCTACTAGCATTATCTAACAATTGGCATCTTTTTTCATGAAATGAGACAAATTCTGGAACCTCTGTTGAATCGACGCCTAATTCTAATTGTCTTCTTGTCTCATAGTCAAGTTTTCGAAGTACGATATTTAAGAGTAAAACATTCGATGACTTATTTCTTTCATACATTAAAACATTTAATGCTCTAAGGTTTCTGGTAACGTTATCTATTAAGTTTCTAATACCTTTAGACGACTCGTAATTTAATTTTTGTATGTCCATAATGGCTTTGATATGCGTTTCAATTATGATTCTTTTGTTTTCATACCGTTCTTGAAGAGCGTTAAGCAATGACAAAAATATGTCGTCAATCGTTTCTAGATTCTTTGCATCCCCAATTAAAACCGATTTTAAGTAAAAAAGTTTTTGAACTTCCGTTAATTATGCATTATGCATTATGATACTGATATGAAAATTTTGAATAACTGTGTTCTCATTATCATTTCTAGATTCATCAGATTCAGTTGAAGAACGAATTTTAACAATTCTTACCTCTTGTTCTTCAGCCTTTTCTTCCATTTGCGAGAGTTTGTCATCAATCGTTGAGACATCAAATTCTTAATTAGCATTTTCGGAATAATTTTGCCTTAGCTTTTCGATACTATCTTGAACAATTTGCACAGTTTTATACTTGATATCCACTTCAGGCTTGTTGTCTCTAATTTCCAGTCTGGCTATGTCGCTAGCCAGTCTCGTAAATTTAGCTGTGAGAGCTGACTTTCGTCGATTTAGCACTAACATGACGATTCTAAGTCTATGGCTCGTCGGGCTAAATTGTCTTTTTCCTAGAAATTTGTGATTAACGAAACCACTGCTAACAACAAAAAGATAGATTTGATGAAATGTGAAGAGCACTATAAATAGCAATTAAAGAGTTAAAATGAGCTAATCTTCAAAGGATAAACAAAGCTTTTCGTTTGCCATTAAGAGACTACCAAAGACACTCCAAACAAAAGAAATTGGTAGACCAAATCAGAAAGTTGCTTAATATCCCTATAAAATAATAAAGATACAATAATGTAGTTTAATCGCGCTATAGCTATATTTCATCCACGAACAAAATACATACTAATGCTAGAGATGTAATCCATTTGATAGCAATACAATACGAAATATTCTTTAAAAACAAAATAGGACTTTCGTTGCGAAAATTAGTGGTGTCTTTTACTAACAGCAATCGTAAATTAAAATGTAAATAGTATGTGTTTAGAAAATGCTTTTAGCAAACCTAAAACACAAGAAAATAAATACTTAATTATAATAAACGAATGTTGACAGAGAAACGGGAAACGGAGTGTAGAGTTTTCGAGATTTTGACTTGTGATATTCTCGTATCTAAAAGCGAGTGGACAACCAGCGCAAAAACTTGTTGTTTACGAATGGTGGAAATAAACATCAAAACATTTTTTACAACAAACGCTAATTTGAGAATATACCGAAATGATTAAAATATTCTGTTATTAAAGATAATACTGATATCTTCAGACTCAGACACCGCCAGGTGGCGCACGAGGCGTAGGCTGCCTGAAATTGTTTTCCCATAAAATCCCGTTTTAAACAATCACTTAGTGGATTTTACCTTCACAAACGCCGCACAGGCCACTATCTCGAACATAGGAAATTCGCAAAGCAAAGTACTCTATTCATAAATTTATTATTTGGATTTTGAAACTAAAGCATTGCTTGCTTCCATTGCCTCTTTGTTCCCAGAGGAGGAGGAGGAATTGTGCAAGGGTTTCATTGGGAAGGGTGGCCGCCGGAGGCGGCGCTGTAATCCCAGTTTGTTCCTGGAGACAGTACTCTACGGCCGATTGACAGCCAGTACTAACGAGAGAGGTTCGCCGGAAACCGGTTCTTCTACAAAATATATGACGCGTATTGAAAGACTTATACAGCGGGCAGCTGACGTCTTGAACTATTGGCAATAGTACCCCACGGAGTGAACTCCTGACTGAAGAACTGTGGGAAACACTTTTGTTTACGTTGTGACGTCTGTTTACGTGTTGTAATCTTCTAATGCATCTCGCGCTCATCGTAGCCTTTAAGCGTTCACTTTCAAATTTTCATATCCTGTAAATTGCTGTATAATTATGTTGCTGGCTGAAAATAATGAAATAACAGTTTGGACAGAGTATACTAGAAATAAACTGAATTATATGTATCCCATCTTTAAATCTTTTAAAATTTAATTTAAAAATAATAATAACAACGTTTTGGGAGCTATCTGCTCCCTTTATCAAGCACAAGGAAGGTCGAAAATCGAACATTGATAAATGAAAAAACAATTGGAAAAAGTATGATGAATACGGAATATAAAGGGAGCTTCAGAAAGGTTATTTTTATTTTTATAAACCACACTAGTAAACGAAAACTTTTGCTTTTATGGAACTTCCTGGTAAATCTTTATTTATTTTTATTAATTAATAAATATTTTTTTAATATTTATTACTTTCAGTGTATGTTAATTTATCTACTAAGCGCGTCATTTTCCCCCTTCTAGTTGTATATCTTCGTCATCAACAAGCATTTGCAATCCACTGCAGGATGGAGGTCTCTCTGTTTTCACACATACACGTAGTACGGTGAAAGAAATACAGAGGAAATGGCCTTAAGCGCAGAACGTTGGCCAAACGGGTTGTCAAGCTGGACCTACAGTTTAACGAAGAATCCAAACTTAGATCACCAGAGTCGAAGTCATGCGTTAAGATATGGTAGTATTGTTTGTGTCGCTTTCTTATGGAGTGACCGCTATCGGGCTGTTTCGAAACGTCGCCCTGCCGAGTGCCGGTATTCTTGGCAGACGACGACTGTAGGATTAGTTATATATATATATTGGGTGTAAGCATGAAGCTTAATTAATACGAATAAATTTATTAAATCTGTCTTTAACGACACATGTGGTTTGTTTGTTTGTTTGTGGTTTTACGGCTCAAGGTCTACAATGGTCATGCTGTGCAGGGACCTACTGTTTTCCGAGGAATCCGAACGCCTGGACCTACAATTTTCCGAGGAATCCGAACCTCTCGGACCTACAGTTTTCCGAGGAATCCGAACCTCTTAAGGCCTAGGGAACCAAACCCCGGACTACAGTGAGCAGTGCGATCTTTATGAGATCTCTGAGTAAGCGTTCTTTGCACTGCTGGGAGTCGAACCCGGATTAACGGCGCAATAGGAGAACGCGTTACCATACTGCGCCACCGCAGGGCCGCACATGTGGTTTATTTTGTCCAAGGGCTCAAATTTATCTTTTACGGCCCAAGGTCATGCTAAGTCGGGAGTTGCAGTTTTCCGAGGAATTCGAATCCTTTTTACCTAGGAAACAAATCTGGGACAAGGGCGGGCAGAATAAGCACTTCTACATCAGCAATGGAATCGAATCCGTGTTAACGACACAATAGGTGAAGACTTTATCTCCGTGTCGCTGCAGATTTTCATTCACAGAATTATATATCAGTTGATATATAAGTAGTTGAGATGTTCAAAGCCATTCACTGACCAAGTCAGTAAGCGATTCTGCTCACCTATAATAGACCGACGGGATCAGTCACTGATTCTGTCGACAAATGAGCCGGCTCTTCTCTATTAAATAATAACTATATAAATGCTATACAATTATTAGGGGGTTCCAATAGATATTGACATGCTATTGCTTTTGGTCCGTCCGTTTGTCTGTCTCCCTGCCTGTCTGTCTGCCTATATGCAATGAAAAGGGTAAGATAACGATCTTCCGTAAATGCAATAATGGTGGCTGTTGTTAACATTGAAAACCTACCGAGTTACTTGAGAATTAGAGAGTTGCGGATTAGAGAATTGCGGATTAGATGGTTGCTGATTAGAGAGTTGCGGAGGAAATTGCGTATTAATGTTAATAGGAAACCGTTAAATATCGACCCTAGGCGATTTTCTTTCACTTGCTTGTTCTTATATGTTTTCATTTTACCTTAGTTTAAGGGGAAGATAAAAGCATATTTCAGTGGACAGAATCATGAAATTAAAAGGAAAAATTGAAAGTGCATTTCCTCCATAAGAGGGTAAAATAGAATTTAAATACGCGTTAATATTCTTGAAGTGTCTTTCACTAAGTACACTGCATAAGCCTTTAAAAAACACACCAGGATATTCATAAACTTAATTCGAAATTTTTTGGCTATATACTGATGAAATTTATGACCTGATCATAATATCTGTATTTATGTAGGCACCTGATCAAGAAAAAAATTGCTATGGACTATAAAATAAGAAGTTCGGTTTTCGATAATTCTCGTACTCGCAGATAATCTTGTCCAATTGGAAATAGGTATTCATTTGTAATAAATAGTACAACGGAGAGATAAGGAATGGCAGAGACGACTTTGGGGGTGATTGAATGCCCGAGGAGCAGAGGTTGTACAGAAAGGAAATAGCCGCAAGTAAAACGACAAGCAATTAGGAAGAAAAGATGGCTTTAGATGATCATATCGACGAACATACATTAGTAATGACATTCGATGGATTGATGGTTACATAGTACAGGTTCACTTACAACGTAAAACCATTATTATTTTGTGGAAAATATTCAATACAGTGAATGTGAAATTGAAATTATCGGTTACTGCAAAAATGGAACTGAAAGCAAGATTCGAGAAAGGTTTGTTCAGGAGAGCTCACGAGCAACCTTTACGTTCGAAGAATGTCTACAGAACCCTTTGCTTTACGAAGATAGATAGTTTATGGACATAGATACCTTATGGACATACGTAGTTTATAGATATTTATGAACATAGATAATTTATAAATATTTACGAACATAGATAATTCATAAATATTTATGAACGTAGATAATTTATAAATATTTCATGAACATAGATAATTTATAAATATTGACCATAGATAATTTACAAATATTTATGAACATAGATAATTTATAAATATTTATGAACGTAGATAATCTATAAATATTTATGAACATAGATATTTAATAGACGTTTATGGATATGAATAGTTTAAAGATAGATTATGGATGCGGGCTATTTATAGACATTTATAGATAGAGCTAATTTATGGACATAGGTAATTTATAGATCGTTATAGACATAAATGTTTTGTGGACATACGTAATTTACAGACTGTTATAGATATAGATAGCTTACGGACATTTGTGGACATAGATAGTTTATAGAGAAGGATAGTTATTGATACTCGGGTGTGGTTCTGAACTGCTGACAAGTTTACATGGTAGTATTAAATACAACTTAGAGCGTTATATATTATTTATGTGA
>QLNU02003225.1:113289571-113307352 GCA_006491805.2 Dysdera silvatica | reverse complement strand
CATCAAGTTGAATGGGTGATGATTATTCAATTTTCACTTATCACTGTTTTAGAATAAAATATGCACCATAAAATTTGAGGGATCGGTGGAGAGATGTGGCGGTGTGGTAAATGGGGGCGCCTATTCTGCTTAGGGGCGCAAAATATGTAAATCCGGCCCATTTCACGTTCGATCGGTATTGGGAAAGCAAGTATGAGAAAATGGCAAGAAAGTTAAGAAACGAATTGGGTAAGAAAGATGAGAGGAATTCGTGAAAAAGAAATCAGCAATTCTTGATAAGTTGAAAAATTTACTTTTACTTCTCGTATTTTTGAACGCTTCCCCTTTCTGTTCTTCTAAGTCTTTCTTTAGTTTTTAGTTTTTAGTTTTTATGTATACCATGGTTTTTTTTTTTTTCAAATTTCATTTTTTTTAAATTTTTCTGTCTATATGACAGGCTAATGTAAAATATCACTAATTTAATAATCTCGTTCGCAATTCCCATGTTGTTTATCTTGGATATTAGAAAAAACGGATAATTGATTTATGCATATTAGTAATTTAATATAAAGTGAAAATTTATTTTTTTACGGACATGGTGGTAGAAAGATAAAAGTACCCCGAGAAACAGTACGATGAGTTTGATTTTATTTACATATATTTTTCGATGACCGTCGGATTTTTTTGGTCTTAAAACACGCATTTTAAATTATCTAGAACCAGTAGTAGCAAACTCGCCGTAGGCAAGCACCTATGGGAAAAAGAAAACCTAATGTTCTTTTTTTTTAAATTGTTTTGTACAATTCTTTTGCAAAAATAATTTGCGAGATTTGGGAAAGATAACAAATAGATTGAGTGTTTTATAAGCGTCTTTTCGATTAATGTTAGAGATTTAAATCCTTCGGATATACAGACAGCAATTGTTGCCCTTCGGCTAAATGTTTTATTCCCAAATAAAGATAATGAGACCATTTCCATTTCAGTCAGTCAAGTTTTGTCGAATTCTGGAACTTTCTTACAGTTTCTGATAGTTCAATTTTACACAAATTTGGTTCTGTTCATAGGCGTAAGCAGAAAGTTCATAAGCGGGATTATAGGCTCAATGGGGGTTTACAGAGCTACAACTCATATATTCCTATGTTAAATATACAAAATTTCATTGCAATGATTTCATAGCAAAAATTTCATAGCAAGACCCCCCCTGCATACGCCAATGGTGCTATTGCAGGTTTGCTTCAACCTACGTTTGTGAATAATCGTTTTCAATAGTAAATACGATTAAGACTATCGCTTAAAATTAATCGATGTTCAGCCGACTAATTTAATCTTATTTGCTCAAAAGTAAGCCTAAACATAAAAAAAAATAGTAAAAAACAAGAAAATTCACAATATTCATTGAAATTTTATAAATTACATTTTTATCATGAGTGTCATAAACATGCGTTGTTCATTGTAATATACTATAAAATAATATAACGGCAGTTTTATGTAACTGAAAATCGTTGTGTTTTTATTTATGTCTAATATACGTCACATTATTTAGGAGAAATTAGAGTTTGAGTGGCATGTGTACCGACTATATGGCTGCCTAAATGTGGCATATGCCAAGGATAATTAACTGCCACTGATGTAGACTAACCTTAGCGCACGTTAACATTAGCACACAATCACAATGGGGTTGTAAAGTATTATAAACCTTCTCAGGGTTAACACAATTATCAAATAATGGTCAACACACAAAGCCACCGGGTCGAGTTTTTGTGATTTTTGTTGGAGAATTTATTATGATTAATAATTTTGCCACCCGTGTTTGGGCTCAAACTTTGAGCTTTTTAGGTACAGGAGAAAAAAAGACATCGTCCGCGGTCTAGAGTCGAACTCTAGGCCGACCTAAGTCCGACTCTAGGCTGACCAAAGTCCGATTCTAGGCCGACCTAAATCCAACTCTAGGCTGACGTAAGTGCTGTTCTAGGACGACATAAATCCGACTCTTGGCCGACCGAAGCCCGACTCTTGGCCGACCTAAACCCGACTCTTGGCCGACCTAAGTCCGACTCCAGACCGGGGACAATGTCTCCTTTCCCCTATACCTTAAAAGCTCTAGTTTGAGCTCAAACGTGGGTGTCGAAATTATTAACTACACAGAATATGATTGTTAAAATAGGTACATGTTTAAATATGAGTATGTTAAGTACGAGTATGTTAAATTACGATTATGCTCAAATACGAACATGTTAAAATTCGAGTGTGTTAAAATAAGAGTAAGTTAAAATGCGAATATACATTTATTCAATATTATTGTTAAAACGCGAGAAAATATTTATTCCATAGAATTATTAAAATACCATATTCCAATGCGTCGACTGTATTCTCTTTCGCAAAAAATCGTTAGTCATCTTCCATTAAAAACGGAACGGTTAGGAAGAAGCTTTTTTTTTTTAACACGATAAAGGGTTAAATTAATTCATTTTTAGCTTCTAGCTATTCTCTAGCTTTTTCAGCTATTTTTATAATCAAATTAGTCGCTCGCATGCAGAGGCAGGCAATTTCTAAATGAAGGAGGGAATGTCATTCTGTTCCTTTCATAGAAATATTCCTCAGAGAGTGACAACGGGTGTATTACGAAGGTTTTGGCCGCCTTCCTCGTTATCGCCTATGGCAACGGAAATGGGCAGTCATTTCCGTGTTGACTGATGCGTTTTCTTTGCTGGTCTGATGGAACTACTTTACTTGGGGCCGTGCTTCAAAAAGCGATATAGTATATCGTTCCATTATACACCATTTGCTCGAGCGGGAGGTCTCGGTATCAGCATCTATATGAAAAGATGTGTGTTTCCGTCCATTATGGGCATTTCTTATCAATTTCCGGAGGGTAAATAAATATTTTCCTAGGAAACTTATCCCCCTATCATTTTAAAACATTTTGGGATAATGCAGAATGGTTAATTCCATCACGTGTTTACCATAATCTTTGGAAACATCTGGTATGCAGCAGAGTAGATCACATGAAACGGTTAAAAAAGCTGAAAGAAATGATTGGTATTGTCTGTCGGATGCAGCATTTATAGACCACGAGGAGGTCTTCAGCTCGAGCCAAACATTGGCAGTTGGGACTCTTTAAAATCAACAGACGTCCAGAAGCTATAGATTGATATGGTTAAACATGTAAATAAAAGAAGTGTTAAATTTCGATTGATTAAGAATATTAAACACATTCTATCCGCCAATAGAATGAAGATATGGCGCGCCTTGTTCACGAAAAATGGTCATTTCAACTTCACTGGAAATAGACCAGTTAGTAAACTGTAAAAGTAGAAATATAAGTGTTTGGTTGCGTGAATTTCGTGGCACAAGGGCATCAAGAGTTATACTCTGTCGGAACTTATATAGCCGCAGAATCCTATTGCACTTAAAAAACAAATTATTCCTCCATGATTGACTTTGATTTCCAAAACTTTCCAAAGGCCCTAGCTTGTTTTTTTTACAACTATTTGCAATTATTCTCTAAAATATGCGTAATGACGTATGTAATGTACAATGACTTAATGTAGAGTATGTGTAATGACATAAGGTTGAGTGAAAAGATAATTGGAATTTAATTTATAATTCGATAAAAGTTAAACGACTTTCAGTTTACATTTGGCACCCAACATTTTACTGTAACCAACTTATTTTTGCATCAGTATTTTATGGCGCAGTATAGCCCAGATGCTCTTGCGCCATAAAACATCCAAACAAACAAACAAACATCAGTATTTTACATATTGTACCACAATGCCCTTACTTTAACCTTGCTCGTACTTTTACTTTTAACTCTTCATCACTGTCTGACATTTTAAATGACCATGCTGACCATACGCACGTTTTAAAATTTTTAAAAAGTACTGGCTTTTACTACAGTCTTTGATTTTACCATGTTTGGCGCAGTATAGCCCAGATGCTCTTGCGCCATAAAAAAAACCAAACAAACAACTCATTTTTGAAAACAGTAGTACACAACATTCTGAATATCCATACTTTTTACAAGTACGTGCATATATTCTAGATCATCAGTTGCCAACCTTTCGGACCTCACGGGCCACTAAATCCATAATTTTAAATCCCGCGGACCACATTTCGTGAATTTAGTGCAATATAAAGGTGGAAATTGTCATTCAGAATATGAGAATTTCTTAGAATATTATTTTTGTTTTATTATTAATAAAACATTAAAAATGCAAATAATGTCCAGATTTTGCTGCGGACGACCAAAATTCTCTCACGAACCACCAGTGGTCCGTGGACTACCGGTTGGCGACCGCTGTTCTAGATAACAGGCGCATATATAAAACCAATCAAGGATTAGCGATAAAAATTCTGTTTTAAACATACATTCTAAATAAAGATTTGGTGGCTATGCAATTTGTGATCTTTATTTTCTCAAATTTGGAGAAGAGTTTCAACCCTCGTTGATTTCATTTTAAGATTTAAGTAAATATTTACTGATTTATAATTTTATTTAAAACTATTATTTGTGCCATGCGTCGCATGCTTGTAGATGCATGAAAAGAGAACGGAAAACGTAGAAATAAAAGAAGAAAGAAAACAAAATGCATTTCGAGTGGACAAAGTAAAACATCAAAAATATTTTGTTTCAAATTTATGAAAAGTCCGCTTACTGGGTAAATTGTCAAGACGAAATTGATTAGTGAAAGTGGCATTTAAAGGAGGAATTATTAAAATTTGTTGAAATTCGAACGAATTGCACTGTAAATTTAAAATATTGATGTTTGCATTAATAGCACAAATCCTTAAATTTAAATCTCATTGCATCAGTGCCATAACAATTATTTCATATAATAATGATTGTGTCAAATCGAAGAAATTAAGTCGGTGTTTAATTTTGCGTCGATCTGTTTAACACAACGGTAAATTACTGATATCTATAGCTTTACACACGTGACTGACGGTATTTTTCAACATATACTTGTACATTAAATATTAGTATCAACTTATTAGAGCGTAATTTTTGATAACGAGCCGACTATCGTTAATGATCATAAATCTACGCCGTCATTCATATTTGCGTGGAAGATCCAATTAAACTCTACACACCTAATAAGTAAAAGGCAGCCCTCTCTTGTCATTTCTATTTTCTGACTCGAATATTTTGTGCCAATAGGGGGAGCTGCCCAAAAAAAGGAACATTAACATAAAATGGCAATACTTTTTTTGTGTTCAGTTTGATCACGTTTACCTCAGTTAGTCTTTAAAGAAAGACAACGACGTGTACCCGAAATTCATCGATACGTTCGATTCATCATCAAAAACAAAACTACGTTCTGTAAAACTGATAAATATCTAATGTATTTTACGTGACTCTATCTCCATTTTAAGTTTATATATTTTCATTTTTACTGTTTAAACTACATTGAAAAACCATATGGAATTTTATTATAGTCGTTTTAAATTGTAGCAATTAAAATTAGCGTAGTTTTTGCTATTGGGCTATAAAATTTTTGTCTTTTGTCGTCTATGTAAATCTTCTAGAACAGGTCTGTCTAACATATAATGTTCTGAAATTAATCATATTTTTTGTAGATGGCACGATACCCAGGCCTGTAGACAAAGGGGCAAGGTAAAGGGCATATGGAGCAAAAGGCACCCGGTGATTTTTCTGTATATATAAATAGCTCGATGGGGCAATTGGGGCCGCGTCCCTGCTGGCCCCAACTTGGCTATAGGCCTGACACTACCACTCGGTTTTCAATACTACGATTTTGTAAAGTGCTTTCTGAGTAAATCAAGGGCTCCCTGATGGCCTTCTTAAGGTTTTGGGAGCAATTTATAAAGCATCGTCGTAATTTTTAAGAAAGTCTATAAATACAAAGATTTTTCACATAGCAACTGCTTAAATAAAGTTGAGATGAAAGTAAGAATTTCTTCTCTACAACCAAACGTTAAAGATTTTTATGATAGCGAAGTCTCTTATCTTATTAATGTGCTTCATCAATAATTACTTGGAATAATTGTTTTAAGCATTATCTATCTCTCGCATCACCTTTTATAATATTATCCATCTTTTATACGGGTTTAATTCTTATGCTTATATTTAGGTCCATACGATTGTACATAATATCGTTTTCAGTTTTCCTTAAGCAATATGCTTAGAGGGTTCGCTCTGGCTAGACATGAGGAAAGAAGTAAATTT
Source organism: Dysdera silvatica (assembly GCA_006491805.2). Taxonomy (NCBI): domain Eukaryota; kingdom Metazoa; phylum Arthropoda; class Arachnida; order Araneae; family Dysderidae; genus Dysdera; species Dysdera silvatica. The sequence goes on along the minus strand of QLNU02003225.1, from coordinate 113,301,183 downwards.
CCTAGAATGAAAAAGTTCAAGAAACACCGTTTTCTGCAATTCAGAAAACTCCCATTTAACTAACGCAACTCTTAACTCACATTCAAGAAACAGTAAATAATGAAAATAAAGAGATATGTCTCATTTTCCCTACGACTAACCAGATAGCATAACGTGTAGAATTTCTTGAAAAATCCTGCGTTTTTCAAATTTTTTTTTAAAAATACTCGGAAAAGCGACAGCGTGAAGGTATGTAATTATACGCAACGAAACATGATAAATAAAACGAATTTTGAAGTATCAAATTTTAGTTTATTGTGATGAAATAACTACAAAAAAAGTTAAGACATGGTAAAATACAAATTACGCGTAATTTTTATTTTAAGAAATTAGAGTGGAAAGGAAATGTGATCAATATGTTCTCCCTTTCTCCATCAGATTATTTAACATCATACAAGTCAAACCGAAGTTGATCGACAGTTTTATAGGATGTTAACTTCGATTTCATTTCGGAACATTTAAAAACCTTTATTCAACATCAATTAAAAACTATCATTCCTTTAACCATTAACCGGAAACCATTGTTTTTCAACCACCATTCAAAAGCCATAATTTTTTTACAATTAAAAAATCCCGATTTACAATTAAAAAAATTAAAAATTATGTTTAATATATTCGTGTATTATGTTTAATATATTTGTGTATTATGTTTAATACATTCGTGTATTATGTTTAATATATTCGTGTATTATGTTAAATATATTCGTGTATTATGTTTAATATATTCGTGTATTATGTTTAATATATTCATGTATTATGTTAAATATATTCATGTATTATGTTTAATATATTCGTGTATTATGTTTAATATATTCATGTATTATGTTTAATATATTCATATTGCTATATATTTATACAGTAAAACCCCGTTAATACGGGCAGTCAGGGGCCGCCGATTTTTATCCATACAAATGGAAGTCCGCACTAAGCGGAGGGTAAATTTCGGTAGCTAAAACTTCAGGCTATTCAGCAATAACTAATATAATAATGCACTACACAACTTATATAGTAATGCACTACACAACTTACATAGTAATGCACTACACAACGTAAATAAGTACATTACTAAAACAAAATAGCATGTTAGGAATGGGAATACTACTTAAGCATTTATAACGAAACCAAAAAATCAGTACTTACATACATTGAAAACTCATATATTTTAACTTATGCTGTAAAACTGTAAAAAAAATCTGAACGAATTTGAGAGGTAGCTTCGGAAAAACAGGTGACAACACTTGGGGGTGTGTCAAGATGTCTACGACACGCCCTGAATTTTTCCCGAAAAAGGCATCCTTTGCACAAAATACTTTTGTCAGAATTATCCAGCAAACCGTACGCATTAAGCAAAGCCTTTTATCATTGAACGCACATATGCCTCACATCAGACGGCGAAATAGAATTTGTCCGCACTAGCGAAAGGTCCGTAGTTAAAGCGAAGTCGCATTAACGAGATTTCATTTTATATTATTTTTGTATTCCATTCCCCGTATAAAAATTTTACCTCTAAATGAAATTGCTTAACTTCTAAGGACAGTCGAGCAGGTTTTAATAGCGTTAAGGGCAAAACCGAAATTTGGATGCTATAATCGATAAATAAATATAGACAAATAATTCGCAAGGATAATTTAGAACTTAGACTTTAGAACTTAGATTTAGAGAACTTAGACTTTAGAACTTAGACTTTAGAACTTGGACTTTAGAACTTAGATACAGCAGCTAGGTTATCGCTTCAACTACGGTTGTTAGAACCGAATTCTATCATATTTGTACGTTTTAACTGAAATGTATAAATATGACGATGAATGGTATTGAAATGTATAAATAATTTCTTTGTTGGGGATTTTATTTGGTTTGAAAAGCAGTCTGGGCAAGGCCCCATTTTAAAAACTCGGCTATAGTGAAGCTTTATAAGCGCTCGCAGAGCGGAGGATGACGGGTCCTCGTCTGTAACTCAGTGGGAAGAGCCTTTGGTCGGATACCCAGAGGTCATGGGTTCGGTTCCCAGCAGGCACCGTGAAATCATTTGTCTCTTTGGGAGCAATTTATTATCTCATATCGAAATGTATACAAAATCTTTAAACGTAGTCTTTCACCAAAAAATTAGAGAAGTGGCATTAGAATAATATCTAGCATTAATTTAAGTATATGAAAATTGGGTAAACAATACTCCCTCCTTCCGAAAATATGGTATATATTTTAAAAAAATTGACGATTAATGTAGGAAGTATGCATTTGAGTAAAAAACTAAGCTTAGTGTGCAACTGACGGTTAGTTTATTCTAACCGTCAGTTACACACGGACGGATGAGGGTAGGCAGAGAGTTGTTTTGGATTAAGTGAAAAGTTTGCAATAGGAGAAATATTTTATTCTGTGAAAAATAAAGTAACACCCGCTATCCTTAAGAAATGGATGATTTGGGTAAAAGTAGTGTTGGAGGGCTAAGGAGGAATACAAAATCGGAGTAATTGACTGATAAATGAGCGTGATGGTGTATTGTAAACGTTGTTATAAATGAAGGAAGGGAAAAAGCTGGAGCACAGTGCCTTTAAGAAGGTTGTAGCTGAGTTAAGAGTAAATAGTTTGACTGTGGCCAGAATGTGGCACGCGGCTGAGGAACAATACGGTGAAAAAACATTTGCAGATGTTTCTTCAAAAAAAGAAGGAAAAATGCGAGAGAAACGCAAAGATTATTGCGAAAATTTGGTTAAAATTAAAGATGTTCCTTTGAATCGTCTGAGCTCGATTCGTAGCCTCTCTACCACTATCGCATATCTTATACTACCATAAACAATGCTAGGTTCCACTTCAATTAAAATTACTCCTATTTTGTACGTATTTCCAATTTTGCAAAGGTGTAACATTAATAAACTTACTCTAATTAACTGGAATTGCAATTACGTTTAAGCGTATACCATGCATTCAGACAAAAATTACGTTTAAATGTACACCATACTTCCAGACAAAAAAAAAAAAAAATTAAATGCGCACCACATTTTTGGACAAAAAAAAATCAAACGTATACCATATTTCCGGACAAGATTTTTTTTACATGTGTACCATATTTTTGGAAGGACGGAGTATATTTTTTCAATAAATTTACGGTTAGTATTAAATATCGTTATTTGTTTAACGGAAAGTAATAGCGATCTTAGTTGCACTGGTCTCGAGGCAATCCGTTTCAATATAATATTTGGTCCAAATAATAAAAGAGTAGTTTCCATTAGTAAGTGGAAACCGAACGAATGAGTAATCATTCATGTTTGAGGAACGATTATGAGCAAAATTGAATTTACTAGCGTTGATGATAAAATATACAACTAATTTTTAACTAGTATTTTTTATGATAATGTGTTTAACTAATCGCGAAAATAGTTATATTTTGTCATATTCTGACGTACTTCCAAAATATGCTTTTTAGTATATAGCAAAAACTCATAGTTCAACAATTAAATAATAATTTATATTTAATAAACACAAATGGTAAAAACATTTAAAATAAAGACCTTTCCAGATGCAATTTAGCAATATTTGTTATATGTTTACCATTTTATTGTATTCAATTTTGCATTTATACAGTTAGATAAATATTCCATTTACATGCCAAAGTTTAAATACTAATAAAATAGAAAGTGTAATAGATTGTCCGTGCTTTTGGACGCGTTAGAAGCAATCCTTTATCTGTAGTAATGTATATAATTATTATTAATACATACAGTGTGAAACTTCCCTTAACAGTCACTCGTTTTTATGGTCAGATAAAAATTCACCGATAAAACACCTTCACAATAATACTCCTTTCTTTTGCGTACACTCTTCTTTTACGGACAAAACTTCCTGTCCGGTGACTGTCCGTTATTAAGAGGTTTTTACTTCTATTTTAATTGGTGGAAATATTATGTTTACCAGAAACTATACTGACGAAAGATAATATCAAAAAGATTTATGAAAACAGAAAAGTATTTTAAGTATATTTAGTTCAATTTTAGAGAACGTGTGAAGATATTCAAAGACATGTACTGCATTACAGTGACGAGCTTTTAGCAAAGCAATTTGTGGAGTTACGTAGTGTTCTGTTTGGAAAATCGGTATGTTTAATTAAACAAAGAAACGGAAAATCATTTTAAGTATATTTAATTCAATTTTAGGGAATGTGTGAAGGTATTCAAAGACATGCACTGCACCACAGTTATGAGCTTTTAGCAAAGCAATTTATGGAGTTATGTATTGTTCGGTTTGTAAAATTCGTATATACAAGTAAAAAATATTAACCCAATAGTGGATAAAGTATCTTTGCCGGACACTCCCGAGCAGTGGACACCTCCGTTAAGGGACACTTTCCAAATTCCCACTCCCAACCCTACTTATCATATAACTCCTAAATAATAGACACTTTATAACAGCGGACAGATGCAGAAGTTTTGTTTATAATACTTTAATAACACTTCTTCGATATTTTGATACGTTACAGTCTGGATTGCTACTTCGGCATTACTTACGGTAGACTTCACGTGTAAAATTTATATACAATAATAATTTAATAGCAATCCTTAGCTTTTTTTTACTATTTAGGAGGAGTCAGGGTTGCCAGTATTTAAAATCCTTTACTGGTGGTTTTACAGGAATGGTAAATGTTTTCAAAACCCTCGCGATTCCTATAAAGCCAACTGAATTTTACCCAGGTATATTTGTGTTTATAATTTGCTTACTTCGTAAATAGTTTATTTTTTATTGATGGTTTAATGGAACTAGTTTGTGAATATTGTGTTTTTAGACGTGACTAATTGTATTACAGTTCGTTTGAAAAAATTTTTTGTTCTTGCGAATAAACTGATTTTATTTGGAATAATTAATGAAAATTAATATAGTCTATCCTGCATTAAATAATCAATGCAGTACAAGCTACTTTTTTCATAATAAATACAAATAGGTCAATAGTATATCTTTAAATCAAAGTTACATTTAGATACTTTATAAAACGTGTATAGAGATCACAAACTAAAATAAATCTAAAAGTAGATGATTGGAATATAACGGATACGAGAATTAACGCCGAAGACCGAAAAAGAAACGTGTGGGTTTAAAACTAAACAAGAACCAAAGATACAGTCATCAAAGGAAGGGTCGAATTGGCAGATGGCCAGGCGCATGACAAGGTGAATTGACAAGTAACAGACATCGGAAATGGTCGACTCGGTAGTAAAGGCTACAAGGATACTATGACAGGATTGACAAGAGAAGTCATTAGATGAAATAAGTATTTATAGCGATATCATTAAGAAACAGAAATGCGCGGCAGAAACCCATGGAGGTTTGATTTAAGCACTGCGTATCATAGTAAATACTTGGATTAGGCACAATAGGAAGTCGGTTATATTGCACTTTCACGTAATTATTGGGGTGGGGGGGGGGAGTAATATAAATATTAAAAAGGTAAACACATAGAGTGCAATGAAAATGAATGCAAGATGTAAGTACAGGTGTTTAAAACCCTATACAGCAGCAAATTCAAGAAGAAATATACGACGCTTCTTCATTTTTCGTATACAGCTCAAATTTTACATTGACAAAAAATTTGCCACTATTATGACTTCATTATTAGCTTGGAGTTGATCACCTACAGTTAGTGCCGTAGCCAGGGGTGTGGCGTGGAAGGCCCACGGTAGGACCGCAGGCGAGAAAGAGCGTGAAATTGACTGAAATGTGTATTTCAGTTATTATATGACTGCGATGTATATGTGAATGATTAATCATTCATTTTAAAGACAATCATTCTGCGGATGAGCGAATGAATGAATGAGAGCGATGTGATTCATATTATCGTTCCCTAAACTCGTGAATAACTAATTAAAAGAATGAGAATTAATCTCCGTGTATATTCTTTTCAAAGAACGAAAATTAAAAAAAGGATTTCATAAACATGAATAACGTTGTCAAAACATCAAATCGGAGGCTCTGCAGCTTACAACGCACGCTTAATAGGGTTTGGAATTGACTTTTTGTAAAAATATTATTGTGACCACGTATTGCGTGGGGGTTCATTTGATACAGCTTTATGATATCAGGTACAGATTAAAAAGTAAAATCCAAGAGGGTTTGCTGAACAGGAAATTGAATTTATAAGTAAAAGACAAAGTTATAAGCATCAGAGGGCCCGTTGAAGCGAAACTATACAAGATAATTTAACGTAGCGCCACGCTGATAAGATTCGTAAGCAGAAATGAACGTTGTAAGCTAAGCGTAGTAACGTCAAAAGTAGTTAACGCTTATAACACTGATTTTTACTTACAAATCTTATCTTTGTAGGGATACGTCAAATTATCTTGCACAGAAATCAAGTGTATAGTGGAATCCAGGTTTTCCGAACTCACACGGACCTCAACATCTTCCCCCCTCCCAAAGAAATAGTAAAAAAGTTTGTAAATGGAAATTAACATTTCTCCTATGGAATACTTTTTGAGATTAATATAATAGTTCGTAAATCGGAGGTTCGTAAAACGTGAGTCTAACGTACAATTCATTATAAAGCTTTGCGGGATATTCCGCCGCGTCTGTTTTTTTTGTAAATAGTAATTAAGTAAGTGTTTTTAAAAAAAAGGACGCTACGGAATATCCCGCAAAGCTTTGTAATAGATTTTAATAGACGTCGTGAAAGCCTTTGAGAATGTATCTAACGTACAATGTATCTCCTTCGAATCTCGTAGAAAAAATTATAAAATGATGAAAACTGTAATGGAGATTCTCATTCCTTATATATTTAGGTAATTTTCGAATTTAAATAGTAAGAAAAATATGTATGGTTTTTCATCAGTGGCGTCTTAACGGGTGGGAGAGCTGGACCTGGGCCTATACCCAAACTTGGACATTAAATTGGAAAAGTTTTTTTATTATACATTATATTTTTTTATTTAAAAACTGTAAAAGTAGTGAAAAAAGCCCTCCCCCAGCTAAATAAAGAAAAAAGATACAATACAGAGGCCTCGAATATATATAGATGACACTACTTGTCATAAATGTCTACGCTATGTATATTATATATGACACATTTGTAATATAACAGTAAAATTTAAAATGTGGGCATAGGACATATACATAAATGTATTATGACATAGGACATATATATGAATTATGACAATTATGTTCAGAGGTCGTAGGTAAGTTTTGTGAGTCAAGCAAACAATTGCAAAAATGTATTTTCTTAAAATTTAAACAGAGATATGTATAATAAATTCAAAATCAAATTTTCATGCAGTATTATATAAAACAATTTGAAAGTCTAATTAAACCGGTTATTTCAGAAAAAAAGTATGAAACTTTTGGCGGATTTGAATTAGATGCAAACATTTTGTTTTTGCTGAAAATTTGGTTATCATAATTTCTTATACAATATAAACACATTCAGTTTACAACAAATATGGCACACGAAGCTTTAATATAGGAATTATGGGAATGAAATAGCTTTTTTTTTGTTTTTCCCAAAAAATAGAAATATCAAAAATGTCGTTTCCGATAACCGATTCAATCACTGGAATTGAAAACAGGGTAAAAGTACTTTTACTTACATAACCGACTCTCGATTTTACGAACTTATATGGACCACAAAAGAAGTTCGTAAATAAGGATTAACATGCTTTCTATAGAAAACTTCTACAGAAAACGCAATAATTCGTAAATTAGAGGTTTGTAAAAATGCAGTTGTAAAAATATGATACATATGCAACATATTACTACTTCGTAGTTTTAGTAATCGTATTCTGCTTAAGTTAGTATCGTGCAAAAGCTTATTACGAAAAATTATTAAGCCGTTACATAATAGACAGCTTATTTTCCTAGTACGGTGTTTGAATTTGAAAGACCAAAACAAGAAACACTTAACAATATATAACAAGACACATGAAGATAAATTTTATAATTGAATGAGTGATTATTAAAAGGGGGTCTAAGTCAAATTTGAACTGTCTTGTAATATTTTTGTAATTTAATAATAGTCAACATATATATATACAATATAATATATATATAACATAAATATACCCTATATTCGAAATATATGTACATGGAAATGCAATTAAATATAATATACCGCAGCCATGGAAAGTTCTGTATAAATTTTGCTATGTTCAATTTCATGTCATAAAACGTTTTGTTCAAAAGAATGCAAATTTGACTGACAAGGAGAACCCACAGTGAGTGCCCCACCGATTTTGATGAAATTTTTTTTATGAAAGTAGAGCCAAAATAAGGAAATACGTGTCTCGGCATTCATGCCAATGCAGCTTATTTTCGGCGATACGAATTTTTAAAGATTTTGCATATTATATATGAGCTTAAAACACAACGCCCTCTGCAGGCCAATCGGTAGCTTGGGCGGTAAGTTGTCGGCTCATGACGCTGTGGTTTTGTATTCAATGCCCGGGGGAAATCGATCACTTGTTTTTATGTATCCTTTTTACATGTTCATTTATGTATTTTTATTAGTAAAAATACTTCGCTTACAATCGGATTTTGTTCATAAACTTACTTTAATAAAATTCATATTTATGTAGTTATATGTTAATTGTATGCTTATTGGCAGTGATAATTTCTACTCGAATTTTAATTGTTGATTATTAAAAAGTTGAAAAGTAGAAAAAGTTTTGGTGTAGCCATCCAGCCTGTTATGTAGTTAAGTAGATCCAGCACACTTTAATAATGTTTTTACAAATGACGACGGCACCTCTTCTTCTACTGTTGAAGTAATTCCACCTCATTGTACCCCATACTGTCAACCTCGTGATGTGTACTTCTTCCGTCAAGTAAAAAATTTCATTAAAAGGTTACAAAATTGTGTTGAAAGCTTACAAAAAAATAGTCATTTAAACATGCGAGCAGATAGATGCTTTGAAGATCCATTCACTTATTCACAATCAACTTTCGGCGCCGAATTTTAAGAATATGTTACAGTACTCTTGGTTTGTTGCAAAGTTAACAAACGAAAGAAGCGTTTTTGAAAATGTAGATGGTATTTGTTTTCCAGATGATATTAGACAAAGAAAATCAGTTGTTCGAACAATTCATTTATAAAATGCTCACGTTGTAGAATTTTTTTATGTTTTTATTGTTTTTATGATAATTATCATCCAAAATTGTGTACCAGTATACAATTCCGACACCTCCGATAGTGATACACAAAAAATATGTTCACGTCAGTCAGTTTTAAAATAAAATTGATTGCATTTTATAAAATAAAATGTTTCTATATAAATAAGATGCGCATAAAATGTTTACATGTTATAAAATAAAATGATGTTTATATGTTATAAAATAAAATATTACATACTAAAAATACATTTTTCAATAGATAAATATATTTAAAAAAATATTAGGCATAATAGATGCTAATAGTGGATGACTGCAAAGGCTAATAATGACAAAATAAGACGAATTAACTCGGTTTTCTTTTTTATTTAATGGAATTGTTAAACGTTTTCAGAAAAAAATCTTTCCATCCTTAAATAAAACAAAACTGCGTTATTGGTGTAATTTCATCCCTTCACAGGTTGACAATGAGTACGCAAATTTTATAAAAGTTATATTCACATAAAAACTTACAGCTAACTCCTAAACTTTTTGTACCTTTACAACTCTTCAATTAAAAATTAAAATTCGTGTAAAAATTATAACTGCGAAAAATAGTATCACAGAATTAAATATGTAAATATGAATTTTATTAAAGTAAGTTTATGAGCAAAATCCGATTGTAAGCAAAGTATTTTTACTAATAAAAATACATAAGCAAACATGTAAAAAGGATACATAAAAAAAAAGTGATCGATTTCCCCAGGCATTGAACACAAAAACACGGCGCGAAGAGCCGACAACTTACCGCCCAAGCTACCGATTGGCTTGTAGAGGGCGTTGTGTTTTAAGCTCATATGTAATACGCAAAATATTTAAAACTTCGTATTTTCGAAAATAAGCCGAATTGGCACGAATGCCGAAACACGTATTTCCTTATTTTTGCTCTAAAAAAAAAAATCGGCGGGGCACTCACTGTGGGTTCCCTTTGTGAGACTACTATTTAAGAAGCACTTATCCAATTATAATTTGAAATATAAGAGTTTATATTGACCTGGGTATGTATTGGGCAATGTTGTCTAGACTATCCACAGAGGGCAAAAATATCGAGGGCAATTCAAGGCTTCGTTTGGGTGAAAGTGGAGGTACCGCTGTTTCCGTTGTCGGTGTGCTAGAAGTGAATTGAAATTTTGGTGGTGATGAGGTCCTTTGGCTATTGGGCCCCGTTTCCGATCCTTGAATATCCTGCGGCCGATGGTCAGAGCATGCGGAGCTGTCCACCATCCATGTAGGAGTCGAGGCAGGCATGCTCGTTGGCTCTTTGCGACGACGGAAAAACCAGCGATTTGACATAGCGGCCTGCCATGACAATTGCAAGCATGAACAGCCGCGCTTTTAAAACACAAATGTACAGGGTCTTTGAAAAGTCTCTAAACGTATATTTACCATTAGCCCTTCATTGTTCAAAACACATTTAACGCTTATTCGCGTAATAAACTCGGAGTACGCGATTATTCAATAGTGTCAAGTTGTACCCTCTTTACAATGTTTAATCTCCGATCATATTTTGTATGCAATCCTATCCGAATATTATCCAATTCCCGAAAGAAAAAATTTAGCTGCCGATGCTCAAAAAAAACAACAAAAAAAAACAAACAAAAAAAACCCAAACAGACAAGTGAATAAAGAAGTAATATTCATCTATTTTAGACAATTAGATTTGATATATAGTTTGATAAATTAGGACTGATTGCACAGCTGTGACACGTTGAAAACTGATTAAAATTTGTATACGATTTTTTCCCATAGGGTTTTACGAAATTATAAAAATAAATATATTATAAAATAGAAAATTACTGCGCCCAATTTCCGGAGAAGATATGCTAATAATATAAAGTGAATGTTTAAATAGTAATACTCTCATACTCGGTTAAAGCGGACATCACGGAACCGGAAGATTTTCTTTGTTATATCCGTTATAGGATATAATAATTTCTCAAGAATTGTATTATTGTATAACAGTTCAATAACAGTTAATATGCGCAATTTATAAAACGAGATATTCGATTGACACTAATTATTTTTAAGTCTTTTAAGTCAGATCGATATTTACTGACTAAGATGGCTAAAAGTTAATTACTTTCTTTAATAATGATATATATATAATATAAAAATATGCACAAACGTAGCGAATATCTTATGCTCATTTTTATCTACATGTGCAATTAATAATATAGGTCTGCTTAAGCGACTCTTGTTTGATAGATAATACTAATAATAATGCTTGAAGCATCGAAAAGTCATCTATTCTTTTTAACAGGGCGCTCAAAAAATCTGTTATTATACCAACTGCGTCTCAAATACTAGATTAATCTTATTTTCAAGGCGAGAAAAATCTGAATGCTATTGAAATCTAAAATGTACTATTCGAGGGTTGCACAGCAAAAGCTTTATTTTGAAGTAAACAAAAGTCCCAAAATCTTTGACTATAAAGGTAAAAATAGAAGTAGAAGAAG
>QLNU02003225.1:113257631-113289471 GCA_006491805.2 Dysdera silvatica | reverse complement strand
TCTCACACCCATATAGACCGTTTCTCCATGGTTTTCCACAAAAAAAAATCTGCAGACGTGAGGTCGTGGGATATTGGTGGCTAGCATTAGGACCCACACCACTACCACGGTCTAACCCACAGCAGATAGTTTTGACTGAGAAATTATTTCACTGTGATGGGAAAATAGCGCGGAAATTGAATGAGTTACGCTACTGCAAATAATCTTTCCAAAGATGGTGATTAATCGGTTACCCACTTTGCTCTCCTCTTATTTCTCCCGCTACCTTATGCCGTTTTATGGCAAAACACGTTTTTTTTCCAGCGCTATAGCGTAAAAGCTTCTATGTGTATACATTTATAAACTTACAAAACATAATACTCTTGTTCTCGGATACATAATGGGTTTTTAAATGACCCACGTTTAAATGTTAATAAAAACAAAAGTAAAAGTGGTTTAAGTAGTTTTTAAATATTAAAAAAAAAAATACGTTTTTAATAGGGAAATTTTTTGAGCTAGGCCTAAAAACGAAAATAGCAGCCACTTTTGAAGTTTCTTTTTCAGAGTTGTATTTTTTATTAATTATAATAATAATAATAATACATTGTTTTTATTTATCACACGGGCAATACATACAATCTGCAAGTTTATGTTTCTATATTACAATGAACGAGTTATGCGTACAATGTATAAACTATACATAAATATGTACATAAAATGACACCCGGTAAAAATAATATTTAACAGGCCAAGGACCCAGTGTTGATGAAAAATTTCTAAACTCTATTTAACAAATAAAAAACATAAAACTCTAAATTCCATTTAGCAAATGAATAAATAATTTCTTCTTGAATCATTTAATGCTATTTGTGTTCTTAATGTCGTCAGGTAGATTATTCCATAAAGTTATACCTCTGTATTCGATGATTTTCTTATATAATTCTATTCTTACTTTAGGTAGTCTTAGGTAATCTGTTCTTCTTAAATTTTTATTATGTTCATAAGACTGTATGTCTATGATATTAATATGTTTTTGCCCTTTCATTTTTTCATACGTTAATGTTAATATATTAAAATCGTTTACGATGTAAATTGGTAATATAGCATGTTTAATAAACAATGATGTTCAATTAATATTATTTCCGGATTCTATAATCTTTATGAACTTTATTTGTAAAGATCTGATTGTATTCAAGTTTTTTTTATCTAGATTTACAATTGCATTTTTAAATTGTCCCTTTATTCATAAAGAAGCATGAAGCTATTATCGATGCTTCATAAGAAAAAGAATTATGGTAATATTCGAAATAATTTCAGAGATAAATGCAATTGTTACAGTGTGATATTGAAAAGACTATAAATGAAAAACGCCTTCGTTTAGAAAGTAAGCATTTCTAACTCTGAATACAGCTTTTTTTCCATAATATGAGCCATGGTTATGGAATTTACAGAGCCATCTTATTCCTTTGATTAGTTTGTTCAAGGACCCATTGTACAATAGAAAATTTATCGTATTTGATTAAGGAATTTAGTCGCCAGAAATTCCGGATTATATTCCCCTCTCTGTCATCCATGTCCGCACCACGACATGTTCTGAGGTTAAACAAATGTGATAACTGGATTAGCAACATTAATAAATTCAGAATATTAAATAAGCTAGAAATATTATGACAAACATAGTTAAAATCCTAAACTCAACTAGAGGTTTATTCCATATATATTTAAGTGCTTTCTACATCGCCGAAAGCAGCGAAGTTTTCAAGAAAATAAAAATAAGAGAGCGAGCGAAAATTTCCCGCAAAACTAATCTAACCGAAAAACTGGCTTCCAAATAAATAGCCCAGTAAATCAAGAAAAGAAGTAATAAAATAACAAAAGTGCTAAAATAACTCCGATCTGTATTAAATTTAAAAGAAAATCTTACAAAGAACCTTTTCCAAGAACACCTGCGACTTTATTTCTGCGCTAGCATTTTAAAACTCCAAAAGAGTAACATCATTTTACTCAGACGTTTAGAAAATATATTTTTTTTCCAATTCAGAATTGCAAACGAAATACCTCCATGTAAAGGGATATGTGAAACAGTTATTCAACGCAATAAATACATTCATCGGGGCGGTACAAACGAATCAGTAATTATTCTTTATTCTCTTGTCAAAATTTAAAATTGAGACGTTTTAATTTGAAGAACTTTATAGGGCGGATTTTATGTATGAATTTGTTGATTATATACCAATCAGTAACATTTTTATTACTTTCACAGTTGTTAAAACCACTCCATTTAAATTTTTTAGAATGGTTATCATAGACTAATTATCCCCAATTCCCCCAAAATTGGCAATTTCTCCTTCTTTTTGGGGTCGTTTATAAGCTACAGGTGATAATCTTCAGGCAAATTTCTACCCACCCTGCCATGTGTGGTCTACACTAATCGTTTAGAAGAACTATGTCTCCAAAAACTCTCTCTCTCTCTTCAAAAATGCACTGTTATTTCAGTGAACATATATATATGATCACCTAAAAAATCTAAATCCCACAAACACTCTCGGTTAAAAAGTTGCTAAAAATGTTAAAGAGATTATATTTTTTTGAGTATTTCTTGCTTTGAAGGAGTAAATGAAGTCTCATAGAGATTGAGGTTCTGTTGAACAGAACTTACTTTATAAGGAAGATAATGATCGGAGAATTGGATCAAAAGCAAAAATTCGGGGCACATTTTACACTACAGAAAATGAAATATAACTAAACCAATTTGATGAACATTCTGCAACGTTAGCAGTTTTTGTTCTCGATGTCCTTTTGTCATTGCGGCGAAATGTGAAATTGAAACGTGACTCGTTTCAGATCTTTTTGCTTTGAAATCCAAAGGTAATGCAGCCTTTTAAAAGACCCTGTACAAGTTATAGATGTCTATAATCATACGACAGTACACACATACGTATCATGCATTTAACAAAAGCAGAGGAGGCGGCTAAAGTGACTCAGATGATGCGCATGCATATAAGTGAGAAATAAAAAAGTGATTTAATTTATTTTGAAATTGACGCGAATTTTATGGCGGTTTAAACCCCTATAATATAATATATTATTTACATTTTATTGAACTATACCATATAGTATATGTTCATTACAATATTCCTGTTATTATAGACACTGGAAGTTTTAAAATGTTCATTATATCTACAAGGGGATTTAGAATAGACGCTACTGAAATTACTTTTTTAACCAATAATCGTGGAACAAAACTTCCAATAAAAATATTTTTAAAATTACGTAAAGATATTGAACATGTCATTTGTTTTATAGGACGTGGTATATGTATAAAAACACGGACTTTAACTTTTTATACTGGCCCTCTGCCAAAAAATGTTTAATTAGAAAAATATTCCACCTTTATCTAATTAATGAAATAAAATGTCTAATTTGGATATGGGCTGAGATGTTGTATATTTAAAATTCTGTATTTGAGTGCCAAAAAGGTTAGGGACCATATTCAAATCAAAAAGGTGAGTTGGCATTTTGATTAAATTTTGACTAAACTAAAAATATCTAAAATTTAGCTGAACTTATTTCCTTCATTATTCAAGTTATAAATATAAGGACACACCCCATACTCACGCATATTTCATTGAAGTTACAACGAAGAAAAGCAAATATAGAAAATAATCTGGGTTTTAAAATGCATTGGAAGAAGACAATGCCAAGACACATCATAAAGAGCTTAAGGGGGATGAATAAATTGAAATGGCTAAATTTAGAAAAAAAAAACATTTTAAGGTTTTATTTTATTTCCTTCCTTTTCTTTAAGAGAATGCCAATTTTTTTTAAGATTTCTAATAGATCTCGAGTTATTCTTATTTCCATGAAGGCAGAAGTGTCGAAATTAGTGTTTTTAAAACTTCAGTTGCAATTTTTGAAAAATTGAATTTCGCATGTTTTAGGAAACTTGAACGATGATATTTTAAGCTCACGTAAACATAATGGTAAAATTTCAACTGTTTCTTAAACGGGCTGATTTTGCCCCTGGGATGTACCTCCATAAAAGACATCTACAAATCAAACAGCTTTAACCTGAATTTAAATCTATAGTTTCATTATGTTATTGAATTCTTTAACTTTAAGTTCAAATTTTTTATATGTTAAAAAATCTATCTATATGTAATAATGAGTTTGGTACATCTCAGGCGGGCAGTATGTACTTATCCTTATACTTAAAATCATATTCCTATATTACGTTATGGCCTACACCATATATTTTATATCATTATTTATTCAAATTTGGATTTAAAATATTTTGTAATGCATATAATGGGTTAAAACTTTCTAAATTCGGAAGTGAAGAAACGAACGTTTAATTCACAAGATTTTGAATAGAGTTTAAATTCACAAGTTCTTGATCAGAGTTTTAGTCGAACAGTTATTAATAGCGCCTCTTTTTTGAATAGCTTGTTGTTTTGTATGCAAAAAAAAAAAATAATAATCTGGAAATGTTGGCCGAGCAAGCGGCACTGTGTTTCCAGGGGAGATTTCGTTTCGAATAGCTAATATAATAGATAACAATCTTCGTTGTTTTTTACTTGTTACAGATATCAATACTACTCAAATTGTTGGCTTAAATTTGCAGATAAATATTTAATTTTTTCTTTTAATTTATAAATTTTAAAATATCGACAATTCTTAAATATGGTTTAACAAACTAAAGAAATTCAAAACTCTTCATCGGTTATAATATAGCATTAAAAATAATATTTTTGCTCTCCAGAAAGGAAGTATTTATGCATTAAGTTGGAAGTTAGTTTTTTTGCGAACTTTGTAGTTTTTTATTTAGCAAATAAATTTTCAAGGTAATAAATTCGCAAGAAAAAAACAATAACGATATTTTCAAACATTAGATCATAAATTTATAATTTTCATTTCCTTGTTATGCGTAGCAAGGAAAAATCTAATTTAAAATACAAGTATATAAAATATCTATCCTCTTTTATATTTGATTTGAGATATCAATCTGTGTTTAAAATGCGTGTTTTGCATGAAATATTATGTTTGTCGTAGTTTAAAATAACTTTAAGAATTTTCAATGATACACGAAACGGGGGGGGGAATCCTTGATGACGGAGTTTCCCCTCCCGATAAATTTGAGCGCAAGAAAATTCCATGCATTGCTGTATTCAGTATCTTAACGCTCAAAGCGTTGCACTGTTAACCCAAAGATTGCTGGGTCGTGTTCAGTCTTGAATATGTGAGTAAATATTAATAGCATCGGAAATTTATGGACCAAACACGATTCTAACCTCAGTGAAGAAAAATAGAGAATCGAAAATGAATTTTTTAACTTAAAATAAATGTTTTAACTTTAAATAAATGTTTTAACTTTAAATAAATGTTTTAACTTTAAACAATTTTTTTAACTTTAAACAATTTTTTTAACTTTAAATAAATTTTTTAAACTTTAAATCATTTTTTAACTTTAAATCATTTTTTAACTTTAAATCATTTTTTAACTTTAAATAAATGTTTTAATTTTAAATAATTTTTAGCTTTAAATAAATTTTTTAACTTTAAATAAATTTTTAACTTTAAAATTAACTTTAAATAATATTTCTTGTCGATTATAACTCTCCATTATTGACTATCCTTTTATTGTCTGCAAAAAGGGAAAAAAAAAAGAAGATTCACAGGACGAGTTTCACATTTTGAAATAAAAGAAAAATTATTTAAAAACGACGACGTAACAATAGCATGGGAAAAGGAACAGCTGCAAAAATATCGAACATAGACATTAAGAAACTTTATGGGAAAAGTTTGAAAACTTATAATTTGTAAACGGTATGCTGGTCACGTAGTTCTACAAAGATAGCTTGATCAACAGTAGCTTTATAAACAAATAGCAACACTAAGAATCATAAAAATAATGATGCGAAAAAATCAGTTTACGTTTTTCATTTTGAATACTACTATTTACATTAAGAGTCATTTTAAAAAATATTATAGATAATTTGAAGAAGCATAATTTCTGGAAAAAGAGCTTATTAAGATATATCATATTAAGTTATCTCGCCTTGCGATATGTAATAAAAAAATATCGTATTAATTCCGTTCAACATATTGCTTTAAAGTCTGTGTTAAGTACTATATTTAACCGAGATTTTAATTATACATATATAAGATCAATACCTAATTAAAATTCCTTGGGGAAAACATTGTATAATATTGTGTTACTTTTTTTATTACCGAGTTTTTGACGTCTTTGTACTATTTAGAGACATCTTAAACTAATCCGATAACTTGGATTTTTTTAATCTTTGTGGAGATATGTATGTGTCTAATTAAAAGTTGAAACGTAATGTGGGTGATAGGAACTCCCTAAGACTAATGGCTGGGGCACTAGAATTACAGGAAAAATTTGTCAACACTTTTATTCTTAAATTTAATTAGTAATGACACAATATTTATATTCACTCTGCGTCTTCATAGCGTTGAAAATTATTAGACATATGATGTCCAATATATTAAAAATATAATGTCCAAAGTATTAGACATATAATGTCTAAAGCATTAGGCATATAATGTCTAAAGCATTAGGCATATCATGTCCAAAGTTTTAGACATATATAATAATACCCAAAAAGTATTAGACATATAATAATAATACCTAAAAGGTATTAGACACATAATAATAATAATACCTAAAAAGTATTAGATATATAATAATACTTAAAATGTATTAGACATATAATGTCTAAAGCGTTAGATATATAAAGTCCAAAGTATCAGATATATAATGCCCAAAATATTAGACATATGATGATCAAAGACGTAGCAAAACTGCTGTTGGGGGTCAAATTAAGAATTTTTTTTATTATTAAAGAAACACACAAGGGTCAAGCCAAAAAGCACATTCAAGTGGATGGAGGTATATATAGCATGCATTAATTTGTATTACTTTTCTAACATGGAATTGCGACTATGCAAACAGGAGTGTGGAAATTCACAGAGGATAAAATAGCACGACTGTTCGGGTTCCACTTAAAGACATTCCAACTGAGAAAAGAGTCCCGACCTTACCGTGTGTCGGGACTGCAAACAACATCCTCCACCCCCACCAACTCGAAAGAAGTTTCGCCAGTGGCTGTGGCAACAACTGCTGTGATAGTGATGGTGAAGGGCAGAGAAATGCAGCAATGCAAGAATTTAATTGCAAGCGCTGAAGAAACTATTGAGGTATGATAAAATGCAGAAAACCCACTTCATCAACGAAGCCGTTGTTCCACCGCATTCTGCCGATGGAACTTCACGAATCCTGCAATAATTTCTCTTCCCGTGATTTCCATTATTGCAGGAAAATACGCGACTTATCCTCTCGGCTTAATCCCATTGCAATCAGGCCACGACGTAATATCGGTTGAACACGCACACACACAAGCATAGGAGCCACTCGAGAAGCACAGATTGCCTTATGACTGCGACCGCGGCGAGAGCGGCGGTGTAATGACTGTATGAAGAATGGGGAGAGTTTAAGTCAGAATTTGGTTCCGCTACAAGTCGAGAGAGGGCGTCGCTGTCGTCAGCTGTTCTTACTTTGTGTTTCACCAATCTTCGATCCTTTCACAATACTGCGATCCAAACGGGTCGATATTACGAAATCGTTAGGGTATCTTGTTTGAGGATTGAGTAGATCAACTAACCCGAAGCACTGACCATTTGCATCAGGGTTTAAAATAATTTAAGATTAATGTTCTGAATGGCGATCGAAGACATTATTCGCCAAAACTTATAAAAACGTAAAGAAATTTTATCGACTTTCAAGAAAAGAGCTACGTTTCTTTAGATTTTTATTAACCCAAACGAGAAATGAACACGTTTGCAGACTTATAAACTTCGTGAGCAAAGAAAATTAATGGTAAGAAGTCCCACGAGACAAAGAGCCAGGGGCGGGGGAGGACGTCCTATGCAAGTTCGAACAAGTCTCTTTTTCACAGCTTGTTCAGGTTTTGTCAAGCGGCAAATGAAAGTTAGTCACGTTGTAAAATTTCCACGCGATATTTTTGACATTTAAAGGCCAAGAAAAGTACGATAGCGGGGGGTAAATACACCGAAAATGTGTAAACGCATCTGAATTTTTAAAGTAACCGTAGAACTCCCCGTTTTTACTCAAAGATTTCCTTTTTAAAAGGAAAGCAAAGAAGACGATATTATTTCCGGAAAGTGAAAATCTTCCGAGTAAAAAGGAAACACCACGCACTCTCCCAGAATTACAAAAAGGAAACACGTAGGGGTAAGTTTGAGAGCTGATAAGGGAAAAAAGATATTTCCATAAAATTCCGCAAAACACTGGATGCTGTCTTGAAAAATCAAATAATCCAATATCGAAACAGGACGAGATGAAATGGAAGTTGGAAAAAAAAAGGGGAAGTTTGGATTTTGTTTTCAAACATGGCTACTTCCACCCTTTCCCTTTGTTTCTCTTTCTAAAAAAATATCAAGACTTAACAGCATACTTAGAATTTGTACAACAAAAAATAAATTCTGTACAATATTTTAGTTTTTTCGACATACCAATGAATATCTTCTTAAGCATGCATTATTTTTACATTAATAAATGTTTATATATATGATAACTCATTCAATATTCTGATCACCCAAGAGCGCGATTTTTTTATATAAACTATCTTTTATATACGTGTTATTAAACGAAAGGCAAAAATTTATAGTTTTTTGCATTGTGTTAAGTCATAATCATTGCAGAACGTCAAAGGTAGTTTTAATCTTCTGTCTCTGGTGTATATTTAGGTAAACAAATAAACTATGTATATTAATTTTATGTAGATTAGTTTAATCTCATCTTCATAGCATCTCTACAACAAGAAATATACATTCGCCCGAGTAAAATATACATAAATTTTAATAAGATTTGGTGTACATGTATTTTAAATATAATGCCTACCAGTGTATTTGCATGCAGAAATAAATTTAAACAATTATTATTATTATATATGAGCATAATATTTAAAATAAAAAATATTTTTAAATGCGCACAATTGCGATATTTCTGTATATAGAATAATGATATATCTTCTAAAAAGAAAAGAATTATCCAGAATAAATATATCGAGTTTTGTTTCTAGGTCAAAACGTCGTTATTTGAGACAGAACCTATGCGTGATTTTCGATCTAAGGTTTGCCTTTTCCCCCAAGGAATTGAACCAGAAACCACGCAGAAGAATCATAGCGCTAGCAACGTCACGCCGCCGGAGAGCCAATCCAAAGAAATCCTAGAGGACGAATAACCGAGGAGAACAGGTATCCCATGAAAACGAATTTTATCTTTATCTCTAAAACCTTTGCATTGGTAAAACTAAAACGTAACGGCACTTTGATGTCGATGAAAAGTTAAATATATTTCTTTTTAAATGACAAATATCTCAGAATCCCGATTATTTGAACTTCGATTAAATCAATTTACCCTTATATTTACTTCATTATTTTTTTAGCAGACGATCGTTTGAAGATTTCGGTAAAAGTTCATACTTATTTTCTAGCCTTAAAAGAAAAGTTAATGTAAATGACGGATATAAGGCATATATATATACTGATCCTATCCGATAAATATGCAGAAATCGTCGCATTATTTTAAAAAAGAAGTGGGCTATTTCCAAAGCAGTTAATATTTAAATTAACGCATGCATATCTTTTGTGCTTTTTTTCTATTATCAATATAGTATTTGAATAGTCAAACATGGTTTTGGAAACATGTTCAGGTGTAAATGTCTTTTCACCTTTGCTGTGACGATTAAATTTCCGAATTATTTGAAATTGAGTCCTCCTCTTTATTTTGAATAATCGGGTTTTATTGTATCATTTTACTTGATTTAAATGAGGTTCGGGAGCGAAAAAAACATTGAATTTTTTGCGTCAATTTACATATAATTATGTATCACCATTATTGTGTTAATCTTCTTTCCCACAGAACGACCCTCGCTGTCTTTGCACATAAAAATTGAACCAACCAGCCAGTCAGCGTTTCTGTTCTACACGTACATCCCGACTTTATCTCCCAGTATATATAATCCGAAGAATACAAATCGATTTTATACCGTAACGTATTTTCGGGTATGAACACCCTAAACGGCAGGCAGGCTGAAAATGTAGGTCCCTTTTATCAGTATGTTCCTAATTGGAAACGCACTCGGAAAGCAATATCAGCTCGTCTTTGGATCATAAATGAACAATTAGGTAATTTAACAATTCACAATTTCTTAATTTAACGATTTGCAATTTCGTAATTTAACAATTTACAATTTCGTAATTTAACAATTTACAATTTCGTAATTTAACAATTTACAATTTCATAATTTAACAATTTACAATTTCGTAATTTAACAATTTACACTTTCGTAATTTAATAATTTACAATTTCGTAATTTAAAAATTTAGAATTGTGTAATTTAACAACTTATAATTTCGTAATTTAAAATTTACAATTTCGTAATTTAAAAATTTACAATTTCGTAATTTAAAAATTTACAATTTCGTAATTTAAAAATTTACAATTTCTTAATTTAAAAATTAAAAATTTCATAATTTAACATAATAAACATAATAATTTAATAACAATGTAGTTTCACGCAATACATATGATAATTTAACAATAAAAAAAAGTATGTAGAGAAGGGGAGAGAGAGATTATATGTTCAAAAGTTATTCTAGTATAATGAATTATGAGTGAGATATAAAAGATATTGTCTATGTTTGTTTTTGGTTTTACGGCTCAAAGACTACAGTGGTCATGCTGCGCCGGGACCTACTGTTTTCCGAGGAATCCGAACCTCTCGAGGAATCCGAACCTCTTAAGGCCTAGGGAACCAAACCCCGGACTACAGTGAGCAGTGCGATCTTTATGAGATCTCTGAGTAAGCGTTCTTTGCAGTTCGGAGTCGTTGTCGACGAGTTGCCGTTTGGAGTCGAACACGAGTTAACGGTGCCCTAGGCGAACGCGTTACGACACAGCTACCGTAGGGTCTAAGTTGACTATAAGAGATCATTATTTGATCGTGAAAAACAGCTGTTTCTCGCATACATTTCTCAATTTAGTTTAGTTCGAACGACCTCAAATAACTTAATAAATTTAGTTTGGTTAAGTTGACAAGGAATTGACGTTGTTGCTCAAATCCAATTAGTTACCGAACCAAGCGTTCGCAATCAACATCTCTAAACTTCGACAACCTGAAACCTAGAAAATTTTCGTACTAACTTAAAATTTCGTAAAAATCCGTACTTAGTACTAAATTGTGTCCAAGTTTCATAAAAGGGAATCGTTACGTACGGTGGTATATTTTATATACCGTATACACCATATTCTGCCGTCACAACGTGACGTACAGACCATAGCTTATTTACATATTTTATGGCTCAAGAACTTCCAAAGTCATACTGCGCCAGAGACTACGGTTTTACGAGCAATCTGAACCTCTGTTGACGAGGGAACTGAACTCCGGATCACCATGAACAGAAAAAACAGGATAAGAGCTACGTAACCATTAGAGTCTAACCCGGCGTAATAGTTGAATTAGTTACTAATACACAATAGTAAGGGCACGAATGGCCTACAATGTTACATGTATTGGAATGTGGACATGTGTGAGTTATATTTGCTTGTTTACCTTTTATTGCGGCAAGGACAGTTGGGCCAAGCTGCGCCAAAACCTACATTTTGGCGAGAGTTCC
Source organism: Dysdera silvatica (assembly GCA_006491805.2). Classification (NCBI taxonomy): domain Eukaryota; kingdom Metazoa; phylum Arthropoda; class Arachnida; order Araneae; family Dysderidae; genus Dysdera; species Dysdera silvatica. The sequence goes on along the minus strand of QLNU02003225.1, from coordinate 113,277,768 downwards.
GAACTTCTACTGCACAGGAAAATAAACTCTCAAGGCGTAAATCTATTAAAAAATAGTCTACTTCTTATCTAAATATTCGTTGCTGGTGGGAGTCATATTTAGATTTTCTGTACGATAAACAAACTCGTTATGTCTAAGTCTAATCCGCCATCAGGATATTTAGCTTTGAATTCTATTCCACCATTCTTCAGAAATGTTTAATGCGCGCAAGTTATGGCATTTACGTCCAAGTGTTTTATTTTCCCAAATAAACAAAATTTAAAAAGCTCTCGTAACGAATTTGCCAGAACAGGGTGTAATACTATTAAATTTTTACATATAATTTTTCTGTTTAAAACTTTCATAAAACGCGAATAATATTAACCTACTGACATTGAATTTAAATCAAAAATGTATTCTAGAAATTTCGAATTAACAAAGTCATTAACAAACCAGTCCAAGTACGGCACTAAGTACTATGCCTCTGTGGGCGAACGTATGTTTTGCAGCCCCTAAAAATCCGCCACTTAGGACGAATGCCCAGTTCTCCTGCCATGGCGCCGGCCCCGAATCAGTCAACGGATTGATGTGTATAGCTGATGATTAAGACTGATAATAGATTGATCGAATGAATCAATTAACAGCATTGGCACATTGCTACGTCAATTGCTGAATTAAGTAAATTTTTTTATTAATTATGTAACCTGAGAGATATGATAGGCTAATGAATTAGATTATCCTCCTAGTGGTCGATGGTCTAGCTGGCATAGCGCTTTCATTCCAATGAAGAAGCTGCTGGCTAGACTCCAACACTGGACTTTGTTTTTTCTTTTTTTACAATCTACCAAATTCTGCGACGATGGATCAAATGAGTTCTCGATTGAGTTATAATTATGAAAACATGGCCCTAGTGTTCTTGTGTGATCACCATTTCCTTGGGTAATTGTGCTTCGTTGAGAAAGGTGATAGTATCATGAAAAACATATTTACGAAAATCAGGTGTCATATACTGGCTCTGAGTGGTTTTGTTAGCATGGTACTTCAGTTCCAATGAAGACGCCGCTAGTTAAACTCCAGTCCCGAACGACACCTTTCCCTTCTTTACGACACACCAAATCTTTCCAAAGTGCGTCAAACGAACTCTGGTTGGAGCAATAAAATGAGAATGAGCAATAAATCGAAACATATCATTCCAACTTAGAGTATCTGAATTGAACGAAATAAGTGAGAATGATATTTCACACAAATCTTTCGAAGAATAGTATCTTAAACTGGTCACTGAATTCATAAATATAGAATACCGAAAACAATAATTAGCATTTTTTTCTTTGAATAACAGTAAATTTAGAAAATATGAGAACAGTGTCACGCGAAATAAATGTCTAAAATTGGAGTGCAGAAGTAGGAACGATGCCAACTTTGGGTACTTGAACTTTCATGGACGGAAAGGAAATTGACAAGAAAAAGAATAAACTGTAACAATAGTAACCAAACTGAGAAGCACGGAAGGTCAAACGAACGAGTAGAGAGCAAGATGATTAGAAACGAAAACGAAAATTCTGGATTGAAGACCAAATAAGTTGAATATATTCATTTTTGCAGTATGTAAAGATATATATTTTTTAAGTCTTAAGAAACCAATCTACATATTCGTTATAATAATTTACATTTTGCTGTAATAATCAAAATGTTGATATCACGATCAATGTTTATCATAATTTACATTTTATTATAATAATTTAAACTGCGTCATAATAATCTGTATTTTGCCATAACACTCTACATTTTTATTTTATATAAATCGAACACTACGCAGTAGTGTTCGATTTATATAAAATAAATACATATGCTGCAACGTGCATTTCGATCAATTTAATACCAGTCTCTTTGCAATTTGGTTTAAATAGTAGTCTATGTACTACACCATTCTGCGAAATAACTGGCAACAATATATATACGTTCGTAAAGAGATTATATATTGTCCTTCGTAGCTCAGTGGGTAGAGCCTCCGCCCGGCAAGTGGAAGGTCGTGGGTTCAGGTCCCACCGAAGGCAGAAATATTTATTTTCTTTCGAACGTTTCACCATCTAATCACGCCATACCATCGGCGTTGGTATCACTACGCCAATAAACGTTGATTGATTGACATTGTTGTTTGACTCTACATTTTATTACGATAATCTAAATTTCGTTATAATAATCTACGTCTTGCTATAGTGATCTACATCTTGCTATAATAACACTAGTCACCAAATTTTAACTTTTTTGTCTGCTTCTGGCATTCAACCTAGCATTTCTTAAAGAATTCAGCCCCCTGATTTTGAATCTGGCATTAGAGATGCTCTATCACATTAGGTTTTTGAGAAATATGCAGTTGAAATTATAGGGTTTACATTAACTCAATGTTAAATATAATGCTTTGTATTTCGAATAAAATTTTCGTACCCTCAACAAAAATAGATGACACTGATAGAATATAGTCACTCCGGAATACCAAGTATTGTTTTTGTTTATGTCTGTCATTAATAGTTTCGGAGATAAACGATTTTTAAATTTGGCGAGTTTTTTGATGATTTAGCGACACATTGGCGCTGACTCTTGATAGTGTAATGCAAATAAGGACATCAAAATAGTTATACCCATAAGCGTAAGCAGAAAATTCATAAGGGGCTCTACATAATTAGCTCGGGTCCCACAGACCTAATGTTAATTTTTTCCGATTTGGGTGTGAGCCCCATGGGGGGTTATGATCCACATTACCCCCCTTATACGCCATTGGGTATAACGTTACACTTTGGAGATACATGGATGCAATTAGTGGATAACGACCTAAATTAGTTTTCAAACTGTGGGTCGTGACCAATGGGTCGCGAACTGATTTTTAGTGGCCCATGAAAAGTTTCTGAGCTGCAAAAATTTTGTATTTAATTAAAAAAAATTAGATCACAATAAGCTTAATAAAAATAATAAAGTTTAAAAAAAAATTCCCTCTGCATGTCTTAACATCAAAATGGGCCGCGACCATTGGTGAGTCGCACATTGATTTTTATTGGAAACTGCAAAAAATCGGAAAATTGATTAAAATTTTTTTAAAACAACAGTATAAATAATAAAATTAAAACACCTTGATGGTTATAAAACCAAATAAGTAGGTCGCAAATCTGTGTCACTCTCGAAACGTGAATAGCGGTTTTAAAAAATCACTTTATACATCTCTTACTAACTTACTGGATGGTGGGTTTGAATCTCTCAGAAGCCAGGGTTATTTATTTGTAAACGTATCATGATTCGGAGGTTTAGTTAAGCCGGCGGTCCCGTCTCAGGCAGCCCATCGTGTAGCTTTGGTATGTAGAACTATCAAAACAAACAAACTTTATATATATCTACATTATAAATATATGCACTACTGAGCATACTAGTACCTGGTCGTAACTCCTTCCTACTTAGGGCCACATTGTGGATTTTTGCGGTCTGCGATAAAATGGCTCAACTTACATATCATATTAACGTCCCTGGCAATAAACCAGGCGTGGGGATTTGAATTCTCATGGTTTTTAAATGTATCGCGGTTTAGAAGTTACGCAAAGCCGGTGGTCTCGTCTTAGATAGCCGAAAATGAACCTTTGGGACGTAAAAACTTCGAAAAAAACCAAAAATGAACAAACGTAGCGTGATAATATGTTGCATTCGATATAAAGAATTAATTTTCGCTTATTTAATAGCTATAATTTCTATTATTTCATGGAGGGGGTGTTGCAGCACTCCAAATGCAAGTTAAATGTATTTTGTGTGTATTCTCGTACAATATTATCACCTTTATTTTTGTTACCTCTGAAGTTTTGTCATACTAGGCTGCTACCTAGTTCACCAATATTGACATTAGCGTATGCAGAAATGATTTGACAGAAACTTTGAAGGAATTTTCCTTCAATGGCCGGGGGGGTGGGGAGGATTACCCTTCTATCGTGACGTCACTCCTATAGACCTACTGTTGATTTTTTTCCCATTGGGGGATCACAATTCCATAAACCCCCCCTTGCGTACACCAACGTATATGGATAAGTCGACCTTAACTCTATCATGACATTTTACATTTCACAAAACTAAATTATTCTTAACATCGTCAGTTTTTTATTTCTTCTTAAGAAAGGGTTCAATTTTACAAGCATTTCTGTAAATTATTTTCTACCAACCCTAAATGTAAATTTACGTTTTTGAAAAGAAAAAATGATAACCGTTATAACAATATAAGCAGAGTAGCTCTACGATTTTTAGATCCTTTACCGCTAAAAACCAACCGCGAAAGGCGAAAATTCCTGTGAAGGTTGAGGCGAAGTTTTGCCAGCGGCCATTTTTACACTACATTACTCCATTTGCCACTATTTTCTAAAATTATTAATATTTGGCATTACGCATGCATATTTTTTATTGAAAGGCAAGCAGCATGTATTAAATTTTAGCGCTTTCAGCTAATGTCTATGATAAACTGTATGAATTTTAAAAATGTTATAAAATCACTGTTTTTGGTGTTTTTTCAATTTTTGTTGGCTGATATCTCAAAAACTAGACGTGATACGCAAAAAATAAGCACATATTCGGATTCAGGAAGCCAACTTGAGTCAGAAATGATGCATGGCATACCAGTAGCGAAATGGCTGCTGACCAGTGTAATCCATCTTGCTATAATAAATAATCTACATTTCACTATAATAATCTACATCTTCTGTATGCTACAATAACCTACATCTTGTGTGTAACACACCTACATCTTGTGTGCTATAATAATTCCTACATCTAATGTGTGTGCTATAACCCACATCTTGTGCGTGTTATACACCATGTTGTGTGTTATAATAATCTACATCTTGCTATAATAAATAATCTACATTTTCACTATAATAATCTATATTTCACTATAATAATCTACATCTTCATAATAAATAATCTACATCTTGCTATAATAAATAATCTACATCTTGCTATAATAAATAATCTACATTTCACTATAATAATCTACACCTTCTGTATGCTATAATAACCTACATCTTGTGTGTGCTATAATAATCTACATCTAATGTGTGCTATAAATCTACATCTTGTGCGTGCTATAATAATCTGCATGTTGTGTGTGTTATAATAATCTACATCTTGTTGTAATAATTTGCATTTCCTTATAATAACCCATATCTTGCTAAAATAATCTGCATTTAGTTATAATAACCTATATCGCGCTATAATAATCTGCATTTCGTTATAATGTCAGATGTCTCTAAACTAGTACAATTTACGAAATAATCAGAGGTAAAGAAGCTCCGTTACGGAACTCAGAACAAAACCATCGCACTCCTACACGGTTATAATATAATCTACATTTAGCTGTAATAATCGGCATTTCGCTATAATGTTCTGCATTTTGTTACACATCAAACTCTTTTTTACACAGTCTCCTTTTATATGATTTTGAAATAACGCCATCGTAGAAAAAACGGCTTCACCTTTTTTACACGGTTGACGTCCAACGTTCATATTCTTTTTTTGATTTCAGTTTTTCAATTTTCAACTTCAAAATCTTGTAAGAAAGATGGTATAAAAACAAGTTATGCGTAATAATTACATTTTATACAGTATTATAGTTTTTGGAATGATAATCACGTTGCGTGGATGTTCATATGTTCATAGAAAATTTTCAAAACCATGAGGAGAGGTTTCAAATACTCTGTGCTTCTTTATGTGCATCGGAACAATGAAATCAAATTACACATTTTTATAAACATATCGTATATGAATTATCCATGTACACTGAAATTGTACCAACTAAAAGCAAGAGTAAGAATATGAAACTCAATCTATAGAACTTAAAAATTTAAGAAATATTTTCAAATTTAGTCCTGATATACAGTAAACGACCTTTTCTCTTTTAAACAGAGGAATAGTGCCATTTCTCAAAGGATAATAAAACATCTAGCTTCTTAGATGCTCGAGGGACGACATGATGTTAATTTTAAAGCTTCGTAAATTAAGCTTTCTTGCTTCAGCTAAGACCACCTCTGGCTATTCAGCGAAATATATCTTTGAGGCTTGGCGATAGATGTTATTTTGTTCGTATTTTTATAAGAGATTGTGTTGTATAAAATATTAGATAACTTGTAGTTGATTAAAAGTTTAAGAATTTTCCTAAAAATTAGTACAGTAAGCGCCCTCAGAGTTGTATGCAAAGGGTGCACCCAGGAAAAATTCCAATTGAATAATGTTGTTGGACTACAGTTTCTTGTGGATTCAGTTCTTTTTCCTTGTCTTTTTCATAAGGTGCAAGTGCACCCTTTGCTCCCTCACGGGGCGCCCATGACAGTAGGGCTGAGATAAGTTGAAATCGAAGGTAGTCCAATAGAACCCTCAGTTACAGAAAATTCGAGTCATGGCGAGTGATTATTGAACTGATCATTTCAAATAATCTGCACGGTTGAAAAGTAATGCAGGAGTAATGAAGTAAGGCTCTTGCAAGTAATGACATTATAGGTAAGCATGGATTGTGTAGGGCAGTGACTCATAACCTGGGGATCGCAACCTTCAAGGGAGTCGTGAACAGGTTTTGGAGGGTCGTCACAAGTAGTTTTATTTACAATTATTTTTATAAGGAATTTTATACCAAATGTTTCCAACGCTTTTGTACTTCAACATGGTTACACACATGCAATAATATACTAAGGTTGTTAACTTAATATAATATACATAATTAATATAATATACATAAATAATATAATATATAATTAATATATAATTAATATAATATAATTTTCTATTTAATGTGTTTTCTTTACTCTGTTAAAAATGCTTTTATTATGCAAATGTGGCGGTGGCAGACAGAGGGGGTCACGGATCTTTTGGTTACTATAAAAGGGGGTCGCGGATTACTTGGTTACTATAAAAATGGGTCGCGGCTTGAAAAAGGTTGGGAAACATTGGTGTAAAGTTTCCGATAAGCATTCGATATGTTTAATCGGGGTCAATGTAACGTGTAGTAATATTATATTATATAGTACACGTATATTATAGTATTAATATACGTGTAGTAAATGCATTTTATGATAATCTAAATTTATATATTTAAAGCTCAAAGTTTGCATCAAAAGACATCTAGGATGAGACGGCAGCTTTACATGAACTCTGAACTAAGCTACACTTATTCAAAAGCAAGCTTATTGGGGTCGAACCCAGCCAGTGGCGCCCATATGATTATTCTATGGGGTGGGGGGGGTGAAAAAAATCATTACCACTTTCAAGGCTGTCAAAGATTTTAGTAAATGTACAAGATACTAGAGTACTGAAATAATAATTAATACCTACAAAAATAATAAGACACTGCTTGATAGTTAGTAATGAGCTAAAAAGTATCTTACTTTAAAATGTGCTTGTAAAATTTTTGAAAGTAAAAGTGTCCCACAATAGAAATCCTGCTTATTCACTTGACAGGCTTCTTTTGTCGTTGCCACTTAAAATCTCAAGAAACGGGAACTTAGTAATTAGTGTTTCTAAAATTGGCAACATGCCAAATTGTTTTCTTTTATATGATGTTCTACAAATGAATATGATTTCACTTTCCGTATCTGGCAATACATATTTTGTAAATATAATTTCACTTTCCGTATCTGGCAATACATATTTTGTAAATATAATTTCACTTTCCGTATCTGGCAATACATATTTTGTAAATATGATTTCACTTTATATCTTTGGCAACAGTACGTGCAATTGTTTTCTGAATTCTAAAATCAAATCAGTCTTCCGTTTACCATCGAAGTGTGCACACGTAATTCTCGGAGGCTCCGCCAAAAAGGCGTACTAAATTCTTTTAACGTTGCATTGTAAGCTATACTTTGGCGAATCAACTTAAACATTTAAATCTTTTAGTAAAATATTATTTCAACTGAATGAAATTATTGCATTTCTTCAATACTTATCTTTAAACGCATAGCGATATCGGGTAAATGCATTTTTAAACAACGTATAAGGGGATAAAGTCTCCCTGCCCCCCCCAAATGAGTGCCCATGAACACAGCTCAAACTATCAACTATTTATTAAATATCTCGTTCACTTATTTTAGTTTTTTTCAGTTAACACACATTCTGATTTCTTTGATTCAGCGGTTCTTTAACTTTCCTAAACCGCGGACCCTCTTCAGGGATCACTTGCCCTCGCGGACCTCCAAGCATGAACTCAAAATTTAAAGCCTGGAATTTTCATCGTACATATTTATTTCTAGTGTTTCATCACTGATTTTCACCATTTAAGGAAGGAATTTTTCGTTCCCTCATAATTTATTCTTAGCATTAAAACCCTTTATCTATCAAATTATGATAAAATTAAAAATTTTACACAACGTATTTTTCCCTTCTTCTTTGAGGGCCTATTAGAAGATATATACAATAAAAATTTAACCCTTTTCACTCGTATGTCCCCGTATGGGGACATCACTCGTTTTACCATCGCGCTCGTATGTCCCCGTACAGGGGACATCGCATCTGTACCGTTGCGTTCGTATGTCGCCATAGAAATAGGAAAAACACAGAAGGAGGAATGATTGCGCAATCGCTTTTTTCCCCGATTCCTCTCTCTGTGCTTTCTCCCCTGCTTTCTCAAGGCCTTTTCATACTGGCTAGTCTCTAGAGCGTTTCCCCGTTGACCACCCGAGACGGTTTTGTGTTATAGTTCTATAGTACTATTACTTTATAATTTCTTATTTTTTATATTCGCAATGCCTAAGCGACATTTACAAGGCAACATTGAAAATGAGTTTGAGAGCAGTGACGACGAATTTTATATGGACTATTATAATCGAGAATTACGGTGCAATGAAAGTAGTGACGAAGGCAGCAGCGAAGAAGCTGCAGGAAGTGATACGAGTGGTAGTGACATTATAGTTGCCAAAAGAAATCGGGCAATACCTTTGCCCAGTACAAGCAGCAGCGACGACGACGCAATTCACGATGCAAGAGAAGACAATTATGGGCCATGGGTGAATGTTACAACGCAGGATAATGTGCCGCACAGGATAGATTTTACTTCTGGTGATAAAGCTGAAGGACCACAGATTCCTGACAACACATTGACATGATTCCTGACACATTTCCATCAAAAATTCATCTTGATCGAACATGAAAAAAATTCCGAGTTATTTGCTGACTTTCTAAAGCACGATTACGGTACAAAGGGTTAAAAATTGAATTAATTAACACTAATTAAAGAAGTTGGTATTTGAAAGTGTCATCGCAAAAAAACAAAATGGCATATAAGATATAAACGCTTCTTTTCACGGAAAAATGGAACTATATCATTTCTAAACAAGAAAAAATGTATGTAATTTAACTACTCTCAAATTTTGAGTTAATTCAGGAAATCTAATTTCTCAGGAAGGTCAATCGTGAAAATGGATGCTCAGAAACTGAAAATGACGCTACAATTTCCTTTTTAAAACGAGAACTGCCATCTGTAAGCCCTTCTGTCATCTAATGGTACTAAAATGAAGTATAAGTATATAGCATTGATCCCAAAAAGTACGGTCGGAATTGTATGAATGAAATTGGTTTTATTTGAGTTTGAATCTACTGGTACTTTAAAGTACTTAAAGAGTAAAACTTTAAAGTCTTAAAGGGTTATTAAAGAGTAATTGCTCTTGTTTCGGTATTTTTTCGAACCTTTGTGGAACACTGGGAGGGTCTCACGGACCCCCAGGGGTCTGCGGACCACAGTTGAAGAAGCGCTGCTTTGGATCGTTTCATTTGGAAGGATCGATCTAGTTTTTCTAAGTGGAAAAAAGACGACGATCTCAATTCCGGAATCCAACTCAAGATCTTACACAGCGACGTAAAGACAATGTTATTAATATTATTTAACTGCCAGCTATTAAACCCCTTGTTTAAACCTTTTGCGCACTACGTTTGCGCTGTCATGGCGCCTGCGAAGCTATTGGTCACTAGTATTAAAAAAGTCTTCTCGAGTGCCACTGATCCTGCGGCCACCCTTCCCAATGAAACCCTTGCAAAAAGAAGAAGAAGAAGAAGAGTGCTACTGACTCATTTTTGTCATTTGATAAAAATTCTGCTTTCTGATAATTGGGGATGATTTTATTTGGAAGGACTAAATTAGTCAACAACAACAACAAAAAAAAGATATATACGTTCTCAATCCCGAAATCGAACCCAAGACCCTGTATAGTAATCAAAACAGTTTTCGTTATTAATTGAAATTAAATTGCTAATTATAAAACGTATTGTTTCTTTATTTTCACGTTTCTCAGTTGGCATAGCTACTGCTTCCATTTATGTGTGCAATGGCTTCAATTGATATATATATGTGTAATTATTATATATGTAACTATGATATGTGTAATTATTATATGTGTAATGGTTTCAATTGATAGGTAAATCTTTCTTTTTGTTAAGAAAAAATGACGTTCCCAGTCCCGAGGTCGAACCCAGGAACGTCTATAATGTCGTAAAGCCTCTTTCATCCTTAATGACCATTAAAATGTCAGCTTTTAAAAGGTCGTTACCTCATTTTAGTTTTTATCGGCTCATAATGTTTGGCTTTTATTTATACGGCTTCATTTGGCAGGGCAAATTAAAAACATGACGTTTTAGAGATTAATCTCGAGACTCTACGTAGAAGGAGTTTTGAAATTGGGCTTTGATTAACATGTAAATGACATGTGGTATGAAAATATCTATAACATGTGTTTTGCACATTTCTATGTATTTGGGATCTGTCGATAATTTGTGAGAGTCAATGGGAATCTTGAGCCAAAAGTGTCTGAAAATGCCGAAATTGCGCGAAGAAGACAACATGCGGTCAATTACGCCGTATATTGATAGGTTAAATGAGCATTAACTTTAATAAAATAATACGATAAAGAGTCCATAATGAAATAATAAGTTAAAAAGTCCGTAATAAAATAATAAGTTAAAACGTCCATAATAAAATAATAAGTTAAGAAGAAACTCTATAATAAAATAATAGGTTAAAAAAAAAAACTTTTACTAAAATAATAAGTTAAAAAGGAAGTTTTTAATAAAATAAATTAAAAAGACAGCTTTCCATGAAATAACATTTTAATTAGAAAATTAATTAAAGGAAAAAATTAGTAATCAAAATTATATTTTTGTTACTTAGGTAAACAGCCGTATCGAAAAACATGTTCCCAATTATCTCACAGATTAAAGCATTTTCTTGGAATATTTTGCATTGTCATCAAAAATTTATTTATCGAATAAAAAAATTTTCATAAATATTTTATATGATACTACTTTATCTTATTGTAATGTAGTTCAGAAAATGTATGCAATAATTCAATAAGAATATTTTTAAAATTTGAATTTCGGATATTGAGTGGAATATATTAAGATTTTTGCAATGATGCTTGAAATTCATCGATATTCAAAAAAATGTCTCTCTTCCTCTCTTTATTTTCTTAGTGCTATTGCAGGAAAGTGCATACCTTCACAAAGCAAACAGAAAGCAAATAATGTTCCGTATTAACAGGTGTGGAATTCTGCCTTCACTTGACAAAGGGAGCAGTTGGCTCCCGAAACGTCGTGTTTTTAAACCTTACGCCAGTGTCGAAATAACTATTGTTTTACAGTGTATTGTATTAATGTTAATATTCTACAGTGTTATTATATATGTATTAATATATAATATTCCACAATGTATTGCATGAATCATAATATTGCATATTAGAATGTCTACTACAGGTAATGGAATGAGTAGTCATTAGTTTCCGTAATTGATTCTATATTGAATATTTAAAGACTAATGTAGGGAGCAATGTAGGGAACAATGCAAAGAGCAATGTAGGGAGCAATGTCGGGAGCAATGTAGGGAGCAATGTAGGGAGCAATGCAAAGAGCAATATAGGGAGCAATGGAAAGAGCAATGCAAAGAGCAATGTAGGGAGCAATGCAAAGAGCAATGTAGGGAGCAATGCAAAGAGCAATGTGGGCAGCAATGCAAAGAGCAACACCCAGGAAATATTGAGTCACAAATACGACGACTCAATGTTCCCTTGGAATTCAAGGATGATGGAAATTGGTGTCTGTATATCACACAATGCCAGTGTGAAGAGCTTAAGTCTAAATTTTATGTGTTTTTTTACCATGTTACGTATATGTGCGATAATAGAGAGATCTCAACCTTTCATTTGATTGATAATGGTTGTTATTGATGATGGTGTCATTCGAATGAGAATTATTAAATAGGTTTTAATATTGAGTCCACGCACAATAAAACCACAAATGAAAAAACTTTTAAAACAACGTTATATATGCGTATAAATTGAAAAATTTTAATCATACGATGTACATTTCAACCAGACTTAGTTGGTCTTCTTCAGGAAGTTATAAACGAACCCGTGTTGCCACTTCTTGGGAGCGTTGTTACCTAGCTGGAGCCTCAGTTGATGTGGATGTATGAAGGTAGGCCGTAGTGGGTAGAAGGGTAGACCAAGCTCGGCTAAAAACCGGCGTACTATTTTGGTCATTCACAATGTTAAATTTCAAAGCTTTTATGTGGAAAGCTTCTAAAAATCAAGTTCAAAAGGAGATTTTGGCTGGAAAATGATCGTAGGCTCAAGGAAATTAAATTTAATTTCCTTGTGTTTACTATCATTTCCCAGCCTAAGCCTGGTTGAAATGTACACCGTATGATTAAAATTTTTCAATTTATATGTATATATAACTTTGTTTTAAAAAAGATTTTCATTCATTTTGCGTAGTTTCGACTGAATACATTCAAACAAAACCACAAATGTCCATATTACGTATTAAAAACCTTAAATTAGGTGTCGTTTACAAAATTGTATGAATGGAAGGGCTTTATAAACACTCTTCGGCAAAAAAAAAAAAGCACCATTAGGAAATTATCTGTTTTTATTAAAATTAAATATATATCCAGCACATACGCAGGTAAGGAAATGATAAAAATATTCAGGGCCGTAGGACCCATCAGTGGCTAGGAATTGCACATTAAATGTTCAAATCAATAGTTGAAGACCCCGCTAGCGGCGATGCATGTGTCTAGGCAAGGAGTGGTAAAGGTTCCTAATGTCATCCTGCGACATATTCTTCCGGGCAGTCCTTACTTGTTGCACCAGCTCTGCGACATTTTGCGGTGCCCAAATCCAGCAGCCTACCATGTCCCATACATGTTCGATTGGCGAAAGGTCTGGTGACCTTTCTGGCCAAGGAAGAGTATCAACAGTACAGAGGCGGCTCACAGATATGCGAGCCGTATGGGGCCTGGCATTATCTTGTTGGGAAATGGCCCAGTCTGTCGTGCCATGAAGGGTAACGCAAATGGCCGCAGGATGTCGTTAACATATCGTTGAGCTGTTAAATTTGTATGCAGGATGACTAGGGGTGTCCTGCTGTCGTACGAGATAGCACCCCGCGCCATCACACTAGGAGTAATGGTTGTGTGCTTCTTTAAAACAAAGGGTGGTTGGGACCGCTGACCCTGTCACCACCACACAGGATTCGATGGTCATCTGCTCCAAGACTGAAGCGGGATTCATCGCTGAACACTATGTGATACCAATCTGCTGGCAGCTATGATGATCGGCTACGACACCACTCCAGACGACTCTATCAATGGTGTGGGGTTAAAGGCAAACGTCTTAAAGGCCGCTGTGAGGGTAACCCCACCTCAGCCAAGCGTCGTGACGTTGTCGAAGATGTCACGGGTGGTATGGAAGAGATTGTAGCACGTTGGATGGCGGACAATGATGCCGTTGGATCAGCTCGGGCCTGTCGCACAACCAACCGATCTTGCCTCGCATTCCTGCACCTTGGACTTCCAGAGTTTTGTTCCGTCGATGAGTTCCTCGCAGCAACCATTGCTACCAACATCTTTGTACAGCAGTGTCCGTACGGTGCAGGTGGCGGCCTATTGCTCGGTAGGACCAGCCAGTTTCACACATCCAGACTATTCGACCACGTTCGAAGTCATCCAATTGGTTATAAGGTCTTCGACAACGTCCCAACGTCATTACTGGTTGCGTCTCCAGGGAACTGCAACGCCGACAACGAAAAAAAATAAACCGTCTGCAATTTTTACCTCTTTTATACGATGCTCGTTGCAAAATAGAAATGCGCGCTATGATCGAAGTTAACACTCATTGGCTTTGAAAATTTAATCATTTGCATACTTGGTTTAAAGGAATTTGCATGCGAAATTTTGAGATGATCGGATAATTTTTTAGGGGTGTTTTTTTTTTGATTTTTTTTTGCAAACTAGTATATTTTTATTATACTATAATTCTTATAAACAAAGCTGCATTTCTGCTTTAAAGAGTAACTGAAAAAATAAATAAAAAGAGAAATGATTTTGAAAGTTAATACATTTCAAATACACTTTGAATTAACAGAATACATATTGTGAAGTATCACAATCAATGTCTTTAGCTTAGAATTTAAGAAAAACAGCAACATTTAGTTTCACTTACTTTGATACCTCATTTACACTTGCGAACTTGGAAGGCATAGACTACGTATAAAGGAGGAAAAAAACTTTATAACTTACTTAGTTATACCACGAAATAAATTCATTACTTTTAAATTAACTTAATTAAAATTAATACCCAAATTCAACCCCTATAGTAAAAATTTAATTTTAATTGCTCATGTACAGTTAAAGTAAATGTCGAAAACGATACTAAAGTTCTATTTATTACTATACAGCGATAATGACAGGAGATATGAAATGGTTTTCATTTTATAATTTCAGGAGAGAAAATTCCTACTTTAAAACAACAGTATAAAAATATTTATATGACAGTAGCTTATGTGCGTTTGAGGGAATAATTTTCTAGTCCTTTCAGAATGTGACAGCAATTAAAATTTTGGAGTATGGATCATCTCAAAAATAGTTCAAATGAAAGTTAAAACAACTTCATAGCTACATTTCTAAAACACAAAAAACAAACAAATTGTACCGTTTTTGACGAGTTTAATGAACTTTCAGCACGATAATATTGACATATGAATCTAAAAAAAGATACTTTTAAAATAGTTAATAAGTTCTTTTCCAATAACAAGATTGGCGTCGAAAAGAAGCAAAATGGAGCCAGATGGCAGTTCTCCCATTTCTGTGACAAATAAGAGCTGGCGATAATAAGTTATTGCAGAAAGCGAGGATTTTCCATTCTGGAACACTTCTTCCAGCCATTACTAAGCCATACACTGCAATAACATGTCCTCAGGAGGAATTCCGTTCATTTGTAAGTAATGGCAAAATAGTTGGTAAACATATTGTCTGGCGACTGCCACAGCGACTAGAAATTCACTCATTTATGACTATCTTAACTTTCGGAAGGTGTTTTCGCATCCACTATGCCATATATAAAAGAAATAAATGGTTTTTCTTGAAAAGAATATTCCTACCGTCTATGCCACTGAGACCCATTAAAATCGAAGGGTAAAATATTTTTTTTTTGTGCTTGAAGCTTCATGAAAACTGATAATACTAGTGATACTTTATAACGACATTTTATAATTTATAACGGAATTTAATTTCAAATCTTTTTTTTCTCCTTTTTCTTCTTTCACTTTGCCATTTTCCCATGTTTATATGGGGTCGGCGTTATGGTCTTTTAACCTTCTCTTCCACAATCTTCTATCCAATGCCTCTTCTCTACTCCATCCATACTCTTCCAACATAACATCGTCATTACTCCTGATGAAGGACTGCTGCTGATGCGTCCGAAAGCTTGAGTGATCTTTTTCATTGCTATTTTACCAGTGTTTAACCTTTTTATGTAATTTCCTCCCTGGTACCCTGTATTTTATTTCTATTATACTCCTCCAGATATTCCGTCACTTTATCTTTCCATCTTGGCCGTGGTCTTCCCCTCTTCCCCAGCCTATTCAATACCTTTCCCACATATTCCTCATTTCTCCGCTCCATATGCCCAAGCCATCTTAACCTATGTTCTTGTATTTTTTTTCCCATGGGTCCAACCTTGACCGTACCTCTAATTAGGTTATTCCTTATTTTATCCCTCCTTGTAACATCATCCATCCACCTCAACATTCTCATCTCAGCCACTTCCATCTTCCCTACGGAATTTAATTTCTAATATTTTTATACAATTGTTCTCCAAGCTGGGTATATTTTGGTTCATGAGAGTTGAAGTGTAGAATTACCTACTCTTTGTATGGAAAGTTGAATTCAGTTCCTCGATCATTGCTTGAACGTACATCAATAATTGACTTTTCTCTGTTTCAAAAGAGTTCTTTTAGTTTAAGCTCTTACGGACCCAAAATGATTCTAACTTCAATAAAAAAAGAGAAATACCAGAAATAAATTTTTCGAATTACAATTTCTCTACAACCACTTTCTTTTAATTTGAAGTTTCTTCTTTCACAATATTCATAACTTAAAACTCTTTCTTAAATATGGAAATAATACTCATATACCCTAATATCCTTAGGGAAGAACGAAAGCAAACCTTATTTTATATTTTTATTAAATTATTTTAAAATAGGAAATTTATGTTTTTGGCTCCCGTTTTGTTTATATTTCATTTTGCAGATTAATTGCAGGTTTTGTCAACTAATTTGTGCGTGGAATATCAAACATACCAATGTATTCAAAATTTTTTAAAAATTAAAAAAAATCTAGTATTTTGGAGAACTAAATTCCAGATGGGGTTATTTTTCCACGGTATGTTTAATATTGCTTGAAAGCTGGGTATATTTAAATAATTGATTTTTATATAAGGCTATTCTATGGACAGCTCAGTCCACGAGAAGTGCCATTTTGTTAACACTGGCAAAATTTACTGATTTTAGTTCTTTATATAAGAGAATACGAAATAGAGTAAAACCTCCATATAACGTACTTCCGTATAGCGAAATTCTCCATATAGTGAAGTTTTGGCAAATCCCCATGGTCGTTACATATGAAAGTGTTTCTATATAACGGAATAAATTTCTATATAACGAAATTTTTAACGACCAAAACAGAAAATCGAGTAGTCACGTCAGAGACATCGGATTCCATAAAACCGTGGGAATACAATACGATTTTAAAATACGTGGCAAACAAAACATATATTAATAAGTGCAAACACTTTTATGATGAATCAACGTCACCATTTGTTGTGCAGCAGGATATTAAGAGGTTTTTTTTTACAAAAGCATGAATGTGTATGAAAGAAGCATTAAATACGTTTTCATTTTAAGGTAAGAATTGTTCAATTCAATTTTTTATACACATGTATGTTTCACACTTACACACATCTATTTTTAAATAGTTGAAGATTTTTTTAATCCAGTTTTTCAGTCGCTTACTTAAAAACTGGATTTTAACTGTGGTATCACACCCTGGTTCATGAATATATATGGTTTATATATGGTTATTAATATATTAGTATATTAATATATGGTTTTCACTTAGCGAATATTCTATATAACGAACTTTTTTCATGGAACCGTCCATTTCGTTATATGGAGGTTCTACTGTATTTATTGATCTTTTAAGAATTTTTTTTTTAAAAAATTATTTGCTTAGGATTTACTTTTTAGTCTTAGGACTACTGAATATCACTAATGATAGTCCTATATATCACCAATAATAGTCCTACATATTATCAATAATGTCCTATATATCACTAATAAATCCTATATATATATATATATATCACCAATAGTAGTCCTAAATTTCTAACAACATTTTTTAAGACATTTTAAGACGTACGAGGATATTTAACCTCGACGACAGGGAGCTCATTTTCGGGAAAATGATCGATGAATTAAACCGACTTCCAGGATTTCGTAGCTTACGCTCAGTATGAAAACTGTCAATCAGGAAAAGTAGTTCGGGCAATAATTCCAGGCCAAAATGCATTTCGAACGGTCCAGTGGTCCAGGACAAACAACTTCTATCCGAACAACCAAACGAGATTCGGTCGTTCGGTTAGATCTTTGGATTCCTATACATTGTTACGGTCGCCCATATCCATTCGTTTATTGCAATCTGAGCATCGATTGCGGCTCTTTCCTGCCTCAAGTATTCCCACCGATGTTTCTGCAATTCAATTGATCGCAAATCCGGCGAATTTTTACGTAGTCAAAATTTCTAATTTCGCGGCGTCAGCTGTTCCCGAAGTACCAACCAGAAAAAATAGTTTCCCCGAATTTTCCTTCCCTCCTTTTTTTTATTAATCTTATTCCAAAAACTTCTCCACTTTCTCGTTTAAAACCAAATCTAGGTTTAGTTCATCAAATAGTCGATAGAATACATAATGTTGGAAGTTTGAAATTATCGTATACTTTTTGGCTTGTGTACAGTCCTTCGATGTTGCTTTGTCGTCCTTTTGGACAGGGAATAAATCATCGTTTACAAGGTTTCTATATGTGATAAATAGATGTCGTTTTCGAGTGCAAATATCAGTGCTGCGGATCATTTGGTGCTGTGGAAAAGCTTGCGATAGAGCTTACAAGCTTTGCGAAATATGCTTAAATTGATTATTATATTGCAAAAAGTTTTCCAGTAAACTGTTCACTGCAGTCCGGGGGTTGTTTCTCTAGGCCTTAAGAAGTTCATGCTCCTCGGAAAAGTCCTTGCGCCGTAGGACAGATAACAAGCAAGGGTGGAAGAGACAACGATGTTAAAGTAATGCACAGCATATTTGTGACTCACAGATACTCTAATCTTTCTCTGAATCTTCTAGTGGTTCTTAAATTAAAATTGAAGGGTCTTTATTCAATCTTGATTTCTTTCAGGAGTTAGTTTATCTTAGCAGATTTAAAATTTCAGAAATAACGGGTTCAAAGAAAGCAGAAGTCCCCAGCCGAATAGAAAATCCTTGCGCCATAAGACAGATATCAAGTAATAAGGGAAGAGACAAAAAATGTTAAAGTAATGCACCAGTATCCTTGTGACTCGCAAATATTCTAATCTTTGCTATGATTGATTGGTTGTTTGGCTTTTTATGGCGCAAGAGCATCTGGGCTATACTGCGCCAGAATTTGCTCTGAATCTTCTAGTAGTTCTTAAATTAAAATTGAAGGGTTTTCATTAAATCTTGATTTACTTACAGGGGTTAGTTTATCTTAGTAGATTTAAAATTTCATAAATAACAGGGTCTAAAAAAGTAGAAACGAATGAAAGAAATCAGTGATTCTGGAAATATGATAACACTTTTTTGTGTTTCGCTCTCGATATCTCCTTAGATATCTTTTGTGGGAATCAAGAGCTTCTTTGGACAATATCCCTATCGGTAGAAGTGTTGCTTGAACAATATCTGATGCGTGAATTGGCACACTGAAAGGCACGTAGTGCCAGTGATAGAGTACGATATAATTTGGCGGTTAAATAATTAATAAAATACAATAAAATAATTAATAAATTACGATTAAATAATTAATAAAATACAATTAAATAATTAATAAAACACAATCAAATAATTAATGAAATACAGTTAAATAATTCATAAAATACAATTAAATAATTAATAAAATATTAATAATTCAAAAACTTAGATATGGCGATGTTTAATCCATTTTTCTCTAATTGTGATATTAAAGCTCTTAATTTTATATTTTATTTCAAGACAAACGAATGTCTTTAATTTTTGTCCG
Organism: Dysdera silvatica; assembly: GCA_006491805.2. Classification (NCBI taxonomy): domain Eukaryota; kingdom Metazoa; phylum Arthropoda; class Arachnida; order Araneae; family Dysderidae; genus Dysdera; species Dysdera silvatica. Next base: position 113,258,154 of record QLNU02003225.1, on the reverse strand, counting down.
TCAGGCCCAAATGATGGTACATATAGCACCTTAACGGCAAAAATTTTCTCTTCTAGGATATTTTTTGTCTTCCAAACATGGAAAAGCTCCTTTTGAGAAATCACAAATGCACATAAAGAAAATGAAAAATATTAAAAAGTAGCATCTAGTGGCAGCTTATTCGCTTATTCTTATGGTAATAAAAAATACGCGTCCAGTGATTTGTGTTTATACATCAAAATAATCGCGGGACGTTGAAGATCTCAAAAGTCATGCATAATTAAACTTGAAAAATTCAATTTTTTAAAGGCTTTTGATTAAAAATTAAAAAATATACAAATAAAAATGTATGGCGATTATAAATTATATATTCTATTTTTGGTGGATGGATTCATTACAATTTAATCAATTGAAACCTTTTCGAATCTGCAATAACAGCACGCTATAATATTTTAATCATCAATTATAATTAGATTGATGGATTCATTACAATTCATGAATTGATGGATTCATTACAATTCGTGAATTGATGGATTCATTACAA
>QLNU02003225.1:113199433-113257531 GCA_006491805.2 Dysdera silvatica | reverse complement strand
ATACATTGAGAGAATTAGTTATTAGCCTAGTACATTGACCAAACGGATTGGAGAGTTGCTTATTCCTACTTTTTCGCCTTCTACTCATAATTCAAGTAGAACTCCATTTCACAAATAGAAAGCCTTGCACCACTTTGATGTAGGATAAGACACTAGGCTACTGGCCCGGCCAATTCCACACATCGTTATATATATATATTTAACGTGTGGACCCCGCTTATATTTTGATAGATACTAGTAACGACCCTTTAGATGAAACATGATGAGTTGGTGTGGAAACGAATTTCTCAGGATTTTATGCATATTTTTATAAGCAACTATGGAACCTTCTCAGTGTAAGCACAATTTCCGAATGGTCAACACACAAAGCCATTGAATCTTATTTTTTTTGTAATTTTTCATAGGCAAATTTTTATATATAGTAATTTTCGACAGCCACACTTGAGCTCAAACTAGAGTTTTGAATGTATAGGAGAAAAAGTGACATCGCCCTAGCCTAGAATCGAACTAGGGTTTCTCTGTTTCATTCTTTTGGGTGCCTTAACCGCTAGGCCACCAAGGCTTAGGAATGATGCTCCTTTTCCCCTATATAAGACTCTTGCAAGATAGATTATTATCCTTCTCAGTATCAACACAATGGCCAAATGATTTATACGCAAAGCCACAAGGGCGTGTTTTATGTAATTTTTCATAAGTTGAAAGTTCTAAGTTCTAGCTTTATCAAAAGCAGGAGCGTCGAAAATTACTATCTATTCTATGCATAGAAAGTACTTAGAGATCTTCATTTAGTAGTGAATAGAAAATGGTCAAACATGATATATATATACAGGGTGTCTCAGTACTAGGGTTACAAATTTCAAGAGATCATGGTACTCATCAAGTTGAACGATAATTGTCATGGAACCTATGGTTGCAAACCACCCGCAGCGCCAGTTCTAAAATCGTCCAGCATGCACAAATAGTGACAACCAGTGCATGAGAAGCGCAAAATGCGATGTCCTAATCATCTATGCACTTGAGCAGCTGACCTGAGTAGTATCTGGCGCTCTTCACGCACTGGTTGTAAATATTTGTGCATGCTGGACGGTTTTAGAACTGGCGCTGTGGGTGGTTTGCGACTTTAGATTCTATGACATATTATCGTTCACCTTGATGAGTACTATGACCCCTTGAAGTTTGTAACCCTGGTGCTGAGACACCCTGTACATCACCATCATATTTAGCTATCATCTATCCTCTGCTGCATAAAAGTTTCCTCAAGTATCTTACATACATGTTCCTTCAAGGCGTTTTCTTATTTCATCTCCTTATCAAGTCTGAGGACATTCCACGGCCTTTGATGTACTTGTGGAATTCAGTTGAGAATCTGTTATCTATTGGTGGTCAGTACTTACAAGGTACTCAATCAGTTTATAATTACTTAATTTTTTTTACTATTTTTAATTAATTTTGATGCCTTCACAATCCTTCTTCTCCCTCTTACCCAAGCAGCCCTATACTTCATCTTTTAAGCTTTGTAATTTTATAGACGGATTGTGTTTTCCAGCTGGATTGCTTACATCCTTGAATTAGCGACATGTCACAAAATACTATCATCGTTAATACAGTAGTCGATATATGGGCTTAAATTATTCTATTATACACTTCCGAGTTAAACATTCAAATTTACAAATTAATGGACTTTCGTTTTATGAAAATTAGATTTATTAATATTACTACTGCTCTTTATACAAATCGAAAACTACGCAGATTAAATTAGAAACAACTTTTACCAACGTATTTTAAGCGTAGTAATAGTAACGCCAATGTTATGGCGAGGTTAGATGGTGAAACGTTCGTAAAGAAAAGGAATGTTTTTTTGCGTCTAATGGGGCACTACTCCACAACCTTTTACAATCCGGGAAGATGCTCTATAGCTCAGTTGGTAAGAGCACCTGTCCGGATTGTAAGAGGTCGTGGGATCGTGCTCTACCAGAAGCAAAAAACATTTCCTTTCTTTTCCTTACGAACGTTTCACCATCTAACCACGCCATAACATCGGCGGTACTATCATTACGCATAAAAACGTTGATAAGGATTGTTTTCTAATTACTAATTTCTCTTTAGAAATCTATAATAAACTAATTAAATAAATAAAATCTAAAATAAATAAAATCACTAAAATAAATAAATAAAGTCACTAAAATAAATAAATAAAATCACTAAAATAAATAAATAAAATCACTAAATAAATAAATAAAATCACTACAATAAATAAATAAAATCACTAAAATAAATGAAATCACTAAAATAAATAAATAAAATCACTAAAATAAATAAATAAATCACTAAAATAAATAAATAAAATACTAAAATAAATAAAACAAAATCTCAAATAAATAAATAAAATCTCTAAAGTAAATAAATAGAATCTTGAAATAAATAAATAAAATCTCTAAAATAAATAAATAAAATCTCTAAAATAAATAAATAAAATCTCTAAAATAAATAAATAAAATCTCTAAAGTAAATAAACAGAATCTTGAAAATAAATAAATAAAATATCAAAATAAATAAATAAAATCTTTAATAAACTAATCTAAATATATTTTATCTTATTTTTTCCTATTCTTAATTAATTCTATTATTGTTGCGAGAGAAACATCCAGAAAATGCGGTGGATAAAACTCATCGTATCACGTACCAAAGTAAGCAACCTTGTTTATAAATTATTCAGTCCATATCCCAAAAATGTTCACCATAAATATAGCGACCTATTCAAGCCTTTCTTTCAAGCCCATCTCGCATGTTGTACTGAGTTTTATTATCTTCGCATCTATCGATCTCTGCCATTAAATGGAGCAAACTCTATAAAAAAAGAGTGGGAAAAGTCAAATTCAGATAGAATTGATACTTTTGCCACAAAAATAGAGTAGTTCAGATAGATATCGTCTTAATAATAGCTTGTTCTGGGAATGAACGGGCCTTCGAATTGCCTATCTCATAACGTGACCTCCTTGCCGTTGATAACCAGCTAGTCTTACCAAGAACGGTTCCGTTGGGAGCCTGTACCAGAACATCTATGATGCAAGACGATACTAGAGAACACTGGATGGATATAGCCTTTCATCTGCTGGCATTGTGAAGAAAGAAAACATGCTACTATAGTAAAACTATAGTAGCTACTATATAAAAAACAAGCTACTATAGTGTGAAATTTCAAGAAAGCTGAATATACGTAAATAGAAAAGCTGGAGTGCTTTTAGCATGCTTGTTTCATTTATTTTCAGTTCGTTGGGAAAGGACAGTTATTTTCACGTTGCCTCAAGTCTTATAGTATTCTGAGAAATCTGAACTTCTTGTGTCTGAAGCAGTGTTTCTCAAAGTGTGATCCGCGGACTACTTACTGGTGGTCCACGGCGACTTACCAAGTGGTCCGTAAGATCACCATCATCAAATTTCAGAAGAAAAAAGTAGAAACTGCCGGCGAAGCTAGAATTTAGGTTCAGGTGAAATTTAAAACATTTCTCATAAATATGACCCTTTATAAACTTTACTTTACGGCATTTTGTGAAAGCTTTGAATCCTCTGAGTACATCCATGTTTTCTATATTGCTTATTATTATTTAATTAAATTAGTGATGTCATTTTCATTATAAATTTGACAAAATAAGATCGTAACTCATTCTCTTTATCAAATAGCATTACTCTAAAAATTATTTTGTTTCAGGTGGGTTTGGCAACCAACCCATATTTTTTTAAGAACTTGATCGGAGATTTTAGAGATTTTCTGCCAAAAGCTAGTGTTTTTTTAAAGTTAAAAACAACTAAAAAACTTAAAATTTACGCCGAAAGGAGTTAAAATTAGCTACAAATTATATTTCAAGACATGAATATATCTCCCCTGCCAGTATACGTTTATAAGCCTACCAATAAATCATATAAATCGAGGGTTACTTTGGTTATGCCTTTCCTTGGGAGAGTTGGAGGGGGAATTAGTATGACAGTGGCTACGTAGGACTTAATAATATCAACCATAGTTGGCAATCTTAATTTCAGGAAGTATTTTTTTAATGGGGGGGAATTCCAACTCCCTCGGTGGTCCGCGATAAAGAAAGGAATACTTAATGTGGTCCGCGAGCGACCAAAGTTTGTGAAAAACTGATATAGAGACTAAAACCCTTCACTACGGATCAGTAGAACAGAAACGGTAACCAGCATGCGTCAGTTGATTGATTGAATAAGGATATTCTCCACAGGGGACAAACTCTTGTGTCGCGAAAAAAATTAAATAAAATTATGCTTTTTAAATTTTAATAAATAGTGGATATCATACATAATTTTTCATTTTAAAATAATTTCACAACATAAACCGTGAGACACTACATATAAACATTTGTAAATTATTGCCCGATTCTGCCTTCTCCCTTTGTGTGTTTACAGGTGATGAGCTGTGAAGTTAATGCAACATGGAAGGAAAACAATTAATTTGTGAATCGATGAATTGCCATTGGAGAGAACATCAACTAGACGAGAACTAGTGATTGGGTTAAACAATCATCGGAGACCTGGTCCTTCGTGAGATGGGACCCCAGCTAAACGCGACAGTCGAGCGAGGATGATCAGCACACGCGATGGAACTGTTTCCTATGAACGGGACCTCGTTCGTATGAACACGTGAAAGAGTTACCATTTTCCTTGTTCAATAAAGACTGTGGACTACAGATGTATGGACAGCTGTGGACAGTACAGTGATCTAACTTTAATAAATTAGAACAATTTTAAGGTTGTTCAGCAGAAAATGGATCACATAAATAATGTTTATTGTGAATTTCGTCAACGTAGAAAATAGTTAGCTTTTCAGTTGTCTTCTGGGGCATCCATTTAAGTATTTGTTTTCTTTATTCTTGGTGGCTAACGTTCACTACTTTAAAGTTATTAATTAATTAATTAATTAATTATTTAATTATTTTTTATTTTTAATTCTCTATGTTTTTATTTAGTTAATTAATTAATCTATTTAATATTATTTATTTTCTATCTACTTTGCCCTTTGTTCAAACCTCCTTTCTTCATACTCCTTTAATGGTTCAAGGCGGCAGACAACATCATCATCATCAATCGAACATTCGAGAACAGCCTTCCGTTCTCATGCTTACAATATCGCTGCCTGGTAAACAAGAGACAAGCAGTAGTCGGTTGCTAACCTCCGTTACTGTATGAGCCTGCATTTACATATAAAGATGTGACCGCCCTGGAAACAGAGGTTAGCCAAAGGTCACGCAAGGGGACCCTGTGTCGAAGATACCTAGAGCGTCTTATTGTCCGGGGCACCTATTCGGACAATTGAGCTGTCATCAGAGGATAGTCAAGCTCTGTAATAAATGATCCAGGCTTTTCCGCGAATTCGCTCACCAAAAGAGGAGATATTTGGCGTGAGAACATTCTGGGAACACTTATCACGTGACATTGCCTAGCTTCCACCATACTACTGAAGCGGCTGAGTTTGGCGAGATTTACTCAATGTGGCGAGCAAAAAGTTCACTTCGAAAGCCTAACCACCAAAGTCTAAGAACTCTTCCCCCGATGTTAGACAAATGAACATGTAATTTGTTCCGAGATATATTTTTTTCGGGTGCTTTGAGTCCGGGTCCCTTATTAAGTAGCCAGATGATCGACGAACACTCTACTCGATGTCAAGTATTTAGATAATCCTTTCCGTCTATTTTCTTAATTTTTTTAAGTTCACGGTTGCCCTAGCATTTTATAGTCATATTGGTTTCAGGTTTAAAATTTACTCTAGTTAATTGTGACCGGAGCTTAGTTCGCTCATTCTGTAACCGTCTAAGCATGGGACTGGCATTTATCGAATTGGCCAGTTATATTTTGGAAATTAATCCGGGCCGGAAGAGCCTTTATGTTAGAAAATGTTTAAAGTGTGGGAAATTCTGTCTACATGAAGATAAAAATCTGGCTAAATATTTTCTAAATTTAGAAAATCACTGGTTTAGAAGAAGAGGCGAGATTATCCTGTAATCGCCACCTATCGAAATTTATTTTCATGAATGTGGGAAAAGTGAATTTTGTGAATAAAAAATGTTATTGTTGTTTAAATTCTTTGTGATTTTTGTGTACTTTGTCTCAGCATGCAGTGATTTGGATTTATGTAAGAGTTTAATCAGTTGGCCTCGATCGCCAATAGCTACCCAAGTTCAATGATTTGGCGTAAAGAGGTTTCCCCCAGTTTCCTGTTGGCGAACCTAGTTTTGCGGAATGACTTTCACTACAACGGTAACAATGTAAGGACAGCCATTTTTAACACAACGCAATTTCATGTAAAAATTAACATTATAACCCTTATATATGGTTATGTTTCGGCTTAATCAAAAGTAAAGGGCTTATACTAGTTTTTTCTTTTAATCCAGTGAAGTTCAAACTCATCTCAAAGTTACGTTAAACACCAAAAACATAAACCCCATTTTAATTTATACCATCGAAACCTCTTTAACAAAATGTTTTAGAAGGCAGGATTTTCGCTTTAAATGTAAACAAATACTCTATGCATTGGCCTTCACTTTTAACATTTTTTATGAATAATTATAAGTTGAAATGCACGAAGGTGTTTAATAAGGAAATTTTGGCTAGAAGTTCCTTAAACGCTATTAACACATAGGGAAAGTTCATATCCTGCGTTAATTAACACGGACTTGAAAAGCAGCGTTACGAAATTAGTTTTAAATCTGAAATAAAGGACTTTATATTCGCCGCTTTTCCCCAAAGTTTTTAAACATGTCTGCTTGTCTCTTGATCGATAGAATGCATGCCAGATGAAATGCATGCTGCACAGTGGTCATGTGATCTGAAATGATGCTGAACAGTGCATGCTGCACAGTGTTCATGTGATCAGAAATGCATGTCTGCACAGTGGTTCATGTGATCAGAAATGCATGTTGCATAATGGTCATGTGATCTGAAATACATGCTGCACAGTGGTCATGTGATCTGAAATGCATGCATGCTGCACAGTGTTCATGTGATCTGAAATGCATGTTGCACAGTGGTCATGTGATCTGAAATACATGCTGCACAGTGGTCATGTGATCTGAAATGCATGCTGCACAGTGGTCATGTGATCTGAAATGCATGCTGCACAGTGGTCATGTGATCTGAAATGCATGCTGCACAGTGGTCATGCGATCTGAAATGCATGCTGCACAGTGGTCATGTGATCTGAAATGCATGCTGCACAGAAATATCGGAAAAAAACCTTTACATTCTCTAATACACAAAAACTTTTCTCTATCGTTGTCGCCATTTTTAATTTCAATAGCAGCGCTCTAAGGGAAAGCTTCCATCAATTGAGCGATGTTGGAAAAAGAAACTTAGAATGCTTTTCTTTATTTTTATGTAGCACTGATTATATTATGTGTAATAGTTTTGAAAATATAAATTTTTAAAATCCGGTCATTCATTTATGCTAACCCTGTATATTCAGTTGGAACTCAAACAATAGCATATTCGGTTGGAATTTCAATAATATTAACATATATGGATAATGTAGTGCATTACGATAGGCCCTAAGGAATACGTACCTCATCATTTTCTTAATACAAAATTTGAGTAAAAAAATGGGGTATATATCACAGCGGCTCTTTACATATCTAATCAATATTTAGTTTGATATTCATGCGTGACAAAGTTTTTGCATCACATCATTCCGCTATAAAAAACGACTTTCCGGGTCTACCAATAGAAGAGGAAAAAAAGGCAGCGTTTTTATTTCACAGTAGGCTTATGTATGTGTTTCTTTAAGCTGAATACTTGGGAAGCATCGATTTTTCTCTAGTTGTTTGCAGAAGTTTTCTAATTTTGCTACTTATACAGTGAGTTTTTTTCAGGAAATTGACGGAACTTTTCACAAACTCGAATTATAATTTTTCAAAACATGAAAATCTCGAATTGGAAATGGCTTTTTTCAGTTTCGGCTCAAATTAAAATTTCAAACATACTTTTTTAACATGCGTGAGTAGAAATTAGGGCGCGCATGGCTGTTCTAGATTACTTTATTGCAATATCAGTATTTAGCAGCATTCTATTGGTGACTTAATTGCAAAATAAGTATTTAGTAAAATTATATTGGTGACTTAATTACAATAAGAGTATTTAGCAGCATTCTATTGGTGACTTAATTACAATAGCAGTATTTAACAGCATTCTATTGGTGACTTATTACAATAGCAGTATTCAGCGGCATTTTATTGGTGACTTAATTGAAATAGCAGTATTTAGCAGTATTCTGTTGATGACTTAATTGCAATAAAAGTATTTAACAGTATTCTGTTGTTGACTTAATTGCAATAGCAGTATTTAGCAGCATTCTGTTGGTGACTTAATTGCAATAGCAGCAGGTGGAAGCATTCTGTTTGTGACTTAATTGCAGTGACAGCTGTAATTGAAAAATTGTCAGTTCATGATAAACCTCGAATATAATTATCATTTTCAGCTGCAAATCATTACGACAATCTGTACTTAATGCAAATTGCAAATTTATGGAAAAGTTTTCAGAGTATTTAAATCCAATACACCTTTGACACAGAACCACATTTGACATAAAGACGACATAAAGACATAAAGACATAAAGAGGTTCATGGTATAACTTATACTATTACAAGAAATCGGAATTACAAGGAATTACGTTGGAATATGAGATAACAAAAAAAAGAAGAAAAAAGAAACAACAAGTCATAATATAGAGTCTTTAAAATTATTGGGGTGGAGAGAAAACACATATTATTTACACATATGCTTATATATTGCAATATGTGGAAAATGGCAATTCATTATGGTCACGGTCTAGGGATGAAAACCGATATTCGATGTTTTCAAAACATCGATGTTTTAACAATCTACAGTGAATGATGGATGTTTTGAGACCATCGATGACTGCGACCATCGATACTGTAATGCAATTTTTTTAATAATGCAAGAGATTTGTTGATTGATTGATTGTTTGGCTTTTTTATGGCGCAAGAGCATCTGGGCTATACTGCGCCAATAAAAGATTTGTAATTTAATATTAGGTTTCAACAATTTAAAATCCCAGTTTCAATAACACCATGTAGAATCGCTGATTCAAGATCGTTTATATTTAGACCAAGGTTTAATAACTTAAGGCAATGGTATCGGTAGTCTGCACGCCAATACATTAAGTAGCTCACATATGTAATTAGGTTGGCGAACATTGGCGAACATTGGCGTTATCTGGGGTTACTAAAAAGGAATTATTGTGTATTAACATTGTTTGAAATAAACAATGAGATATTACTTATTAGAAGGGTTATATGTCCCTTCAATTATGTAGGCGTTGCACATAGGTGTATTTGGCCAATCTAGTTGGCTAAAATTCGATTTCATAAAACGTACTCTTAGTAGAACTAAATCGCTACAATACAAAGTTGAATAATCATTTAACGATATGTTACTAATTTCCGCACCCCAACCCTACCAGTGAAACCACATGACCATAGATAGAGCCAGCTTAAACTTGATTGTCTCCTTACAAGCACGTGTCTGTTCTTGGCGAGTTCTTTGTCAAGCACTCATTCAACAGTGTCTGTATTTTATTTGAAATAAAATTGGATGCAAATAGTTACGGATTATGATAAAGCAGGAAAGTGTGAATGAATTTTACATATTTTTAAGCATTTTTATGTTTATTTTAAAAATTCTAAATAAACTTCGAATGTTATTTTAACGATTTGAAATAAACTTCCGCTTTTAACAATTCCGAAGCTATTTATTGTACTTTCAGGCGTTTCCAGGTTATTATTTTGCTATAATACAAAGATAAAAGTTTATAGTAAACAACTGCGTAAAAATCAACGGCAATTCTTGCGCATGTTTATGATTCAGGAAGACTAACATGGAGCAGATTCTAATTTACAACACCAGTCGAAGGTTTTCGTAGAGCCAGAATTAGCAGGCTAAAACAACAGGCCTCAATCTCACTTCATATATATCGTTCCATATTGGAAACTATATGATGTGGGCATAAATTCCATGTCGAAAAGCCCCTGAATACGCTATGCAAAGTGGGAAGCTGTATGTTCATTATATCCGGGGCATCCGATGAATCCTACAGTGCATAAATCCGTATGGTTCTGTTGTGGTAGAAAAATGCTCTACTGCTGTAGAATAATTTTTCCAGAGGCCGCTGGTGCTAATGAACAACATTGCCCGTATCGGCGGAGCTATGTCAGAAATTCTCGAGGGAGTCAAAATCTAGATGGGTTAATAGGCCACCGTTAAGTTCAGATCCCTTTAAAATTGGTATGAGGTCAACACAATGAAAGAAGGCAAACCCCTTTCTTAAAGGAACATCTAGAAATGCTACCACCAATTCGAATCATTACATATGGACTGGGTGGTGGTTGTAGATAAAAAATGGGAGCACAAATTCGCCTTGCGCATGCGTGCAGCTGGAGGCGCCCTCCAGCAGAATAATAGGTCTGGTATTTTGGGGCTCATGGTCTCAAATATTAAGCGTAGAATTTTATTACTCTAATGCAATTAAGAGCAGTAAACCAACGAACAGAGGGGAAATGGGATAAATTAGAAAAGTTAATAAATTAAGAAAAGAAATACGAAATAAAATAAAAAGATAAAGAATTGGTAAAACAGTAAGACCAAGTAAAGTTTCTAACGGCATACAGCTTTGCAACTGTTATGATCACCGCGAACTACGGTTCCATAACATTATCATTTCTAGATTTTTCGATGGAAATATGTAGACAAAGACGAAGTACCATTTTGGCTTCCCACGAAGAGATTTGACCTCGGTGACAAGCAGACGGCGGTAGTGGCCATACGTAACCCGTGGGGAATACACATCCAAGATTTTGCCTCGAAACGGAACGATCATGACACAAAGAATGCTGAAAATCTGCGTCCGGCCATAAGAAAGGAGAGAGGATTTCGCAGCTGAATACATAACGAACGACCACTCGAAAAGGTCCATTATATAGTTCTTTAAATGGTCGGGAAGACAAAGCCTTCTCCAGAACGTTCTTGAGGACAAAGAGAAAGAATCGGTACATTGCAAGAGCTGGGAGAGGTGCTGACTCTGGTTGAGCTAGAGTTGGAGTTGGAACTTTGCCGTGAGCGAGAGCGGTCGACCTCTGAGTGTCTTGTGAGAAAGAAGCTAGCAGTTTTTTTCGCGGATGAGGATGATCCGATCGCAGATTTGGATCCGTGGCATCCGCTGTCTTCTCATAATCCGTCGACATAAGTTTTAATGCTATAATTATCATTCTAATTATAACTATTATTTGTTGTAAGAGTGTCTGCATCTGACTACGAACGTCAACATTCTTCTACAATCATCCTCCCTACGCCGACAGTCTGGTGGTATGTTTCGGACTAGCCTGGACGACACACATTTCCGCAAGCCGTAAGTCCCTTTGATTGTCTTCCGTCATTTGTCATGCAAAACTAGATACTAATATATAATCAGCACGTAGTGCCATGGTAAGGTAGGGTAATTTCTCGGAAGGAAGTAAGCTGGGGAGAAGGTTTAGCAGCGAGAGTCAAGGTTAAATTAGGAAATACTAGTAACTATGTGCTAGATCTAGAATAAATGTGTTTTAATTGTAAATCCGTTGTCATCTTATTGTTTTATATCTGTTTTTGTATTACTTTAACATGCAATGATCTGCGTTCTACAGACGATCATTACACAACGTTTCAAGGACTACTGTGCCTTTCATTAAGTGAAATAACTCTGCTTTTTGAACTGTGATTATATGATAAATTTGAGCTGAATATTTAACAAATTCGAACCAACAAATACTTACTACTAAGCAAATTGTTAGTAACGTAATTACTTTTTTAAGCCCTTAAAAGTAAGAAGTCATTTAAGCCTCTGACTTTATTAAATAAGTTGACCCAGAAATGAAGTGAGTTGGCTTCAATTTACTAGGGACCTTAAATCTTGACTACTTCTTCCATATTGTGGATACGTTTCAAAAGCAGAACTTGTAATATTAAAAAAAGAAAAAAAGAAAAAAAGTGAAACCTCAGTAATTCGATCCTTTTTTTTTTGTAAACGAAAGTGATTCTAATTCTCCTTAAAATCTTCTTAAATTTCGGTAATTCGAAATATCCTTCTCCCGGATTTTTAAGTTGTTGAAGTGCCGCATTACACATAAAGATATGAGAAATGAACTGGATTTAATGCAGAGTTATGACGTATTAAAATTCAAATATATTCGCAGCTAAATATTACTATTTATACGTCGAACACTACGCAGATTAAATTAAGAAACAATTTTTATTAACATTCTTTAGGCTTAGTAATATGAACGCCGATGTTATGGCGTGGTTAGATGGTGAAACGTTCGTAAGGAAAAGAAATGTGTTTTGCGTCTGGTGGGGTCCCACGACCTTCTACAATCCGGGAAGGTGCTATCACTAACTGAGCTACAGACGACCAAACAATCAATTCCCTACGAACGTGTTTAAAGCGTATTTCTAAAACCGGTTATTTCGTGAAAACGAGCAGTACATGGACTGCTTTTTAAACCAAATTGCAAAGAGATCGGTATTAAATTAACCGAAAAGCCCGTTGTAGCAGATATATTTATACAAGTCGAACACTACGCAGATTAAATTAAGAAACAATTTTTATTAACATTTTTTAGGCGTTGTAATAGTAACGCCGATGTTATGGAGTAGTTAGAAGGTGAAACGTTTCCAAAGAAAAGAATTGTTTCTGCGTCTAATAGGGTATGATCACAAGACCTTCTACCATATCTTCTATCTATAACTTATATCGTACCCCACTAGACGCAAAAAGCATTTATTTTTTTTTGCGAACTTTCCATCATCTAACCATGCCATAACATCGGCGTTACTAATACCACGCCTAAAAAACAGTGATAAAAATTGTTTCTTAATTTAAGTATGACTAGTTTGTTCGTAATATGGTAGAGACATAATATAAATATTAGCTGCGAAACCCTAAAGAAAGAATTGTTTTCTGCGTCTGATGGGGTACGATCACACCACCTTCTACCATATCTTCTATATCTATAACTTATACCGTACCCCACTAGACGCAAAAGCATTTTTTGCGAACGTTCATCATCTAACCACGCCATAACATCGGCCTTACTATTAACACGCCAAAAAAGTTGATAAAATTGTTTCAATTTAAGTACGACTAGTTTGTTCTGTAATAAGAACCACGAAATAATAATAATAATAATAAATTTTTATTCAACCCGATATACAATATTTCGTGATACATAGCTTGAGCAGTATAAAAATTATAGAAATGTAAGAGAAGATCTATATTAAATTATTTTAAGTTTTGAGGTTAGAAATGGAAGAGAATATAAAGCCGAAGCTTGTTACGAGATTCTCTTCCAGAATGCGGTGATGTTGACAAGAGAGAGGGTAAATTTTCATATTTCTGAATTATGCTTATTTTAAAGAGTTCAGTTGTTGTATATCTTTAGCAGAGGGACGTGGAAAACCATTGTAATAACTTAAAAAACAGACTGAGCGTCGTTTTTACGAATTAATGAGCAAGAAGTATTATTGTTATTTGGGATTTTTCATGGGCCTCATTTGAGAAAATTGCGGCACACATCTGGATAAAGCTTACGAAATTATGTTTATCAAGATTCAAGACAGAAGTGTATCTGAGAGTCAACATATCTTATCTGAAATTTTGATTCAAAAAATGTTAGTACAACAAATATTAATTAATAAGTTAGTTGTACTATTAAGAGTTACATATATGAAATTATACTATTGTATAAGAGATTATATTTTGAAAGTAGTATAAAACTTGGGTCCAAAATACAGAATAGCTTAAGGAGGAAAAAGAGAGTTTCTATCCAGCAGCTATCACAATTTTTCTTTAGGGAAAAAACGCAAATGCCGTTGATTCTTTATGACGCACATTTTGGAATATGTTTAGTGGATAAAAGTTTCAGGAAAAACCAAAGCAATTATTTTGCGGATAAAAAAACAAAAACATAAAGAGCCCAAATTGCCATTTTGTGAGTTCAGATTATGTTGGAAAGTTTTGTGTTTCTGCTTTCGTATCCGCAAAGATATTGAAGAACATTCCTTTTACATATTGGAGTGATATTTACTTGATAGAGGGAAAAAATGTTCAGTGTTAGTAGGAGTTCCCAGGTTGAAAAAAAAGGTTATATAATCAGTTTATCTTTGTAATGAGATGTATTCGCAGAAAGTGTCCGTAGGAAGATCCGGGGAAATGCTTGGAGGCCCTGCTGGAACAATGACTTGGTTTCGTTTTTTTTTTCAGCGCTTGCTTCCTAGGGTGCAAATTCAGTTCTTCCCTGTGTCCGAAATACAAATGTATGCGTGAAATAAATGAACTGTCAATGTTTGCTCAAAAACAATCTCTTGAAACTGACTTCAAATTTATTTGCGCATGCGGAATAGGAAAGTAAATTCAAGGTGATGCATTTTAATGGCCAAGAGATTCTATTCTGATCAGGGAAAACCAATAAATACGATTGCTCCTAAGTAAATTCTTTTCCGGATTAAGTGGCCGAGAAACCGGAACAGATCCGGGTTTTCCCAAAGTGATCTGAATTGCGCTTTGAATTGGAGTAGACTATGAAAACTGGAGCTAACAGAATAAAAAGGAAAAAGTGGATAAAATCGAATTAGCAATTACTCAAGATTACAGGAATTTATCAAATTATGCCGGATAACCTAACAGTTAATGGATTGATTGAAAAATGTATAACAGCTACATCTAGAGTTAAAGGAAAAAAAAAGACCTTTCACTGCTATGAAGTAGGCTAAAGATTTTCGGCTGAGAGAAGGTGCGAAAAAAGAACAAAAAAGAAAAAGAAAAAGCTGCGGTTACCGTAAATGCATCCAAAATACTTACTGCAATTTAGCCGTTGAAATTTTTGTGTTAAACTACATAAGATATTTTGAATCTGATAATATCTCTAAACATACGAGAAATCGTTAATTGAATAATAACTGTAATCAGATAATGTCATCTCCAATATAATAAAGATATCTCTAAGCTAATAATGTTTCTAATCTAATAATGATGTCTTTAAGCTAATGATATCTCTAATCTAATAATATCCTACTCTAATAATAATATCATTAATAGCGAGTTATTTAATAAGATCTCTAATAATGTGGTATTTAATAATGAGATCTCTAATAATGTGGTCTTTAATAATGAGATCTCTAATAATGATGTCCCTAAAAATGAGATCTATAATAATGATACCTCTAATAATATCCCTAATGTCATGTGATCTCCCGTAATGATAACTCTAATATTGAGATATTTAATGAAATCTCTAATAAACACAAATGAGATCTCTAATGAAATCTCTGATAAACACAAATGAGATCTCTAATGAAATCTCTAATAAACACAAATGAGATCTCTAATAAACACAAATCAGATCTGTAACGAAATCTCTAAAAAACACAAATGAGAGCTCTAATAAAATCTCTAATAAACACAAATGAGATCTCTAATGAAATCTCTAATAAACACAAATAAGATCTTTAATAACGAGACCTTTAAAAAACTCAAATGAGATCTCTAATGAAATCTCTGATAATGCGATCTCTAATTTCCAATAATGAGATCTCTAATGAAATCTCTAATAATGAGATCTCTAATGAAATCTCTAATAATGAGATCTCTAATGAAATCTCTAATAATGAGATCTCTAATGAAATCTCTAATAATGAGATCTCTAATGATGAGATCTCTAATAATAATGAGATCTCTAATGAAATCTCTCTAATAATGAGATCTCTAATGAAATCTCTAATAATGAGATCTCTAATGAAATCTCTAATAATGAGATCTCTAATGAAATCTCTAACAATGAGATCTCTAATGAAGTCTCTAACAGTGAGATCTCTAATGAAGTCTCTAACAGTGAGATCTCTAATAAACTCAAATGAGATCTCTAATGAAATCTCTAATAATGCGATCTCTAATAATGAGATCTCTAATGAAATCTCTAACAATGAGATCTCTAATAAACTCGAATGAGATCTCTAATAAACTCAAATGAAATCTCTAATAAACTCAAATGAAATCTCTAATAAACTTAAATGAGATCTTTAATAAACTCAAATGAGATCTCTAATAAACTCAAATGAGATCTCTAATAAACTCAAACGAGATCTCTAATAAACTCAAATGAAATCATTAAACACAAAAAAGCCTCCTGGGCAATGTCTTTTTTAAATTCGTTATAGTTCACCGAATCTTGCAATAGTGGATTATTCTTATAGCTCTACTTTGAGCAATGAGCGCAGACGTCTGAAATCTTTCCAAATCTCTAATTTAGCGTTATTTCCAATTTATATTTCTTTGAAAGTTAAATATTTCTTAAAAAAATAAGTTTCTTCTTTATATTATGGATTCTATTTAGCAAATATAAACTAGTTGATGTATTGTTTAAAATTAAAATAATGCATAATTTAAAATATATTTTTACGTTGAGATGAGAAGATATGTTTTAAAATTAGTGTAAGAGTATGAACATTTTAAACTACGTGAAGCAAATATGTAGGAATTTAATTTCAAATGCCCCAATATATGTGAATATAAATTGACTGTATTCGATAAATTAATGAAAATTCTTATTTTAAATTAAAATAATATAACAAAACAACGATATAATGAAACAAAACAATAACACAAATACGTCACATGACTTAAAAATTACAAAAGAATGCATTAAACTGGTTTTTTTTTCGAGAAAAGTCGAATGTAATTAAGCTAAATAAATGTATATGCACGAGATTTTAAAAATTTCATCAGAAGCCCTAACTAAAAACACATGCATGGTGTTTTTTCTGGGCACCGTTCATTCACTTAACATTTTTTTTTTATAAATTTCTATATATACCTATAAAACTTACTTTTCGAATAATATTTTATTTCACTCGGAATTACAAACGCTGATTTATATTTCAGTATGCGGAAACAGTAGTGGCACGTGCTTGGAAGCAAAGACGTGGGAGAAAATAGGGAACATAAATATTTTTGAAGAGGACTTCGAAATAAATATTTTATTTTGGTTACTCTTGCTGTTTCATAACTTCTAACAAACTTCGACGTTAAATCAACGTTATATTCTCCGATATTTCTCTTGGCTTAATTCCTCTTTTAAAAATTACTTTACTATAGACTCATGATTTCAATGTATACCCTGTGGTAAAAAAATCTGTAAGTCTTGGAAACAGAATCATCCAGTAACCGCAAAAGTTTGTATACAATTATTCGAGGATTCAATTAACAAGTTAATCGCACTCTGTAAAAATATCGGTAAAAGAGATATTCCGTTGAAACTTTGTGGCAACACTGAAGATATTTATCTGCAGCAGTTTAGCTTCTTCGACGTATCAGAGCTTTAATTCGCTCGCTAATCAGCCGTCAACATGCCTCGGCAGCTGCAGGTCACGTCCAAATGGGAAGTGCGCGCAGTGATTAGTATTTTGTGGAAAGGAAGTGAGATTGAATTGAAATTTATCGGTACTTGCAGATGTGTACGGTTTGTTTGTGAGTTTTGCGGACGACAGCAAGGGACGTGCTGCGCCGTAAAGTATACGGTACATGCTCCTACATGATGACGCGAGATCGCATGCTGCCAGCGTAACGATGGACGTTCAGAAAAAGTTTAAGATGGAAGCGCGTGACCACGCCCATTTATAGCCCATATCTTGAACCATGTGACTTCCACGTCTTCGTCTCCATGTAACAAGAGCTTGCAAAGCAACAATATCACTAGGATGAGGAGATGAAAGCTGCAACTCAACAATGGTTATCGCATGTTGGACGGCAATTCTTCGCACAAGGCGTAGAAAAATGTCTCATGCCTCGCCAAGGATGGGATTACGTCAAAAGTAGCCTTCATATTGTACTTTTATGTAAATAAAACATTGTTTTATAATTTTAACCTTTTTTCAAAGAATGCAACTAACTTCTGACTAACCTACATGTATAGAGAAGATAGGTGAATGGACATAGTTTGTTGTATTGTGTTCCATAAACCATTAACAAAAATAAATTTGCTAGTTTGTTGAAAAAATTTCAAATTCTAATAAATGTGCGTTAACTTGGGTTTAGCGGAGAAAAACATTGCTATTTTAAAATGCATAAAGCCGCAAGAATTTTTGCATAAAATATAATAAGCATAAAATGTAAATGGAATGGCAATTCTATTCATTGTTTCAGGACATTTCCTTGTATATTTCAGAATTTATGAATAACTGCGTTATAATTATAACGTACTTTCACCTTTTGTCGTATACTTTTAAAACTTCAAATTATGTATCTCAAAGCTTCTATTGCATCAAGATTGAGGTCTGCATATTGTAAGTGAAATTGAGAGAATTATACAAGAGTCTATATAGAAATAAAATTCTTCATAAAAATGTATCTGCTTGCTACTGCAGCTATTATTACTGGAGCTATTAGATACATACATAAAGCGAAGGGGACTTAATATCACAAAATCGACGCCGAAATCCAGTTGAACATTCGTAAAGGCATAAATGGAAAGTTATCAAGATTGGAAAGCTATAAAGTGAATAGAAGCCGAACATGTAAAAATTCAGGCAAGACATTAATTTAGAAAATATTTACCAGATAATTACCCCAATTTCAAAAACCTAAATGTAGAATGCCTTGACCTTCTCGACGCATTCCATCATGATTGTAAGGAAATAATAAATCTTGAAATATAAGAAACTTTTTTGGTCTCATTGATGTAGGTTTCCTTATTCCTCCTCAATTTATTTCAAATTCTATATTTAATGACTTTTCACTGCCTACTTTTCTATTTTTCCTTTTAATTTATCTTCTTTTTCCATTTTCTTGTGTTTGTCTACGATACTGGAGCGAGTATTTTATTGCTTATACAAACTTTTTTCCCCAAAAAGAGCAGCTTTTTAGTTTCTATAAGTAAACGCTGGTCTAGTTTTCTTCGTAAGTGAATATTCTTCAAAAATAGATGTAATTCCCAAGAAGAAGAGTAAAATTTTCTATTCCTTCTCCCTGTATTTCCTTATTTATGCAAATCTATATGCAATGTAAGAAATAAACAGACGCACACTTTTTTTCCTTCAATAAAATTTCAGCTTGAGAATGATATTTTTATTACCAACGCTTAACTAATGCTAGCAATGAAATCACGATGTGCAATGCTCGAAAAATATGCGAAAAATCTTCCCTTATAATGCAATGTTTTCTTTTTGTGAATTTAAATGAAAATTTAATGAAAATTTAAATATAATTTCTAATTTATTTTAAATATTTAAATAAAAATTACGGCTCTTTTTTGAAAAATAAATAATTGAGAGCCGCTATTTTTGTATATTTCAGAAGTCGCATTAAGTTTTAGATTACATTAAAAAAATATGCACTTAATCTTATTTCTGATATTAGGAATGTAAATTTCAAAAGCACTCAATATTTTCAAAATGGAATAATTTAAATTAATACATATAAATGACATATCTAATTTCTTGCTGACAAACTTCTATATGCATAAAATATGAATAAAAGTTCATAGTTGGAAAATATGATTTTTCCTTTGATTTAAAATTTGAACGGCTCAATAATTTACCTTTCTTTAAAAGCCATAAAAGCCTAATTTGCATAAAAACATTTGACAATAAGGAGGACAAAGGTTTGTCTCATTTTACATAAACTTGCAGTCTTAGCAGCACATCTGTGATCTGAAACCTTATCTATATATGCACGGTCCCATAAAAAACACATAATTTCCAACTAGTATCTAAGTTATAAATAGCATTTTTTAATTTGTCAGATAGCATTTTTTAATTTGTCAGATAGTATTTTTTAATTTGACAAATAGCATTTCTTAATTTGTCAAATAGTATTTTTTAATTTGTCAAATGGTATTTTTTAATTTGTCAAATAGTATTTTTTAATTTGTTAATAGTATTTTTTAATTTGTCAAATAATATTTTTAAGTACAGCATGTAATCAAATATCCATGGCACAGAGAAAGAGAGAGAGAGAGATTAGATAGATTAAAGTTTATCAACGGTTCAGAATCAAGAATAAAGTAGCCAAGAGAAAATATATGTGTTACGAAAGTACAGAAATTAAATAAAATAAGTATATAAAAATAAAATAAAGATAAAGGTAAGAAAGGTCCAAAAGTAAGATAAAAATGAAAGATCGGAAATATTGATAGTAGAGATAAATGACCATTATATACAGAGTGTCCTGAGAAAGACTGACGGTTGCCAAAAAGAAAGAACAGAAAAATAGTTAACGTTAAAGAAACAACTCTTGCAGAAAATTAATGTGACAGGGCATAAATTTTATTCCCAGACTTACTCTGGTTTTAGTTTAAAATTTTTTGATAGGCGGCGCTGAAACTTATTGAAGCTGCAAATCAATGAACATCGAATGAAAATGACATTACAGTTTTCGAAACTGTTTAATGAATGAAAATTACATTAAGACATTTTTGAAATATCCACCATTATCCGCAATTACATATCATAATCAAAGGACGAAATCAGCAAACACTTTGTGCAAAGTGGGCCAGCGGAATGGCTGCACAGTCTTCACTGATTGCTTCTTCAAGTACTCAGGGATTTTTACGGTACACTACATCTTTCAAGTGGCCCAAAAAGAAAAAAATCCTATGAATTCGAGTCCGGTGAATGCGGTGGCCACTCCACTGCTTTTCCTTTGAAACTTAAAGTAATTTGAAGGTTTGAACACGGTTACAAAAATACTTTGCTAAGAAGCGGAATACTAGAGAAGGAAAACTGGGGAATAAAATTTATGCTCCATCACATGAATTTGCTACAGGAATTGCTTATTTATTAATTATAAATTGCAATATTACGTGTGATAAAAGTGTCACTTTTATCCCTCCTAACATTTATTAACTGATTAAACATAAATAGAACAAATTACTGAACTCTTATTCAGTATATTTTTTCTTTTTGCACATTAGAAGGACAGTTACAATCGTGAATCTTTAGCTGCGTATTTATCGTAATTTTCTCAAATGAGGCCTAAACATTTTCATAAATATTATTATACCAATATGTAATATATAACGATCTTACAAGCTATATTATTTGACTATATACTTCTAAAGAAATACAACGAGAATCAACGATATAAGATATTTATGAATTTTTTTTATTGTAATACGACCTTCCGTTTTAAGTTTAAATATAAATTATTCATGTTTGATAACTTTGGAGGAGAACCTTATAACAAGATATGGCTTTCTATTCTCCTCCATTTTTAACTCAATCATTGTACCAGTAAGCTATCATCATCGCCCATGTATATAATTCATGCATAAACTTACTATATGAAAATTTCGACATGTATCTCAGGTTGAATAAATTATTCATATTTATTTAACCTTAACTGTTTTCCTGTTATTCCTTTTTGAAAATCTCCAGTCTTTTTCAGGACACCCTGTATATACTTCATAGTGCGAAGTCATTATGTTTCTGTTGAAAAAAATTAGTTTTCAAGACACTGTGAAAACTTTAACGACAGTGAATATCATTTGCTTATACTTTTCCTTCTTAATTTTTACTTTGCTTTCTTTTCTGGACATGAGTTTCTTTTTTCTAAATTTCAACTTTTATTCTTGTCTTTATTTGTCTTTTTATTTTTTATTATTATTTTCCTTTGTCTTTTTTATACTTTCTTCTTCACTTATTTTTATTTTAATTTCCTTTTTTTCACTTGGCCGGTGACGAAATTTACAACGCGGTTAATCGACTTAATCTGCTTGTCAGCATTTTGTCAGCAACTACCTTCAGCAACATTGGTACGACTGTCCGCATAGAAAAAAGTACAAATCTTATTAAAAGGATTTTTAAATATTTAACAAGTTAACTTTGAATCTTCCAGAATTTCCTTCAGTATGCTTTGTAATATACTTAAGAAACCATAAAAACGTAACTTACTTTTAATTAAAAACAAACCACGAAATTATTATTTTTTTGGGTAAATTACTAAATTGTATATATAATTGCATTTAGAAGGGTATTTTCAGAGCTTGAAACTTCTGAATAACGGTAAAAATAAGAAACAATTTTTATCAATAAAATGTAATAAAAGTAATTATAAAAATTGTTTCTTAATTTAATCTGCATGCTGTTCGTCTTGCATAAATAACGGTAAAATGTTTTTTCCTAAAGAATCAAGAGTGATAAAGAAGTGAAGCTGTTTATAAATAATTTTGTTAGTGTAAATATGAATATTCTTAAAGTACTGTTTTACAAAATGTTGATTCTATCTAAAATCCAATATTTAAATAAAAGTTATAAATGGCTAAAAATACTGGATTGTAAGATAGTTGTAAAAATTGTATAAAAGCTTAATTTTGTTGTTGGCATTATGAATGCTTGATTTTTCTATGGGCCAAATAATTTAATAATTTTTGTCAATAGAAAGTTATTTTCTTTTGCTGTATATATAATCTTTAGTTTTAAAAATTTTAAGTTTTATGTTTCAGCTATTTGGAACGATTATTTATGAGAAAATTCTGTCACAATTAATGATTAAACTGTTTTCTGGAAAAAGTAATGTAAGATGCTGGATAAAAACGAAGTAAAAGCTGAAAAAATGACGTGGTAGTGGAAAGTGGAATAATAAACGTTCCTTGAAATGTCTGCATGTTTCAAAATACCTTTCTTCGAATGCCGTCATCTATTTCATATTCATGAACAGTTTTCTTTTTATTCGGCCATGTGAAAGACATTTCAACGCTGGATCCCGCAAGGCCCAATGCTTATTTCCGCGAAAACAGAGAACGTGGAAGAGCAGAAAAACAATTTACATAAAACGAAAACCTAAACATCATTTGGTGCGCTGCTCGTTTCTGGAGAGACGAAAACTATTTCCATTCCACACGATCCAAGATAAATCTTGCAAATTACTCGTTCCGAGAAGCCGACATATTAACATTTATAAACATCTTTAGAATATCCATCCAACACAGTTTTCGAACTTCGATAATGTAGAGATCCTATTTTAAAGATGCACGCTGATTGAGTAACTGTACGTGCCGTCAAGACCTTTCAAGTAAAGAGTATGTATCGTCCAGGCCTTTGGAATAACAAGTATGTGTCGTAAAGGCTTTTGAAATAACGAGTATGTGTCGTCCAGACTTTGAAATAACAAGTATGTGTCGTCCGAACCTTTGAAGTAACAAGCATATGTCGTCCAGATCTGTAACGTAACGAGTATGTGTCGTCCAGATTTTGATATTACACCGGCAAGGAGCAAACGACACAAACGAGGAAATACGTACAGAAAAATATACAGTTCATATATATGATTTTGTAGACATCACAAAAACATGACGATAGTAAATTACTCACAAAGGAAAGAATAATTTATCCTGGTGGGACACGAACACATAATCTCTTCATTGCCGGGCAAGTGATTTCCATCAATAGCGAACTTGTCCATAGTAACGTCTTAAATGCTGTCACAAAGTGGAAAATGTTTGACCCCTGCAGCTTAATGATAAAGCACTTGGCCGGCAATTAAAGGATTATAGGTTAGTGTCGCACCATGTGTCGATAAATCATTCTTTATGAGTAATTCAACATCCAATATTACACGTACCACATCATTAACCATCACGAGAATCGTTTGACTTTAATAAAGACGATAGTGTTAAAATTGCTATTACTTCAAACACAATAGGTTTTTTTGAGGGTTACACCAAGGTATTTCAGGGCTTCTGTAGAAAGATTATTTCAGGGTTGTTGACTATGCAAAGGTTTTGTAAGAAATCAATTTTTTTTGCATATTTTTGGCACCAATGCAGAAATGGCCCCCTAATCAGCAGTGGCGCCTCGTGGCGATATT
The DNA here is from genome assembly GCA_006491805.2 of Dysdera silvatica. Lineage (NCBI taxonomy): Eukaryota > Metazoa > Arthropoda > Arachnida > Araneae > Dysderidae > Dysdera > Dysdera silvatica. The sequence continues at coordinate 113,233,616 of QLNU02003225.1, read as the reverse complement.
TTAGGGTATGAACATGAAGCCAATTCATAAAAACCCCAAGTTACCGTAAATTTCTTTTTTATTTACTGAATGAGGTAAAAACCTGTTTCTTGAGGAGTATAGACCGTCAATTGATATGATGTTTTGGCGAATTAGCTTTCATGAGCACACTCTAAAATCTCGCCATGAGCCGCCAATGCTACTCAGCTTCCTTGTTAGCCCATACTTTGGATTCGGCGCTGGGTTTGCGGAAAGCACAGAGTATCTGAAATTACCTCCGCAAACATCAAACTGTGTATGCTGGATGAAAATTAAGATCCCTTGTTATATTAAACTAATGTTTACAATTCAAAAATATACTCGTACAAACCAAATAGCCATATCCGCAGATATTTCACAATAAGCGAGGTTATTAAGCTTGAAATGCATTCTAGTCGGTTAGCTCATAGCAAATAACGAAGTCCTGGTTTTAACTGCTCATTTCTCTAGATATAGGGAAGGATATTAGACTCAGAGTCAATACGTCAATACGTTGTCAACATCTACTTGTGATAGTTGCTAATATTACATGCTAAATGATCGTTCCTCTGTCCGAAAATCTATGACAACATATTATATATTATATATATACGACTTTTAATGTTAAAGTTCAGGTATTTAGAATATCATGGTATCTCGTGGTAACTTAATAGAAGGACAGTAGAGTCTAAAAAATCCGAAACTCGAAGTTCCGTTAAATTCAATGCGATGAAATCATCGGTTCTTTAATTCGATGTGATGTAGTTTTTGGGATTTGCTTTTCAAAACATTTTCCCCCGCATTTTTTGAAAGAGGAAAATCCGAGAAATTTCAGTTTAAAGAAGATTGGTAATTTCTTTAAGTTATAACATCTTCTATTCATCGTTATTAAAGAAATAAAGGTATATAAGTATTTTGTGCGATATTTTCAAATGCAGAGACTTTTTTGGCATGGTTGCGAAAGATTCTCCAAAGGGCAGCCAATTTTAGGGGCTACCGTAGACCATTTATAACAGCTTATGCATTTTTTACCATTTTTCAGAAAATCTGAATTTTTAGTAATCCGAGCAACATAACATCGTCATTACTCCTGATGAAGGACTGCTGCTGACGCGTCCGAAAGCTTGGGTGATCTTTTTCATTGCTATTTTACCAGTGTTTAACCTTTTGTATGTAAAAATACGAGATGGTCTTGGCCCCGTTTAGTTCGAGTTATCAAGAATACTCTAATAATTGTTGCATTAGTAGTAACTCCTGTTGTAATATTAATTGTTTTAACATTAGTGGTGATTATTATAATATTAGTAGTGATTGTTATAATATTAGTAGTGATTATTTTAGTATTAATGCTGTTGTGTGTCAATGGGTTATGCTGGTCGAAAATTGTGGAACTCGTCACAGGATAATATTAGGAACCTTCATTCTATTTCTATATTATTTTAAAAAGAGCTGGGAAAATTTTTGTTAGGCCATTGACCGAGTGTTTCGTGTTGTATTAATTTATTTTATTTTATTTTTTATTATTCTCATTGTTTCTTGTTTCTAATTTTAATATATCTATGAGTAACATGGGCTTTGTTAAATCTTTGTTTTTTTCCCCGTGTCATCCAAACATATTACTACGATACTATATACCATCTATATACAATACATGTAGTGTTTTGTAATTTCTCCGAATAAATTGAATTGAATAGTAATTATTTTAGTATATGAAATTATTATCATAATCGCATATACTATTTGAAAATAATCAGAAAATCGAAGGCCAAACAAATTATACTAAATAAAGGATAATTTACTATGGTTTAACCGAACGAACGAACGAACGAACGAACGAACGAACGAACGAACGAACGAACGAACGAACAAAACAAACAAACAAACAAACAAACAAACAAAACAAACAAACAAACAAACAAACAAACGAACGAACGAACGAACGAACGAACGAACGAACGAACGAACGAACGAACGAACGAACGAACGAACGAACGAACGAACGAACGAACAAACAAACAAACAAACAAACAAACAAAACAAACAAACAAACAAACAAACAAACAAACAAACAAACAAACAAACAAACAAACGAACAAATAAATAAATAAATAAATAAATAAATTATCTTAACACAATAGGAATTAACAAAATGGTAATGCACCAACTCCAAAAGACCATAATGCTTGAAACTGCCCACATCCTTAGAAAATACCTTTAATATTTCAGGCCTCTGGGAAGAACCCGATATTAAAGAATATATCCAACCATCAATTTCAAGGTGGGCTGTGCATATTCATCATAATATTAAAAATAATATACTAAGTAAGACTAAATAACAAATAATTATAATGTACTAAGTAAGGACTAAATAATATATTTAGATAAACAAATGCATAAGTCGAATATTAGCAGTATTGGGATAAAGAAAATAGCGGTGCACTACTCCGACATATAGCGGCCTCCAATAAAATGTGATTCCGGTTGGAACGAAGTGCAAGTAGATATATTTTTTTTGATATAATATTGGGTAATTTTATGCAAATTTTTTTAATTTTCATGATGAGTTTGCCACACAGTTTAAGACACCGACAAAAGTACTAATATAATCACAAGTAAAATCTAAAAATGAGGACAACAAATTGTGTTTATTTTATGAAATTTATTAGTGGTTTTATATATTTTATCAAGGGATGATTGAAGCAAACATTATTTTATTTCACTTTCCACGCAGTGATATTGTTTACTTCATTTTTGCGCCTTTTTACGAATCCGTGTATGGCATTTTATAGCGTGTCAAAAAAAAAGAGAAAACCAAATTAATGCATGTAGCTGGCATACGTATGAAGTTTGAAGGAAAACAAAACAAAAAAAGTCCTCAGCTTTTCCTAACGCAACTTTTCTTATACAACAATGCAATTTTTTGTTCAAACATGTTTGTTATAATGGGATTTGTAAGTCTATTATCTTCAGCTACACGTGTTTTCTTTGACTGGTTATTACTTATAACAGTTACTTAATTCCCCAACAAATGAATGAATTGTATAAATCACAAAAGTGTACTGAATATCAGAGTTCACCCTTACAATATCTGTTACCATGTGTAGATGCAATTTATTTCAAAAAACAGTTTTTGAAATAGGAATAAAAATGCCATCTTCAGAATTATTTTATCGTGCTGCAGAAATGATTTTGAACTTACCATTTTACCAACTCTACTGACATTTCGGGAGAAAAGGCATTTTAGAAAGGATCTCCTGAAAAGAAAAATTTTCTTAAACATAAACGCGAGAACATAAAGATTGCCTTTTAGCAATTTTTTACTTTAAATGGGTGAGCAAGTAAGCTTCTTCAAAGTAATCCCTACTCATGTGAAAGCACATTTTAATTATGTCTCCTTACCTTAAAACACGTGATGTAGGCTAGCAATTATAAAGCAGTTCATCCTGTACCACCTCTCTATAAATATTACTGAAAGTAAACTCAAAAAATATTATTCATCTCTTCTTGGATATAGAAACGAAAATACGCAATAATCATTGAAAAAAGGCAAGAAATTGTTACAAAAGTTGAATGTGACATCAGGTACATGAGAAGATAGTGGTATACAAGCGATATATTCATACTCTTGGCCAGATATCACGCCATGCCTTGCAACATAATGATTATTAATTTGATGGTGAAGTTACCACTTACTTCAATGAAGCTGTGGTTGTTTATTTGCCTTTATGTGTTTTCGATTTTGACAACAGATATAGAACTTCCTTGTAATATCGGACTTCTGCAAAGAAGGACTATGTGTTAGCATATATTTTACCCTTCTAATCGAAGCAGATAATCGCCATTTCTTTTAGTATTAAACAGATGGTGATTTCCATACTATCCGGGCGTGTTCGTAGATCATAAGTTTTTACCACCAAAGACTCAAATTCATGACAGAACTCTGCAAAGTACTGAAAATCATCCTACAAGCATCAAGAGGATGCAGCAATTCACTGCAAGCTTCTCTTTCTCCTTTCTGGCCTTTTGCTCCAGCATAAACAGATGAAGCTGCGTAGCGTTTATATATATATAAATAATGCGGTATTATAAACCAATTATGATAAATTCACTCTTTTCAAATATTGAAGCCTCGAAGAGATATCTTTATCAAATTCGTGCAAAAAAGAAATTTGCTTGTTTTGTGTATGGGCGAAATCTTGTATTTAATTTCAGTTCACTTGGAAAATTGTTTGCTAATACTTAAAAATAAATTCACTAATCATGACTTTGCTTTTGTTTGTTTGTTTGACGATACGAGGATAGCATGGGGACATTCAGAGCCGAGATTTATAGTTTTCCGAGGAATATGAGCACCTAAGATCTAGAGAACCAACCCCATGACTACAGTGAGCAGTTAATCGGAAAACGTTTTTTTGGCGCCTTTGGGAGTCGAACCCGGCCTAACGGCACCCTAGACGTTTCTTCTTCTCGTATTACCTTATCTCTTATCTCTAATTCTCTTATCTCTTATCTCTAATTCTCTTATTTCTATCCTCTAATTCTCTTATTTCTATTCTCTAATTATCTCATCTTTATTCACTAATTTTCTTATCTCTATTCTCTAACTCTAATAAGACTAACTAACTTTAATAAGAGAATTATAGAATATGGATAAGAGAATTAAAGAACAGAGATAAAATTCTCTTATCTCTATTCTCTAATTATCTTATCTCTATCCTCTTATTTTTCTACCTGTATCCTCTAATTATCTTACCTCTCTTCCGTTATTTTCTTATCGTAATTATCACATTCTCTTATACCAATTGTCTAATTCTCTTGTAATTATTTTATTCACTTATCTCAATATTCTCTTATTATCTTATTTTGCACTTACCACCGAGCTTATTAATTATGTTATTATCTTGTTCTCCTATCTGTATCCTCTAATTATCTTTTCTTTATTTTTTTTACAGTAATTATCTTATTTTCTCTTATCGTAATTATCTTATCTTTTATCATAATCATTTTATTTTCTTACCTCCATTCTCTTATTATCCCACTTTGAACTTACCACCGAGCTTATTAGTTATCTTATTATCTTATCTGTACCTTCTATTTATCTTTTCTCTGTTTCTTACAGTAATTATGTTATTTTCTCTTATCGTAATTATTTTCTTTTCTTATTCTCTTATCGCCATTATCTTATTCTATCATCTCTATTCTCTTATTATCTTATTTTGCATTTATCGCCGAGATTTAAATCATAATTAAAATAACTTTAGCTCATTTGCATACAGAAAATTATATTCAAACAGGCCTAATATTTAAAGGAATGCAATTTATTCGGAAGGAGAAAAATCGTAAAATTTATTACCTTTATCCCGATTAATAATACTGACATTCTATGCAAAATAGACAAGCCTAAATTGACAAAAAATCAGTAAGAATGTGACGAGACAATTAGAAACATATGAGATGACGTCATTGTCAAACGCTTACGCGCCTGAAATTACACAAGCTAATTTTCATTAGCTGACTCATTAATCATTAAAGTCGTATGCAGCTGGTTAAAACAATCGAAATTGCCTCGGGTATATTATCTCGGCAAGTACACGAATCGGGAATTGCAAATACGAACCAACCAATTTTGACGGGCGGGAATATTTAAATTTGTGTGTGATGGAAATAGTCAAAGTAGATGGAGAACAAACGCTAACCATGGGAAATGGAACGATTTGTTTCGTAAGAGAAAATGCGTCTTTAATAATCGCCGAATATTTTAAATCGAAACATATTCAAATCGGGTAATGGAGACAGTTTCTAACTTTGAGGGTTGGTAGATTTCTTGGTTGATGAATAAATTCCTCCAATCTCCCAGAAACTGAAGAAACAAGTGGTTATACTGTGAAATTTAGTTTTCCTAAAATTTGTGACAACAGCTGTCTCTATATGTAATTTTGTAAAACTTAGAAGAGTAGGAGAAGACTTGCGAACGCTTGTTTAATTGATGTAAATATTTAAGAATACCATTATGAAATGAAATTCACAAAATTTTTAGAAAGCTAAAAATGCAAATTTTTATAATAATTTAATTTTTTATTTTTAAGATAAATAATAAAGTATTTATTTAACAAATTTCAATAAAAACTTAATCTAAACTACTTAAAACTAAATCTAATAAATCGCAATATATTTCAGTCTGCTTGTGGTTTTACGGCTCAAAGACTACAATGGTCATGCTGCGCCGGGACCTACTGTTTTCTGAGGAATCCAAACCTCTTACGGCTTGGGGAACCAAACTCTGGACTACAGTGAGCAGTGCGATCTTTATGAGATCTCTGAGTAAGCGTTCTTTGCACTGTTGGGAGTCGAACCCGGGTTAACAGCACAATAGGCGAATGCGTTACCACACTGCGCTATCGCCGGGCCTAATATATTTCAGTGAATTAGATTGTAATTTGAAAGTTTGAAAATTGTTGTTATTTTATACTTATATATTTTTCTTGATAAAAATACTTTATTTTGTATGAATATATTATTCTTGATAAAAAATACTTTATTTTGTATGAATATATTATTCTTGATAAAAAATACTTTATTTTGTATGAATATATTCTTCTTGATAAAAATACTTTATTTTGTATAGATATAATCTTCTTGATAAAAATACTTTATTTTGTATGAATATATTTTTCTTGATAAAAAATACTTTATTTTGTATGAATATATTCTTCTTGATAAAAATACTTTATTTTGTATGAATATATTCTTCTTGATAAAAATACTTTATTTTGTATAGATATAATCTTCTTGATAAAAGTATTTCATTTTGTATGAATATATTCTTGATAAAATACTTATTTTGTATGAATATATTCTTTTTTCAAAGATATGCTTTATTTTTACAAAAAAAAACAACATCCTTTCAAAAGTATGTACCTTAAGTGTACTTGTTTCTTGCGGAGAGAAAAATAATCAAAAGTTATGAAGAATGTAACAACATAAAAGCACTCAAACATAAAAGCACCCTTCAGCTGATACTTGTGGTGTTTTAAATGACTTCTTTACGACAATAGCAATTTTTTTTCTATTAAGAATAGTTAAAAGATTAACAATTATTGAATAACTTTACAGTTATTCTATCACAAGCTCTGAAAAAACTACACTTTAATGTAACAAGTTCAATTTTCATCCACAAAAACTAATCCACGTAAAAATATTAAACTCGACAATAAACGAAATTAACATTTAATGCTATAATCATAATTAAATCGCACATAGAAAAGCTAATCATAATATTATAAAACCATAAAGATTAAATATATTTAAAAGCGACACGTCCCCTTTCTTATTTTACCCTTGTTAAATCTTTCCGTCTTTGCTTATATTTCCAAAATTACTATTGTCTTTAAATATATTTTTAAAGTAAATTGATTCTTCATAATAAATTACCTTTCCTCCGATCCATCTTTCCATTTTATGCTTCCAAGATCCACAGATGTTCTTTTGTCGATAATTTTACATGAAACTGCTCGAGCACTTGAAGACCGTCTCATCGAGGTCATTGAGCTTTGAGCAATGCATCCATTCACTTCAACAACCGTTGTCTTTACCATGGTTCATCAACCGACATATGTGGTTTCTCTTGATTAATGGACAATGTAGACAATGGGATGCTTCTAATAATATGTCTTTATGGTTAGTAGATTTAGTTCAAAAGCTAAATCTTCAATGCTTCTGTATAACAAGTTCATTTCGTGTTGAAAGTTGTAAGATTTAAATCGATTACAAACCACGCGTCTTTAAAAAAAATATAGCCATCTGGTTCGTGGATATTTCTGCGGAAATGTGTTTCATTGGCAGTTATTGGTCTTGTAAACAATTGCTCCAAAGCATCGCAATTTGACACGTGTCCATCCCAATTTTTCCACATCCTACACATTCATCACCCAGCGCATGCGCAATAAAATGGAACCTTTCTCCTAACTATTAGATACTAGTTTTACCTTTAGTCAACCTAGTTGTAAGTACTGTTTAAAGCGAAGATTTGTACAATCGAAAATCCGCTCTCTTTTATGATAAACCGAAGAAGTAAATCGATTTGAATACTGCTTTGATGCTTCTGCAGAAGATATAGGAAAATGGGGGAGCATCCCTTTTGGAGGACTGTTCCATTGGATCGAAGGAGGGAGGGAGGGGTGAAGGCAAATAGGATAGAGAATAAGATAAGTTCCATGTAGGAGGAAACGGAGGTGGCAGATAGTGCGAAAACTGCTACTTTACGTTATGCGGGTTTCTTCTGGAATATTCCTCTTTAAGTTCTCCTTCTTATAGTTTCCTCGCGTGTCAGATTGTTATTTATACAATTCGGAGAACCGGCGATGGTTTCTTCATCACCGTTTCATAATGTTTGCCCTTTTTTCAGGCAAGTTTCTATTTAGATAAATATGTAGGAGAATCGTAGCCTTTTCATGAACTTTGTAAAGTGCGAATTTTAAAGTTTAGTATTAGAAAAAAATTAAAACAAGTGAATCGCAAAATTACACTGAATTTCAAAATTAAAAATTAAAAATCCCACAATATTTTATGTATCGTCAAAATCACAAAAAATTGTAAGAGATTTTCAGAAATATAATGAATGAAGAAAGATGAAAATTAATGAATAATGCAAAATACGTATAAATAAAAATTGTAATTAGTTTTCGAAGTAATATCAACAAAATAGTTGCTAATATAGCTTGCTAATTAATATAAATTATATCTGCATTATTAATTGGAGAACGTAATTAATTAAGCAATGGGAAGTTGCTAAGTTTTTACTAAAACTTAATTTAACTATTTCAAAGCCTTTTAATAAACTGGTAGACATTAAACTTGCTCTCAAATGATACGAAATAGACTAAATTTTTACGAAAAGTGAGTAGATTGTTCCACCAAAATTTTTAAAATTTCCACAACAATCAACGCAAAACTTGTTTAGATCGATAGTCTAAACGTAAAATGGAGAACAAAAGTTGAAATAAAATACTCAAGTATTGTAATGGTACCCCGTACTAAATATAAGTGTGAAAAAGCGATTTGATACGATTAAAGGTATCCTGCTTATCGATGTAAATTGATATTAATTTATTTATATCAATTAATATAAAGATATTAATTTACTAATTTATATAAATTTATTTGAGGATATTTTAGGTGCAATGTTGATAGAGCAGATAGACATATTTGTGAAGATTTTTCTGATATATTTTCTATCGTATTTGATTTCCAACCCGTTTCTTTTACAAAATTTCGCTTTCATATAATCCTTCAGCCAGAGATTTTATAAAAGGAATAAATAGAAGATATTTTATCCAATGTTTTATATTTTCCATTTACTGATGTATTTTTATCCATTCCTCTAACTTTGTTCTCCATTGGTTATTTCAGAATATACGATCTTCATTTTGGAAGTTAGATAAACACAAATTGAGTACAGCAACATCAAATGTATTTTTCCAATGACTGGTTTCTAGAAATGTGAGTCTATTGAATTTAGAGGAATTAAGCAAATTAGGTAGTAATAGCGTAGGGTATAAGAATGATAAACTATGAAAAAATTTTAATGACTTTTTCATAGGTAAACGATATTTATGATAGGTAAACTATGAACAAATTAATAAAACAACATAAGAAAATTAAGTAATCTTCTTCTTCTTTCGCCTTGCCATTTCTCATGTTATATGGGGTCGGCGTTATGGTCCTTTAATCTTCATTTTCACAATCTTCTATCCAATGCCTCTTCTCTACTCCATCCATACTCTTCCAGATCTTCGGTCACTTTATCCTTCCATCTCAGCAATGGTCTTCCCTTACCACCAGCCTATCCAATACCTTTCCCACATATTCCTCATTTCTCCGCTCCATATGCCCAAGCCATCTTAACCTATGTTCTTGTATTTTTCTTCCTATGGGTCCAACCTTGACCGTACCTCTAATTAGGTTATTCCTTATTTTATCCCTCCTTGTAACGCCATTCATCCACCTCAACATTCTCATCTCAGCCACTTCCATCATCTTTTCATGCGCTCTTGTAATTGGCCACGTATCCGCCCCGCATAACATTGCAGGTCTCACCACAGTTTTTTGCAATTTTCCTTTCATCCTGCTGCTCACTTTCTTATCGCATAACACTCCATTCGTGAAGCGAAAATTAAGTACGAACGATAAAGTAAATTGTTTTTAAATAAATTAAATGTGAATGATAAAGTTAAATATTAGTAAAGTCCGATTTAAACATTAAAAGTAAAAATTTGAAAAGCCAAGTACCAATAACAAAGTTGAATTCAATGAAAAAGTCAGGTGATAATAACGAAATTTAATGTTAACGAGAAAATCATGACCATAATGAAATCAAATATCGAAAGGAATACAAAATGTTAATAAATATTAAATATAAATGACAAAGAGTTGAATGCCGCCGAAAATGAATCTTAAAAATACTAATCAATAATACTAATGTTCAATGAAAATGCGACAATACAGATGCGACGGAAAAATTTAAATATTAAAAATCTAAAACGTTCAAATACAGTAAAACCCCTAATTAGTGGATAATCGTCCGGAAAATTTGTCCGTAAAAGAGGGGTGACCTTAAAAGTGGGAGAATCATTCTGAAGTAGCTAAAATATTACTTCTCGATCATGAAAATACTTCATTTCGAAACATGTATTTTTGAACACATGAGGCAAGTTTAAGACAACGAACGTAAGCATTTGTTAAATATAACAAGTAAATTTACAACAAAACGTTAAATATTAAAATTTATTTACCTTGGAAAAAATTTATCAACAATTATTTCGTGGGGTTTAGTCACTAGCCCATCTCCTTAGCAACGTATTTTTAATTGCTAGATTAAATACACGACATTTGCGCCGTCACACAGGAAAACACCTTTAGTTTTCCATTAGCTTATGTGGCCTGTGTTGTAGTCAAGTTAACGATAGTCATAAATTTGAACTGCGATAATTTTGTGTTGATAATTGTTTATTAATTCCACGCTGTGTATCACTATATGATTTATTTATTATCAAAGTATTTATCAGGCAATAGTAATTAAAACCAGCAAATCCGAGTCAATTGCTACTCATCGTTAATGGGAGGAGAGACTTCTCCTTAGCTTTTATCCTATTTATTCTTAGCTTTTATCCTATTTATCCTTAGCTTTTATCCTATTTATTCTTAGCTTTTATCCTATTTATTCTTAGCTCTTATCCTGTTTATCCTTAGTTTCTTGTTGTGAGAAATGCCTCTAGTGAAGGTCGAGGTAGGTTCAAAAACGTATTTTGTCATGTCCGTGCAGGTGTCCTAGTCTAGTGGAATGAATCATGAAAACAGTGTCCACATCTGAAGGTGACCGTTAAGCAAGGGTTTGAAATATATTACTGTAAATAAATTTCTGCCGGGGAATTTTTATCTTCCCGTAAAAACGGGGCGACAGCACCTGAGGGGTGTCAGTTATAAGAGGTTTACCGTATTAAGCATTTTGAAACTGAACGATCAAATATATTTATATTCTTATTTTAAAATCGCTTAAGAGAACTTCTCCGAATTTCGTGTGCTTACAAATCAGAAAAATTACTACCAGTTTTACATTGCCTTATGCGGTACAAAAAGTTCATTAGATTTTATTAAAACGCATCATTTAAGAGAGTTAAATTTAATGAAAATTCATGTTTTGAACGTCAGATTTGTCTTCATTTAAGAGTTTTTCAGTCAAAGAGAATAATTCTGCACAGTATTATCTGAATTTAAACAGTTTTATTTTATTGTCAAGTGAAGATTGGCAACAACCTGATCCTAGCGTAAGATTTTCAAAAAAATTGTAATCCATGAAAATAGGATATTTTCTACCGAATTTTAAAAATGTGTTATTTTAAAGTTTTGCGCTATGACCATGGGCGTCGATAGAATTTTTTGCAGGTGTGGGTAAAGACTAGTTTAGTAGAAATAAAAAACAATACATTAAAAAATATCATGATTAGATTAATTGATTAATTAATTCAATTATTTAATTAAATAATTATTTAAATTATTTAATCAAATAATTATTTTAATTATTTAATTAAATAATTATTTAAATTATTTAATTAAATAGTTATTTAAATAATTTATAACCATAAATTTTAATTGACACTGCATACATCTTGTTTATCAAGTTTTTTAAACTAACCTTTAGACTGGGTGTATAAAGCTTGATGTCACGATTAAATCATCTCAGGTAGATATTTTAGAATATACAAAACCATTTTTTTTAAATCAGATATGGGAGAGATATATCTATAGTCAGAGATGCCAGTACTCTAGATCATCAGTTGCCAACCTTTCGGACCTCACGGACCACTAAATTCATAATTTTAAATCCCGCGGACCACATTTCGTGAATTTAGTGCAATATAAAGGCGAAAATTGTCATTCAGAATATGAGAATTTCTTAGAATATTATTTTTGTTTTATTATTAATAAAACATTAAAAATGCACATAATGTCCAGATTTTTCTGCGGACCACCAATGGTTCATTTTTATAATGGAAATTTTAGAAAACAGCCGATCTTTTGAAGTGTTTAAAATTACTTCTTTTTTCAAAAAATGCAATGGAAACTCAATAAGTATGACTATTTTAAATACGACGAACTTCGTTAACGTGAGTTACTTTTAACATGAACTGCTCATCCCAGTCAAATTGTATAGAAATTTATTGCTAGTTAGTATTTATTATTAGTTTTTTATTAGTATTTATTATTAGTTTTTTATTAGTATTTATTATTAGTTTTTTATTGGTATTTATTATTAGTTCATGATTAGTATTTATTATATATATATTAGTTTTTTAACATGAACTAATAATCAAGGCCCTTGGATAATTTTATCCGTTTATGTGAAGGAACTTAGTTTTCTAAATCTCTCCAGACGATTTTTTTGAGTCCTTTTTCCTTTGAAATAGAATTCGAAAAGAAGGATAAAACAATGTTATCTTTTAAAGGGCATACCTTTTATGCTGATTGATTGATTGATTGATTGTTTGGCTTTTTTATGGCGCAAGAGCATCTGGGCTATACTGCGCCGCCTTTATGCTGGCAACTCTATAGGGGTGAGGTGATCAGGACATTTTGAGCAGGGTAGGACAATTTCATTGTTTCACTTCCATTACCCCTGACCACACTAGGAGACAGTCGAATGCCCCACTAGGGTAGATTGAATATGGGGGTTTAAGTCATTAAGGAAACGGTGGAAACTTCCAACCTCTGTCTACAAAAGCACGACAAATGTACTATCAACATACTCTCTAGACCTTAACACCAAATTCAATGCAGTCCCAAATGTTCATTTCTAACGTCCCCATGCACAGGTTAGCTATAGACAGAACATGAGAAATGTTTACCGTTCTGGGACGTGAAAATCACCAGAGGACAGGATGAAAGTCTGTCAACTCATATGGATCGGTAATTGGATTTCGCTCACATCATCTAACTTGCTGCAAAGTTTCTGTTGTGAGATCTCTGTTCCGTCGAGCCCTTATATACAGCAACAATGTTGAGTTTAAGGTCGCTGAGGTATAGAAAATAAGAACAACACTTGCGGATAGTGGCACCAGAGCAAATTCATTGCTTGAGGATCGGATGATGGACGTTAAGAATCTTGGGAGCGTAGACGAACTAGAGGGACTGTTGTTTTACCATATGTAAAGAGGACTTCTGAGGAGATTGCGCGTATTCTTAGGAAAGCTGTTCAAAACTTATGGAAAACCTACATCGATTCTGCGTGACTTATTAGTGAAAGTGAAAGATCGAGTATCAGCGGATGAATTGAGTGGAACAGTTTACCAGATGACACAAAAAGACTGAGAAAAAATATGCACCGATGAAACAAGAAAAACTGTTTATCCTTAAAAAGGAACATCATCGTGCTGTGGAGAAAGGTGAGATGACTAATCTTCTGGCAGAACATGCCTGGGAGAAAGGTCATGTTCCTGATTGGAAAAGTACAAAAGTTCTTCATAAAAATGTTCTTTCTTTCTTTCTTTTTGGTTTTACGGCTCAAAGACTACAGTGGTCATGCTGCGCCGGGACCTACTGTTTTCCGAGGAATCCGAACCTCTTAAGGCCTAGGGAACCAAACCCCGGACTACAGTGAGCAGTGCGATCTTTATGAGATCTCTGAGTAAGCGTTCTTTTTGCACTGCTGGGAGTCGAACCCGGATTAGCCGCGCAATAGGAGAACGCGTTACCACACTGCGCCACCGCAGGGCTCATTAAAATGTAACATCTCGCAACTGTAGACTTCTTTTTGTGTCCTGGGAGACATTTCGAATGTGTAGCAAGCTGACGAATATCTCAAAATCGATGTCCGCAATTTACTGCGTTTTTATTAGAGGATGGGAAAACCAGATACAGAGAGGTGGGGAATCCGAGTGCGAAAAATTTTGGGAAAACTTCAAGTTGGGGTATAAACACCGGACATCACATTTCCTTGACACTTTGCTTGATAAAGAGAGCTGTTGTTCCCAAAACGTTGCATTTAATAATATTTTTGTAGATGGTATGTTTTACCTTCTTCTGTATTTTATATATTTCGACCAATGTCAAGATTTTACTAGTTTTGGTAACCATTGTCAACCTTTGAACCTTGTTGTTGAAAACGTTGTTTCTTCCGGCCTTCTTTTTATTTTTACAAGGGTCATCCTTAAATATTTCTTCAAATCAATTCAACCACTGCTCTCATTCTCTCTTTTTCATAATTAACAGAAACAACACTTTTTAAAATATTCATTCCTGTACTGTGCTCACAATCTTATTCTTAAAAGTCGATTGTTTTTCTGTTTACTGTCCATTAGAGTACAAACATGTAATTGCAATTATTGGTTCGAATGTATTTCAAAGTTCCTTTTGATATCTATTCGTTGTTTTTCACTATTCGAAAGCATCGCAGATATTGAATTTAAGCCCAGCACTGAAATTTGGAACATTCCAAAGAAATTCTCGAAATATTTTGTAATAAAGATAGCCTCATCTCTTTTTTTTATAGGTTTATAGTTTCGTATGCGTAAGTTTACGATACTAACATGTTCTATGTCGTTGTGTCCCTGTTCCTTTATCGTGGAAGGTGACGCTGATGTTAACGAAAAATTCTTTTGTGTAGGAAGAGACATCTGTTCTTTTTCATTATAAAAAGAAAAGCACATATATTTCTGAGAAAGGAATGAAATATATGGAAACTGGAGTCGTTTCTTTTTATATTAAACTGTAATATGAAGGCAATATGGGATATATATATATATATAACAGGGAGAACATGTACTTACATTTAATGTACAGAATGTACTTACATTTAATAGAACTTACATTAAATGTACAGAATATACTTATATTAAATGTAAAGAATATAATTACATTAAACGTAAAGGATATACTTACATTAAAATATATTATATTAATATATGTTCCATATACAAGAGAATAGCTTTATCATAAGAAAGTATAAACTGTGTTTGTTGTATTATAAAGGTCATTAATATAAAATATTATCTTTAAATATTGTATTATCCTTCATATCCAGGATTTTAATTTTTAAATCTTCAGATAATAGTTCTAAATCTATTCTAAATGAATAATTAAAAAACATTAAATAAATAATCAATCTTCAGAATCATTAGCCTTTATTTACCAAAGCCAGTTATATTGAATTTATACTATTCGCTAATATTCTCAAATATATATATTATTGTTTATTAATCGGGTGTTTGTGTATCTAAACAAAACATACAAACAATATCATCGTTTTGAAAAAGATTCCTTTACCTCTTATCATGTTCCCATATATTCAATTCGAACTAATATAATAATAATAATAAATTTTCATTCAACCCGATATACAATATTTCGTGATACATAGCTTGAGCAGTATAAAAATTATAGAAATGTAAGAGAAGATCTATATTAAATTATTTTAAGTTTTGAGGTTAGAAATGGAAGAGAATATAAAGCCGAAGCTTGTTACGGGATTCTCTTCCAGAATGCGGTGATGTTGACAAGAGAGAGGGTAAATTTTCATATTTCTGAATTATGCTTATTTTAAAGAGTTCAGTTGTTGTATATCTTTGGTAGAAGGACGTGAAAACCATTGTAATAAGAATAGACTGAGCATTGTTTTTAAGAATTGATGAATAAGCAGTATTAGTGTTATTTAGAACTTTTATGGGCCTAATTTTGGAAAATCGTGACACATATATTGATAAAGCTTACGAAATTATGTGTTTGATAATTTACACAGCTGATATTATGCGTCATTTCCCAATACTACTTTTAGAAAAGCTTTTCCAATACCAAATTTCAATTTTTATGCGTAAAAAAACTAACTTTTATGCGTAAAAAATAGCGTAAAAAAACAACCCACATACTAATCCCTTATGACTGAAATTGATTTGTTATGATTATTTTACCAAAGATTTGAACGAATTAATATCTGATTTTCAAGAACTAATTTTGGAATGGCATGTATTGCATCTATGGGCCCTAGAGTGGAGAATTTCCTAACAGATTATAAGCTTCAAACTATATTTCTTTTTTTAAAAAAAGCGAGTCCAAAAATATTTTTTTATAATAGTAACTGTCTTTATTTTCATATATATGGTACTTTTCATGATAATATTAAGATTTTATTTTAGCAATTAGTTGTTTTTTTTTACTTGCATCCACCAAACTCATTTTAAATTTATATATGTAAAACTGTCCAGTAATGTTTATGTATTTAAAACATTTTTCTACAGTTTATTTTTCCAAATCCTGAGTTTGGAAATAAAATTATTTTTACACCCTCCGCAACTATCTTCCTAAATCCAAAGATCACATCCCATTTATTCAAACTTGCAGTACGGCTTATAAAATCCCTTGCAATAATTACAACAAAGCGTACATTGGTCAAACCTGCAGACTTTTGGAACAACGTAAAAAAGAACGTTTAAGTGCCGTTTCCAAAGGAGAGTTTTCAAACGAACTTGCTAAGCACATGTATCAAGAAAACCACCATCCTGGGTGTAAGTCGCACCTGTATCAAGAAAACCACCATCCTGGATGTAAGTCCCTAGAGATCCTATATCAAGGCGTCTCAAATCTGTGCAGTATACTATTTTTGGAACCATTCGAAAGCCATAGAATCGGATATCTTGCCATAAACCAATCGAAATTTCTTCCAGAGCCTTACAAGATTTTTGCAAACAAACGTTCTAAATAATATTTTTTCCCCACTATCAATTGTTTCTCCATTTTTCATTTCCTCCATAACCTTATTCCCTCGCCACTTAAAAATTCACAACATTTTACATTTTTTTTATCATTTGTTTTGTATTCCATATTTGTTTTCTATAGATCATCTTTCCTTTTCCAGCCTTTCTTACTCGATAAAGGGAGCAGGTAGCTCCCGAAACGTTGTTATTATTTGTTTTAATAACAACACTTCTCCAGTGACAAATATCTTCTGTCCCCAATAAAATTATGGATTATTGATTACTGTGCAAATTTAAATATTGCAACAACAATTTTTCTGCCCTTGGGCAGCATAGAATTTATTAGACTGGATTTTCTTTACTCGATGCTGCCCCGGCATTTATCAATTTGTAGAATTTGTGTGAATTTGTATTAAAAAAATTAGTAGTATTTGTATTAAAAAAATTAGTAGTATTTGTATTAAAAAAATTAGTAGTATTTGTATTAAAAAAATTAGTAGGATTTGTTTTAAATTTGTAAATTTGTTATAAGCTGTGTTTAAGCCCCATAATGTAACACGATTCATCCTAAATAAATTTGTATTGTATAAACTTTGCTTTTCTCCATGGAGACAAAAATATGACGTATAAGCCCCTAGAATTATAGGCCGACGCATCAGCCGCCATTTTCCTGTACACTTCCGGTTTCATTTACCTTGGCGAAAAAGGTTTTCCGCTTTGAATCAAGGATCACTATTTTGGCATAAAAATAATCAACAATCCTCGATTATCCGACTATTGTAAACATTGGCGCAACTTTTAAGATGTTGCTTAGAGATGCATTAGTCTATGTTTATTTCTCGAATGATTAGAACAATTCCCAGCGGAACACTCACCCATTTCACCTTATTTTATTAAAAATAACACACTTGTAAATCACTAAACTTTAACACAGCAGTGAATAGGATCACGTGACACGATGGTAAGAAAATGGCGAATATATGCCAGCTCTCTTTTACAGGAGTCTGGGGGAGAGGGGGGAGCAGGAAGAGAGAAAGAGTGGAAAATAACACACTGGTTTAATAACACAATTATATACAGTTATATACAATTATATACATATATGCCTCTGCACCAGGGTTACAAACATCTAGGAGGGGTAGGGTACACCTAGACGAACAATATATATATCATAGAATCTAGGGTTGCAACTCACAGAGCTAGTTCTAAGACCGTCCAGCACACAAATATTTACAACCAGTGCGTGAAAAGCGCCAGATAAAACTCAGGTCAGCTGCTCAAGTGCATAGATGATTAGGACATCGCATTTTGCGCTTCTCATGCACTGGTTGTCACTATTTGTGCATGCTGGACGGTTTTAGAGGTGGCGTTGTGAGTGGTTTGCGACCCTAGGTTCTATGACAAATATTGTTCGTCTAGGTGTACCCTACCCCTCCTAGATGTTTGCAACCCTGATGCTGAGACACACTTTATATCATTTTGGATATCGCGATACAGCAGTTTAGCGATGACGTATTTATACTCGAAAATCTCTTATCATGGCATATATTACTAAAGCTTATATGCTTTTAATTTCTGCAACAATAACTCCAGAATAATTTTTCTAAATACATTTTTGTGCATAGGTCAGATATACCTCTATGTAAATGCATGCCAACTATTATTCAGATACAAAATCGTTAAAAAATTTAGATCGTGTTATTACCGGGTAAATAAAATATTGTTTCATTTGATTTGAATAACTGTAGATACAATGAAATACAATATAAATTTTATTTCCATGCTAAATTTACATTTCAGTGCACGGAGGAAGCATAGCAAAACAAAAACAAGTATTATTATTCTAGTTCCCGTTATGGCCAGTATGACCATTATATTTTTGTTTTTCTACTAAGTAAATTCTTAATTTCCTTTTAACTTCGCTTTTTCTTTCACAATTTTTTATATGATCTGGCAATTTATACCATTTATAGTTTATAATAATTTATTACAATAATAATGTATACATATTATTATAATAATATTATTACATATTATTATTATAATAATATTATTAATATTAAATTATATTATTATATATATTGTTGTTATTATATTATTATTAATATTATATTATATATATTATTGTTATTATATTATTATTAATATTACATTATATATATTATTGTTATTATATTATTATTATTATTATTATTATTATTATTATTATTATTATATTATTATTATTAATAACATATATTAGTATTATTATGATAATGCATAAAACAAGAAATATGGATAGTTTTTTGTAATATTCACATGAAAGGTATTTCTATTATTAAAGTATCATTAAAATCATCAAATGGGTTGTTTATTTTGGCATTGGAGTTATAAATTTTGTGAAAACGCCATATTGCATTTTCACAGACCAGCGAAGAATTCTTAATGGTATATGATTCATGACAATGATGATTAATTTGGCATTAACGCCAAGACTTCTGACATCAGACCAACTTTCCTTTTCCCCCTCTCGAAAACACAATTTACAAAGAATCGAGTTGAACAGGCGACGTTAATTGCCTCTTGCCCTGCAATTAACCGAAAATTGAGCTTGAATAATGCAGTGCCTCGTTCCGAAATAATTTAGGAATTCCTCTGACACCGAATGGCAGGAAAAGTCACGAAAATAGCCTCTCGGAGCGGTCATCTAACTCCCACCTCGTGACTGTAAGCCGCCCACGTGACTAGAACCCCCGACGAGCCTTTTGAACTTAGGTTCAGATCAACTCTAACGCTGAAGTTCCGTTCGAAAAGCCACACTTCGCCGCTTTACATAATTCCTAGAATAACGGACGACATAAGCCATTTTGAAGATGGAGACATTTGAATGGCTGGCCGGAACAGAAAATTCGAATTTCTTCAAGAAAATGAAAGTGAATGTGGGCAAAAAAACAAATACTGTGGATTGTTTGAATTTTCATATAGTATTTATTCACAAGTATCAGTGTTTTATATGTGAACGATGTATTTTCGAGGGGAGTTTTATCTATAACGTGCATAAAACTACACAAATATATTTCAAGATTAGCATACAAATATAGATTTATTTTTAATAAGACAGAACATTCTTCTGTTAAGCCACAGATGAACACAATTTATAAAATCAAAGTGGAAAATGAGTTTTTTATTTATTTCTATCTTAAGTTGAGTTTCTGTTTTTTTCTATAAAACGTGACTCAAGTAAAACGTAATCAAAAACATCAAAATGTTTCAATTTTGCATTGTAAATAGTATTTTATTTACAAATATCAATTTACGTAAATAAACGTTATGTTTATTCACGAGTATATTAAGTTTAAACATAGTTATATATTTGCACGTTTATTATATAAATATAGAGTATGAGAGTGAATACGAAACCTGAAGCTTATATCAAACTAGCAGTGGATGGCGTGATTTCAATGGTTGTAAAATCATCATGGGATTGTAGAAAAATGGTTTTGAGTGGTTGTAGCACATCTAGCACATTTATATGGAATTGAGACGGCAATATGTAAGAGTGGGCCATTACACTGTAAAACACAAATCAACAAGCGTTCATTATTGAATATTATTTTACTTCGTCGTCCTATTTGGTCGATTCGGCTTTTTTTCCCGGATTATGAGATATCTGAGCACCATTAAACGTATTGTTGATAAGTTTCACAACCGTCATTATTAGAGGACTTAGACTGGCAGATAACGATAGAAATATACGCTATTACTCCAGAAATACTAGAAAATGTATTCTACAATCTCATGAAACGATTGACAATTTGTAAAACTGAAAAGGGAGGACATATATTCAGCATTTCTTGTCAATATTTACCACTAAAAACTTATATAAATTTTTTTGTAACTCCTCTTTTTTAAGGTTTAGGTTTTCGCTGCCACACTCTATATTTACATACAGTGGGACTCGGTTAATACGAGACGGTGAGAATACATAAATCTCCCCGTACTAGCCGTTACTCATAACACCCGTGAAAGGAATAAAAATTTCAAACTATACAGAACTTTTAAGCCAGCGATCACTAGCAGGTGTGTGTTGATGGGGTTTGTAATCCCCCCATTGCAATGAAATTTGTATATTTACATAAGAATATATGAAGTTCTAGCTCAGTAACGCCCCATTGAGTCTATAACCCCTATTATAAACTTTCTGCTTATGCCTACGTCAGCGATCAACGACTTCTAAACCAGCATAATAAAGCTTTGCCAACGTCTTCCCTTTCGCACTTTTTTAATTTTTTAGTGCTCACAATATGTTTTTCAAAAGCAGATAGAAGGACTTCTCTATTTTTCTGAAGTGCCGCTATTATAGATGAGGACAGTTCGTATTTTTTGCATACTGAAGAATTTTTCTCTCTACGGTGCAACTCATAAACCATGACTACTTTTTCACTAACTGATAATGCTTTTCTTTTTATTCACTTGTCATTATAAATTTGAAAAAGATAAAAATTTAATTTATAGATTTTCCAAAAGATTTTTTTTTATTCTTTTGTACTAGGGTACTAAAGAACTGGAGCCAAAGCGCAGTGACAAAAGCAAAGCTTCTAAAGAATTGATTCAACTGATTCTGCCTCGACTCGTTGACCGCTGCATACACGAGATGTACTCCCTACAAGGGGTTCGCTTTGTGGGATGAGGGGCTTTATGGCTCTGCCTGTGGGCGGACATTATTGTCGGGAAATGTGGCAGCAAGAATTACTGGCTTGACATTTCTTTTTGTTTCCTTTTCCTTCGCTTTCGTCGGAAATTACTGAAAAATGATATGGAAAAGGGAAAAATTATACTAAAGTGCACAGATATTTTTCTCGTATTGGCTTAGATTCTACTTTTGTGCTCGTAAATGGCGTCCAAAAGAAACTCTTGAGGGAACGTTCAAGTATTATGTAAGCACCTTTCGTGTGGGGTGAGGCTGCCGTTGTGCTTATTTTCCTATGTTGGCCAATGTTGATTTTGCTTACAGGGGGAGGTTGAAATGGCCAAAATAGTGCTTACGTAATACTTTAACTTCTAATGTAGGTAATGTTTTTCTCCCTGTAGTTAAATAGTGAACCAAACTTAACATGCAGATTGCTCGTTTTAGCCGTGCTCATATTGAATTCAATTGTATATTTAATATATATATATACACACATATTGGCCAATGAATTTGAAACTTCCGCTTTTAATATTTGACTAGGTCGCCCTTAGCCCAAATCACATCACTCTCTAATGCGGTTGGTATCAATTCTACAAGATCGATGGAGTGAGTCCAAATCTAATGCACACAGAGAATTCCACAGACTTCCCTTTAGTTGCAGATTTTGCAAAAGATGAGTTTGCTGTCAAATTTGGCTTTGTTACATGGTCCGTATGATCTAGATGGATTTATAATCGGGGTTCTGTGGTGGTCAAACCCGGCAAGGATTGCTGGTGGCAGTCATTGTCATGTACATCTGCTGAAAAATCTTACGTGATGAATGGGAGCATTAACGTTCATGCGTAGGAGACGTCACTTGTACAATAAGAAAATTTAATGAAATACAAAACCCACACAAAATTCATTACTGTAGTTAATTAATAAAAACGCTTTTAGAAGCTGTTTCTACCATCATCAAAACATGATAACTGTTTATGTCTGTGATGTTTGTCGGAGTTGTCATTGTAGCAGTTATAAACTTGCCTGTATAGATGAGCTCTCTGTGTATGATAATGGTGATCATCTCTGGCTGTAAGATACAATAGGATTTTATAAGTGGGGGAGATAATATTATTCAGGAGTTTATCATTGACATTGTGGATCATTTTCTCGGCCAAAAATGACACCACTAATACAGACATGTTTCTAAGCCGTGTAATGGCAACTCTGACCAACATAAACAGAAGTCATAACACTCTGATGATGATAGCCATGTTCTGTTACAATAGCTATTAACAGCGTGCTTATTAATTATTTGCATCAATAAATTTCTAGAAATTATTTCTTCCATTGTATTAGTGTAGTGTCGACAATAAATCAATAAAAATGTAACCTTACGGATGCACATAATCAGTAAGGTTGTTCATATAATCCTTGGAACAGACCTACCAGGAATAGATTCTCTTCGGAAATATAACTCTCTGTGTCTCGCGCGAAAGAGGGATAAAGAATAATGGTTTTAACCCTTTGCACTCCAGGCTATTTAGCCAAAGGAATTCAAAGCCATATACTGAATGTCGCTCCAGCGGAGCCAGTGGAGTGCAAAAAGGTTAATATACAAGCAAGGAACACCATTCAGTGATGAATAGAAAAGACAAGAAATTCTCAGCGTACTTTAAGACTTTTACCACTGGCCACACAAGGTAATGAGCGTCATCTGGAGGAGTGTCTGGTTCAGCAATTCTTCCCAGCAACCCGTTGTAGTCACATCATATTCAGCGATAAATGCCGCTTCTTATTTCGCATAAATGATCGCCGCAGAATAAAGAGACGGCGTGGTCATTGCTCCGGTGACTTTAGGAGTATATGGCGATTAAATCTGGGCGTTACAGTCTGAGGAGCTATCTTATTCGACAGTAGATCTTCCCTAGTCTTACTGTAAAGTATTTAGGCAACATCCGCACGTCGCTTTTCAGGAACCTATTTACCAGCATGGTAACACAAAACCTCACAAATTCCTTATAACAATGCCAACATAAAGTTCATATTATCTTCATATTTCCAACAGAGTTCCTATATTTTCACTAAACGAATATTTATGTGGTATGATAGGAAGCCACTTATTGCAATCACGGAATTTGAGCGAGACAAGCATAACAATTGTAGAACATTTGGCAAAATGTGCTACAGCCGAACACGAAACAGTTATTTGACCCAACGAGATGCTGTTAATTTGAACCTGTTATTTGAACTGTTATTTGGTTATTATGAAACTGCTATTTGACTCCTCATGGGATTTCAACGTGTCGTTTCCAAAAGAGGATTCATAAAGCATTGTCATATTACCGTTATTTTGTCTATGTTCTGTAGTAAAAAGCTTTTTTGGAATAAAAATATAATTATTTCTTCAGCCTTTGATGTTCATTATATGTAAAATGTTCCACAACCATAAAATACATTTTTCAGGATATCTTTTAGTAGTTTAAAAAATGAGCTGTATTTTAATATAAATTCATACTACATTTTATATAAGAAAGCCGCTAGCTAGTTACGATATAAGGTTAAACCGTCGTACTGTTAAGTCACTAACAATATCGATTGTTTTAATCGATTATTTCAAGAAGACAAAAATGAGGTCATGGTCAGCATTGAAAATGACTTAAATGCATGGGCACAATGTCCAAAATACAAGGACTTCCCTGAGCGGAACCGAAAACTATTTCAAACCAAAAAAATTACAAAGAAAAAGAAGACTAATTACTTGTGAATTACGAATAGGGCTATTGAATAATTCACGGGAGCAACACCCAGTTATTAGAGGGGCTGTCTAATTAGAAACATTGCGCAAGTGCGTGTAGATCCCACCATCAAATAATTACCGTGACTTTGCGTATTATACACGAAGAAATATATATATATTTTTTTTTAATTTTTAAACGCAGCCCTCTGGTTATAAACTTTGTTTCGTGCTTCCAACGATTACGAAAAAGAGAACGTGAAACGCTCAAGTTTTCAACTTTGATATTTACTAGCGACCACACGACCGAATATATTTTCATTTAAGGATAATTATTGAAAAAGAAGTCATAAAAATATTCACAAGTCATATATTGTTACTTTAAATTTAATAATCTACACCAATCTAATAAAGATCGCACCAATCTGCATCAATCTAATAAAGATCGCATCAATCTGCATCAATCTAATAAAGATCACACCAATCTGCATCAATCTAATAAAGGTCGCACCAATCTGCATCAATCTAATAAAGATCACACCAATCTGCATCAATCTAATAAAGATCGCACCAATCTGCATCAATTTAATAAAGGTCGCACCAACCTGCACCAATCTAATAAAGATCGCACCAATTTGCACCAATCTAATAAAGATAGCACCAATCTGCACCAATCTAATAATCGGCAAAACCAACAACGGCCACAGAAGAGGCAAAATACTGCGAGTTAAAAGGGTGTATCATTGAAAATTCTAGAAGCTGCTAGTGGAATGCAAGTAGTGCTATGGGATTGTCATAAATTATTTAGATTGGAGTAGAAGGAAACGAAAATAAGTATTCCATGTAAAATTATTTAACATGGAATATGATTGCCACTGGTAGCAGCATAGAACGATTCTTCACTTTATTTATAAGATTGTTAATCAAATCTTGAGAAAGTTGGTATATTAATATGCAGAAATAAATAATGAAGAAATGCAGCAGTTCCATCGACTTAAATTAATTTTATTGTATTATTATATTATATTTACTACTATTATACAATTATATTACATTTACTACTATTATATATTATACGCTTTCGTATGTTAATGGCAATTTAATATTATTTTTATCCTATTATTGTCAGTTATAAATTTTTGAAAGTAACATTTCTGGCAAATAATAAAAGGAATTTAACGTATGCATACACATACGTAAGTATGCACGCACCGACGAACGAACGAAACACGATTTTCAGTTCAGATTCTTTTCGCATGATTAAGGATTTTACAGTAAAATTTGCTTTTGATTGATAACCAACAGTAAAATTGAAGTTAGGGAAATTTAAATCCATATTTTCTACCAAAAATGTTTAATCATCAAGAAATGGGAATGTAACATCAGGATTTCAACTTTTTTTGCTTGATTTGTATAAGTTTGAAAAATAATAATACGCGATCAATTTATAAATGGACTGTCTATGTCGGGGTTTCCCAATCTTCTTCAAGTCACGACCCC
Source organism: Dysdera silvatica (assembly GCA_006491805.2). Lineage (NCBI taxonomy): Eukaryota > Metazoa > Arthropoda > Arachnida > Araneae > Dysderidae > Dysdera > Dysdera silvatica. Next base: position 113,207,494 of record QLNU02003225.1, on the reverse strand, counting down.
TCTTATAGTAACCAAATAGTGTGTACACCGCCGCCACGTTTGCGTAAAAAAAGTATTTTTAACACAGTAAAGAAAACATATTAAATATAAAATTATAATATATTAATTATACACATTATAATATATATATATGGCCTGCGTGGGTATCTAACTGGAAGGAGACCCACACGCTGAACGTATGTGACGATGTGTGGAACCGGCCAGGCCAGTAACCTAGTGTCCTACCCCGCCTTCAAGTGGTGCAGGCTGAGCTTTCTATTTATGTGGCAAATTAATATTTGCTGCACGGATAGAAAGGCGGAAGGGGAGGGCTAATTCACCAACCCGTCTAGCCAGCGTGGTGAAATTATGGCTAATTCCTCCATTATGTTGACACACCAGAAACCATGGCCCCTAGTCTCCAGGTGCTGGAGTGCTCCTGATCAAGGCAGCGGTCAGTGTGGCATGAAAGCAGGGGGTGCTAAGAATCACTGGAATGGCCCAGGCTGCCGTTTGTTATTGACCTTGGCTACGTTTAATGGACGATCCCTTGCTTCTGAAGCAAAACTTCAGGAATTGGAAGAAGAACTTGACAAGATCAAATGGGACATTGTAGGACTCAGTGAAGTTAGAAGAAAAGGTGAAGAGTTGGTGGAACTTAAAAGTGGACATTTGTTTTATTATAGAGGAACGGAAACTGGAAGAACAAGTGGTGTTGGCTTCTTAATCAACAAAAGAATTAAAGACTGTCTTCTGGAAGTTGAAAGTACATCAGATCGAGCAGCGAGGCTCGTTGTTCAACTAACCCAGCGATACCAACTTCAAATAGTACAGGTATATGCACCAACATCAAGCCATACCGACGAAGAGGTTGAAGAATTTTATGAAGAAATCAAAGAGTTACACACCAAAGGGAAACAACATATCAAGCTCATCATGGGGGATTTCAATGCAAGAATTGGACAACAGGAACAAGGAGAGACATCGGTTGGTAAATACGGATATGGGGAAAGGAATGAACGTGGCGATCAACTCATCGAATTTGCAGAAGCTGAAAACCTTAGCATCATGAATTCATTTTTTAAGAAGAAACCGCAAAGAAAATGGACATGGAAACACCCAAATGGGGGAACTAGTGAAATTGACTATATCCTGGCAAACAAGAAATCAATTATTGAAGATTGCAGTGTACTGAACAGATTTAATACTGGAAGTGATCATCGAATGGTGAGATGTAAAGTGCACTTAAATACTAAATTAGAACGACAGAAGCTCATTAGGAAACAAGTAAGTAAGAGGGTGGATTTAAAGAAATTAAAAGAAAATACCGAGGCATTCAAGTTGGAATTAAAAAATCGCTTTTCTGCACTGGAAGGACTTATTGATGAAAGTGATATCTCAGAAGCAAATGAAAACATTGTTAAGACAATAGTTGAAACTGCTGGGGAAATTGGTGGTGTAACCTGTAAAAAGCACAATAGCAAATTATCTGAGAAGACGAAACAGCTCATGAAAAGGCGAAGAGATATGAAGGTGGACAATCGAAATACCAGTTCCAGGATTGAGTACATAGAACTTTGTAAAACTCTGCGCAAAAGCATGAAAGAAGACATAAGAAAATTCAATTGTGAGTTAGTAAGGAAGGCCATTGAAAATAACAAGAGCCTTAGGGTTGTTAAAGGAAGTTTATCTGTTGGGAAGAAACACATCATTGCATTAAAAGGAGAGGATGGCACCGTAACAAGAAATAGGGAAGAAATACTTAGAAGAGTTGAAGAATTCTACAAAAAACTATATGAAAGTAACAGTGGATTAAACGAAGACACTGAAATAGTCGAAGGAACAGCTCCTAAAATCTTAAAAGAAGAAGTTTCATTTGCAATAAAAAGTATGAAGAAAGGAAGAGCCCCTGGCGATGATGGTATTACATTAGATATCCTAAAAGAAGCTGGAGAATATGTAGAAGACATACTTGCAAAATTCTTTACCAAATGTCTTAACAGCGGTAACATACCAAACCAATGGGATTCTGCAACAGTAATTCTTTTGCATAAAAAAGGTGATAAAGAGGATTTGAAAAATTACCGACCAATTAGCTTGTTACCTGCTATTTATAAAATCTTCACAAAAGTGCTAACACATCGCCTGCAGAAAAAATTAGATGCAGCTCAACCAAGAGAACAAGCTGGATTTCGAAGTGGATTCAGTACAGTGGACCATATTCAAGTATTAAGAGAATTAATTGAAAGAACACATGAATATGAACTTCCATTGTGTGTTGCATTTATTGACTATGAGAAGGCCTTTGACTCTATTAAAACATCAGCAGTCATCAACTCTTTAAGATCAACAGACATTGAGGATGTGTACATTGACATGGTGAAACGTGTGTATAAAAATGCAAGTGCAAAATTTCGGTTACATAAAGATACCAAAACTATCAAAATTGGTAAAGGTGTGAGGCAGGGAGATACCATTTCTCCAAAACTTTTTACTTCAGCTTTACAGATGATTTTTCAGCTGATAAATTGGAATAACAAGGGAATAAAAATAAATGGTGAATATTTAAATCATTTGCGGTTTGCTGATGACATTGTTATTTTTTCAACGAACCCATCAGAACTCCAAGACATGGTACAGGAGCTCTCAACTAGAAGTAAAGAAGTTGGACTCAAGATGAACCTACAAAAAACTAAGATCATGTTCAATAATTTTGTAGAGGAAACAAAAATACAAGTTGACAACATTGAGCTAGAAATTGCTGATTCATATATTTACCTTGGCCAGCTGATTTCAATGGATGGCAACATTATGAAAGAACTCAACAGACGTATTAAACTTGGCTGGAGTGCATTTGGAAGAAACAGTTTTATCCTGAAGGGGAAATTGCCTTTGTGTCTAAAAAGAAAGGTCTTCAACCAGTGTGTATTGCCAGTCCTCTCTTATGGATCAGAGACATGGAGTCTAACAGTTGGAGCAATACGAAAGTTACAGACAACGCAAAGGAGCATGGAGAGGTGCATGCTTGGAATAACTAGGAGAGATCGAAAAAGAAACACTTGGGTGAGAGAGCAAACTAGAGTAGAGGACATCATTGTTAAAGTAAAAGGGCTGAAATGGCGATGGGCTGGGCATATTGCAAGAAGAACTGATCAACGATGGACAACAGAAATTCTGAACTGGATTCCAAGAGACCACCGAAGACCTAGAAAACGTCCTCAAACTAGATGGGTGGATGAAATAAGAAAACAGGTTGGGGTGACGTGGAAACGAATGGCCCAGGATAGACTTGTGTGGAAAGCATTTGGAGAGACCTTCATCCAGCAGTGGATAGATAATGGTTGAATATGATGATGATGATATATATATATATATATATATATATATAATAAATATCATATATATGTGTGACATTAATAAATATATATATATGATATTAATAATATATGTTAATCATACTATAAATATAAAGACAACGATCACACACTATTAATAGAATATTGTAATGTAGCCATGTTGTAAAATATGAAAAGGTTGGAAACATTTGGTATGAAATTCCTTATAAAAATAATTGCAACTAAAAATAGTTTTATCGACCCCCAAGAAATCAGTACGCGACCGCCTTGTTCGGAACCATTGGTCTATATCGAATATGGTCTCTTATTTTTATATACGGAGTTATTAACCGCCACAATATAACACAATTGCTGAATGGTCAACACATCGGGACAGGTTTGTTGTAATTTTTGGGTGGTAAAAATTATTATTTGCGTTCTCTTATATGCAAAAAACTTCTCTGTAGGATCATATACAAGCATTTTATCGATATCATGTATTAAGAGTTCGTAAAAAAGGAAATCGATCGGAAATTAACATAACTGGTCAACATGTCTGCTAGCGGAATGAGAAAGACAAGAAAGGGAAAAATGAAGAAAGAAAATGAGAAATGGAAGAATAAAAAATAAAATAAAACAAAATAAAATAGTTAAATTAACAAAAACAATAGAAAATTGAAAAGTATGATTTCTTACTGTTTGCCTTTTTTTGTGAAATTCGAAAAATTCTTCCACTTTTTACAAATTTGCTTTAGTTGTTTTCTAGTTTTCGTGAATTTTTTCTTATCTTTTGAATCCCGACTAGCGTCAAAACTTCAAAAATTATATACAGGGCTGTGATAACTTAGTTATGGAGGGTATAGCCAAGCAGAAAATCTAGACTCCATTTCAAACTGCATTAATCAACTTTATAATGAGTAATAAATACACATACTTCAAGTACAATTACATACATCTGCATACCTATACTTATGTAGTTCTGTAGGTAGATGCAACTAACATAATAAAATTAAAAACCTTTTTTTTATTACAATGTAATGGCAAGTAATGTTATTTTCGAATTTCAGTTCAAAAATCTCCATGATTCCTTCCCATTTGCAAACTTTTTACGCGCTTCTATTGAGGGGAACATTCAAAACTCGTAGCAGAAAATTCAAACATTTTTAGTTTAGTTTCATCAGTTAAAAGTAGACCCCCTTAAAATCGTAGGCCCGGGTCATTTGGTCCATCTGGCTTCTCTCTCTCTCTCTCTCTCTCTCTCTGTCCCGGTGATTCATACTTCGCTGAAACACACCCTTTGGGTGGCTTTTCCGAGTGTTTTAAAAGTCTAAAAATAAACCGTTCTCTTGTGCGCAAAACCATCAAATCCATCGATCTGCCTCTTTATGCCAATGGCATGGGAATACATAAAGCAATGCTAAATGGTCTAACGTGACTTATCAATAGCCAGACTCTAAGTAAAACGACTTATCAATAGCCAGACTCTAAGTAAAACGACTGATCAATGACGTCAAGCTTTAAGTGAAAGAGTCACTTGGGAGAAGTGGAAATAGACGACTGTGCCAATGAAGATCGCCACTTAGTGTTCTTATTTGAAGAGAGCCCATTAAACTCTTATTATACTATTTGCGTATATGCGTGTATGCATATACTATTTGCGTATATGCGTTCTATATTGAATATATAAAACTTATAAGAAAAGTATACACTGGCGATCTCACCGGTTTGCTTTCTTCACCGGTTTTTCCACAAAGTAGGTTCAGATCAGTGCCTGAAGAATAAATCTGCCGACTTTTCATTCGTAAATTCTCCGATGCAAAGTTATTAACATTTTAAGTTACTTTAAAGTTGTTTTCTCCTTATTATTAGCGGTTAAAGCAACTTCATCAGGGATAACTGCTCATGCACAAGACTTCAATTATGAAGTCGGCCGGGTGTTGCTTTAATCGCTAATAACAGAAAAATAACAGTTCCGTAACAGAAAAATAACAATTTCGTAACAGAAAAACATCAGTTTCGTAACAGAAAAATGTCAGTTTCGTAACAGAAAAATGTCAGTTTCATAACAGAAAAATAACAATTTCGTAACAGAAAAATAACAATTTTTTAAAACATCAATAATTTAGCATCGGCGAATTCGCGAATGAAACGATGAGAATGATATGTGTCAGACATTGGTTTGAACTAATTTTGCACGACTCTAGCAAATTAATGAGTTTATTCTCAGGTGTTTTCTTTTTTAGATATAGAAAACTTTGAATTCGTATCATGAACGCAGACCAGAGTAAAAAATCGCAAAAAAAAGTAAAATCAGAAAAAAAACTAAAACGTTAATTTAAATGGAAAATACATTAGAAGAAATACGTTAAAAACGTCAGCATATTTACAGGGAAAATGATATAACCAGTGTATTATGAAGAAAACACATATTTATACATAAAAACCTCACTCTCTTATGGCGGAGAGAGAGAAAGCGTGACGGAAAATGTTACGAAAAAACGTAAAGAGTTTTCTGAATTCATGACTAGCAAAAGAATTTGCAATATTATAAACTTTAATATAAATTAAGAAACTATAAATTTTACTCCAAATACAAAGTATACTTTAGAATACGTAAAATAGAAGTTTCACTATACTAGTAATAAATAATAGCACTGTCATAAATTTACTGACAACTTTTAAATGATAAAATTATTATATTTTTATTCTGTAATTATACGCTGTTATTGATATTTAAATATCGGTATACAATATTATACACCCCAAAAAAATGGTACGAGATTATACCCGACTATTTTAACATTTAAACTTTTGAACTAGTAATATAATTTGAACTTTCTTTAAATTAAATATCACTCCATTACAAATGAGACAAGCAACTAACTCATATAAAGCACATATAATATTAGAAGGAACAACTGAAATTAACACATATAATTTCATAATTATATTTTAAATTATTATTATTAATTTAGTGAGTTTCAAATAAATTTGGATGCGCTATTGTCTATTCCCCAGTTCGTTTCTTCATCACTAATAATGAAAAAGTTATTAAAGGAGATATAATTTATAACATTCAATTGTGAAATTTTAATGTATATTTTGGCCTTGTTATGAAATAGTATCAAACAAACAAGGCGAATATAGGAAACACAAGTGTATATAGATACTTTCTGTGTCTTACTATATTTAAAATGTAAAAATGTTACACAAAACCCAAGCTTTATTGTTTACTTTGGTCATGTTAGGACCAAATATTGATGATGAGGTGATATTGATTGATGTATTGTATTATTAGATTATGATTTCATGGGACTCCAGCTAATTTTTTTAGGCCCCACCACTTATATATAAATTTAGTCTGTGTATCCGTACACAACGAGGATCTTGGAACCAACGCTCATTATATCCGATTGCTCGCTACATCTGTTCTGGAATTTGAATTTTAAACTATAAAAATAAAGTTGGTTCAGACAATAGATGGAATATTTGCATGCAACGTACGTACAAAAAACTAAAATTCGCGGAAATGGTCGCAAAAATTCGAGCCGACATTAAATTACTGCTCTAATGATAAGGTCTAATTGTGTACAACGTTGAAGTGGCTTTGGTCTTTAACTGGCAGTGACCTCGTGTTCCTAAAAACAGACAGGCCCTATATATTTAGCTTGCTTCTTTATGCAACAATCCGGCCTTTACATTTTTCTCCAACTAATGCCTATTTTTGTACATTTTTAAGACGAATATATCAAATTACGTTTTAAATCAATTTTTAAAAGGCAGGAAAAATCGTGGATTTGACACACTGAAGAGCCACTACTTTCATTCACAAAATGATATTTACAGTAACCTTTGCATTCAATGAACGCGTAATCATTCTTTCTCCCTTTTCAGTTTTTTCCTCGTAGCAAATTTTTCCTCAGCTGAAGAGGGTGGGGGAGGTGTCTAAGTTTTATTCATTAGTTTATTTACGCGATATTTGGGGATAAGGATTTTAAAATAGTCCATAATAATTGCCTTTGTGGGGGAGGATAGAGCTCCAACAATGTGCCGCGAGTCAGGGGCGGACAGGGCCGCCGGCCAATCGGCTGCTGGGCCGTCGGCCAATCGGCTCCTGGGACGTCGGCCAATCGGCTCCCGGGTCGGTGCGCCCTCATGGGCGATAGGACTCGAGCCTCCGAATGTCCAAGGTATGCACCCCTTGAGAGGAGCCAGTCCTCCCCTGCTGTGAGTACGCCCTTGCATAGTAGACATCTGTTTCCGAAACCCATTGAATATCAGTAACGAGTAGTTCAATGGCGCCTACGAGTTGGCTTTGTTGCAGAGAGACACGTTTTGCAGTGAAGTAGCAATAAAGTGAAACTCTGAGAAACTAACTTACTGCATAGTGGGTTTAATTATTATTATCTAATTTGCTTATTTACAACTAATTCAATTTTGTTTAACCATTTAAATAGTTAAAATGTTAAGAACCTTTAAATCACCAGAAATACTTTCAAATTTTTGTTAAAACTTATTTTTAAAACTATCCAGTATCCTTTACATTGCAGTTTTGGTATGGATTCCCAGAACGTTTGTTTACCAAAATTACAACTAATTTTAGTAAAAATATTTCTTATTTTGTGAACTTCATTATTCTTTAATTTATTTTTAAAATTTATAACAGAAATAAATATTTAGATAAACTAATTTAATAATAAAAGAAAGTTTATTAAATTATCTGAAGGGTCATGGACGTATGCAGGGG